>VZSF01001235.1:142286-167345 GCA_013398295.1 Chionis minor
GGGGGGCGGGGGGGGGAAGGACCTTGGAAGAATAAAACATTTCTGTGTCTTGCAGTGCCCAGAACTGGGGTCCAGCAGCGCCGGGCGCCGGCACGGACTGGGGAGGGTGTGAGATTTTTACAGCTCGGTGACACCCAGAGGGGTCGTCACGGCCACGCTGCGATGCTGCCCGCACCCCGCTGCCGGCTGCCTCCCTGCTGCCACGGGCGTGGGCAGGAAGGGGTTAAAAAGCACCCCAAAACCTCTCTCTGTCTTCTCCAGAGCATTTGTCGCTGCTCCAGCCCGTGGGTCCCCCCCCCGAGGTGGGCTGCAGGGTGGTGGGAACCTGCTGCTCCTGCCTGGGGGCACTTGGGTGTTTGTGGTGTCCCCGGGCCGGGGCTGGCGCTGTCACCCCTTTCCCCCGGCGCCAACCGCTCCGTCCCCTCGGCTGAGCCCCCACAGCCCCCACCGGTGGCTTCTCCGGTGCCACCACCTCGCCCTTGGCCTCATTTCCCTTCCCTGCACAGTCCCAACCTCGTCCCCGTTTCTCCCAGCGGGTCCCAGCTGGACTTAGGCTGTGCGGGGACCGTCCTGATGTGCGGCGGCTCACGGCCGCTCCGAGGAAGCCCAAAGCTCATGGAAGGCGAGTTTGTGCCCCAGTTTCCTCCAGGAAAAAACTGGGTGCGACTGGGTGAGCTCAGCTGTGGCAGAGGGACGTGCCCCAAGCAAACGGCCGCTTTCCTCGCTTCGTAACTTCTCCAGTATTTAACAGTTTTCAGGTTTTCTCTGGGTCTATCAGGGCAAGATATGAAAGGAAAAAAACCTGCGATTAATTAAAGTCACGAATCCCAGGGCTGGCCCTTCCCAGCCTGGCGGGTCCGGCTGGGAGCACCCAGCGCGACCTTCGTGAGCGTCACCCGGCCTGGGGTGGGGTGGGGTGGGGTGGGTGTCCCAGAAATCCTTCGTCCATCGCACCCCACACTCACCCCAAACCCCGCGCAGCCCCTCCACGTTGGCTGCCCCAGCGCGTCACCGCGGCTGATGCTCCCGACCGGCTCAAGGGAAGCACCGGCCCCATCGGCCAACCGGGCGCTGCTGGTTTCCTTGCTCCGAAGGGTCCCCCGTCCCCGTGGGGTGGCACCACCTCGTCCCCAGGTCCCCCCGAAGCACCACGCCAGAGGCTGGAGGAGGTGGTGGGACGGGGATGGTTCTACCACGGTGATGCTGAAGCCGGGGTGGGGGCGTCACTGCCGGGGCGCTCCCATCGCTTCTCCCTTGGGATGGAGGGAGGGACCTCGCCGAGCTCCCGCTGGCCTGATTTTAGCGACTGAGCATCGGGCAGAGGGTCCCACCACTGCAGAGGGGTGCCACCATGAAGCCACCAGTGGCCACCTCCACCTCCAGGCAGGAGCTCCCCTCTGGCCGTGCCTGTGGGTGCCAGACCAGCACGTTCCACCCCACCTTAAGCGGAGAATGGGACCTCCAGAACCGGCACCGGAGCCCACAAAAGTCCTTTCCAGCTGCCGGGAGGGTTTGGTGGTGTGGCTGGAGGAGACACGCGGCATCACGGCCACACCGTGTGGGACGCCCGCCGTCGTGCCGGGGTGGCCGTGCCTGGGGGACAGGGTTGACTGGGGGGTTTCCCCCGAGACTCATGGAGATGCCGAGGGCTGGAGCAGCTCCAGCCTCATCCCTCCTCGCCCCGAACACCTTCCCCCCCCCCCGCTCCATTTTTCTGTGTCTTTGGGAACAGCAACTGCGATCGTGACCGTGAGCACCAAAAAAATCACCCAATTTGAACCCTTGGTTCAAATTCTTTCCTTAGGGTTGATGTTTTGCTCATTTTAAAGTAAGTCAATACAAGGATTTTTTAAAAAAAAAAGAAAAAAGAAAAAAAGACTCAACAAAATGTTACTTTAAAAATCATTTTTAAAAAGATACTTTATCCTTTTTTTAAAAAAAAAATAATTAGGGTTTGGAAGCTTGTGTCTCCACGGAGTGCTTTGTTTTTAAAGCACGTTTTATTTTTTTCCGAGTGAAAAGTTTATTATTTCTAAAGGCGGTTTCATTTGTCACGTGTAAAATACGTCCTCTGATTGCAGTCAACCAAGCCACCCGCAACCTGCTTTTTAATGGAATTTTTTATTTTTTTAAGCACGTTCGGATCCTTTTAAAGGCTGCGCTCAGCTCCCCGGAGCAGGGAATCCACTCCCGGTGTACAGAAAAATTGAGGATTACATAGCAAAAGGTAGTGAGAGCCTTGCTGGCGCTTCTCATTGGATTCTCTGCTGTTTAATAAAGTGTGATCACTAATTGAAACTGCCGTTGAGTCATTCGTAACACTTCTCTCCCACGCGGATTATTTTGGGTCGCACGCCTGGTGCAGCCTCGCTTCCGGGGACGGTTTTTTTCCCCCTCATTTTTCTGCTAAAACGAGCAAAAAAATATCTGAGTCTCTTTTGCCCCATTTAAATAAAACCAGCCGAGCAGCGGCGCTGGCGGAGGGTGTCAGGGTGGGCGTGTGGCCACCTCCTGCTTACGACGGCGCCATTTCCTTAGGAAACGAAAGGGTTGAACCCTGGAAAATTCCCCCAGAACTTTATTGGGATCGTCTGGAGACCCCGACCCCCATCCCTCATCCCCCCACCATCCCCACATCCGCCCAAAAGAGCCTGAATCCCCCCCAGAGCAGCACCACTCCGAGATGTCCCCGAACGCTCCTGAGACGTCCCCAAATGCTCCTGAGATGTCCCCAAATGCTCCCACTCCAGGAGGGAAAGGCTGGGTGTAACATCTCCAGCCCTCTTTTCCGATCATTTCAAAGAAATCGGGCTGTTCCAGCGGAGCGGGTGATTTTGGGGCACGTCCATGGGCTGGGAGCGAGCGGAGGGTGCCGTGAGCCGCGGGGTTCGTTGAGGGGTCCAGCAGCGCCCCAAAATCCGCCAGGAGGCAGCTCAGACCGTGGCACCATTGCGGTGCAGAACTCCAGAGAAGGATCCAAGCGGAGCCGTGCTGGGCTCCGCGCTCCGTCCTCGGCCAAACCCTTGGACGCTGAGTTTTCACATGCCCAGGGGAGCTCTAGGAAGCGGAGAGGACCAGGCCAGCGAGGGTCCCATCATTCCCGGAGGAGTTATCCTGCCTGGTCCTGGCAGGATGCGGCTGCCGGCACATCCTGACTGCAGGCAGCAGGGGAAAGCGGAGGAGACTGAGCCCGCGGAGCTGGGAATGTTGCCTTCTCTGGAGGCTCGGGAAGCAGGCGGCTACGACCGGAGTAGGTAACTCGACTGT
Source organism: Chionis minor (assembly GCA_013398295.1). Lineage (NCBI taxonomy): Eukaryota > Metazoa > Chordata > Aves > Charadriiformes > Chionidae > Chionis > Chionis minor. Next base: position 145,554 of record VZSF01001235.1, read on the forward strand.
TTCATACCTGCGAGTCAAAAATAAATTACACCCTAAAGAGTTTCATACGCAGCATCGTTCCAAGCCAACACACCCGGGTCCTTGGTGCGGGTCCCTCTGCCCCAGCCCCGGGGTTTAGAGGGGTCGGAGCAGCCCCGGGGCGAGGGGGGCTGGTGGGGTGGGACGGGGCTGGTGCTCTCCCGCTCCCCGGGGAGGCTGCTGGCCCTTTTTTCGGGAGCTGGAGGAGCGCGGGGTGGCTGGGTCCGGGTGCCCGGGCGCTGGCGAGCCGCTGCGGCTTGTTTCCATCGCGGTGGAGGCGTGAGACCTAAGGGGAGACAGGCAGGGTCAGCCCGGCTGCCAAGTCACCGAGGCTTTGGCTCGGCACGGCCAGCCCAGGCTTCCCAAAATCGTGCAAAATCCGGCTCTGGGCTGGGAAGAGCCGCATTGGGTCGCTGGCTCCCGAGCCTTCATGCTTCGCATTCACAGACTTTCCCCGTAGCCGCAAGGGTTTGCATGGGACGTGCTGGGAAAATGTCCCCGCACCTGAGCCCGGGACGGTGAGCGTTCCAAAAGAAAAATAAAAATCACAGCTTTTACCCCAAATATGGTTCTCTGGGAGGGTGGAGAAGGAAAGCGGCCAAACCGCTCATCTCTCCTTCCCTCCACGGGGAGGCCCAGCGTTATCCCGTGATGAACTGTCCTCGCTCCAGCCCGGAGGATGACAGCCTGTCCCCAGGGCGGGTGACACCAGAGGGGACCCTGCGGAGCCACCGGGCGCCTCCAGCCGACGCCGGACGCCAGCCGGGAGCCGGGGCTGGTGGTGCGGGTGAACCCAGGGCAGGAGCCGGGCAGGGCAAGCCGGTGGCCTGATCCGGAACGTGGGCAGGGGAAAAGGCTCCTGTTGGAGGAGATTGGAAACGCCTCTGGCAGGTCTTGAGGGACCTGGCCCTGGGGGGCGTCGAGCTCCGGGCTTCCTCCCCATCACCCCCAGGTCTCTGGTTTTATTTCATCCCTCCCCCCACCAGCTTTTCTAGCGCTTCCTTGAGCAAGAGCCGAGACCTTTAACTCTCTGGCGAGGAGCCTGGAGAGGAATAAATTAAACCCGCCGGTAATTCACCCCTGGGCACGGCTGAGGTAATGCGGCCAGGGGGGACAGCCCCTGCCCACCCTCTCTGCAGGCAGAGCTGCCCGCGGGGCTCACCGGTGGTGGAGAGAGGAAAAAAAATCCCTGAATCCCGCTGCGTCCCGCTGCCGAGCCTTCGGGACCGTGGGCCGAAAGGTCTGGGACGGGCGCTGTGGGCATCCCTGGGGGTCAAGGGCAGCGGCACCCAGCACAACCGGCACCCAGAAACGGCCGGCGCCCAACTGGTGCGGCGCAGGGATGCCCTGCGGTGCGGGAAGCGCCGGCATGAGCATCTCGACCCAGCCCGTGGGAAAATTTCTAATCTCCCATACGCCTCACGGCACAGCCGGGAAGGTCGAACACCAAACGGGGCGGTTTTGAAGGTCACGGAAGGGCTGGAGGAGCCTCTGGAGGTGACCAGCCCTTGCTCCGAGTGTGTGGGGCTTGGGGACAGACGCTCGCGGGGCTTGGGGACAGAGGTTCATGGGGCTGGCGTGGCCCACGGAGCCGAGGAGACGCGTCGCGCAACACCCCGGCCGACGACTGCCCTTCCCTCCCTCCGCCGCATTAGCACCCTCGGCTCCGCTCAGGTACAGCCCTATAAAAGAAAATGAAATGCAAAGCCCATCTCATTAACGCATCTCCTCCGTTCCCCCTCGCATCCCAGGTGCATTCCCGTGACATTCGGCGATGAAATACGGGCTCGTTTCAAAGGCATTCCTCTGGGCTAAGCGAACACAGCTGAGATCTAGCGAGCCGGTCTCCTCGCGGGGATCGCAAACCGGCAGACATTTTAATGCTCGTGAGGGCTGGGTCTGTAATTTTATCTCTTTTTTTTAATTTTAACTAATTCTGAGTAGCGCTGAGAACCTGCCTTCCTGTGACAGAGGAGCCTGGTCCCCCCGGGCACGTTCGGTGTTGAGTTCTTCCCTCTTCAATGGAAAGGTGGAAGTTTTTTTGCTGGAAAAAGGTTTTTCTGAGGGTGAAATTAACTGCAGCCTCAAGTCACCCTTTGGGGCGTCCTGGTGCCAGGTGCTGTCACACTGAGGGACCTGGGGAGGGATGGCTGGACAGCCTGTGGCTCTCCCTGCTCCGGGCTGGGCTCCGGGAATTGTGACAGAGCAGCTCCGGGACATCCAGGTGGTGCCACCCCTTGCTCCCGCGCAGCAGTCGGGGCGTCCCCTGGCAGCCCCGGTGCCAGTGGAGGTTGGGCTGAGCATCCCCAGCTGGTCCTGCAGCCTCACCCGGAGCCGGTGCACGACATCAGCCCCGGAATTTTGGGGGACGTCCCGCATCCCACACCTGGGGCAGCTCCTCCTGCCCCGGGGCACCATGGCTGGAGCCTTCAAGGCACCCGACAGCTCTTCTTCTGCCTGTCCATCCTGCAGACGCCGTGGCCAGCGTTGCACCTCGCGTGACGTCTCTGCGCTCGTGGGCCTCCAAAGCTGCTCCACGCCAGAGCAAGGAGCAAATCCCAGCAGCATCCCGCTCCCGGAGCGCACGGCTGGGAGCACGGCTGGTTCTTAACACGGAAAAAAGCAAAATCGCCCGGGCAGAGATTTCCCAGGATTTGGGCAACTCCATGTTTCTTCTGGCAGCTCCAACCGAAAGCGGAAGCGAGGTGGGTCCTCACCAAGGACCTGGCCGAGGAGCAGCCCAGCGCCTGGGCTTGCTCTAACCCAGCCTCAGGGGGCCTGGGCCACCTCGGCCAGTTTAACCAGCAAAGAGCAAATGGACCCACTTCTCGCTGCTTTGGAAGGAGCCAGCCAGGGCGGAGAGGTGGCTCAGCCGCAGGGGACTGGGATTTCTTGCCAGGCTGCAGATGCATCTCCGCTTCTTTGAAGCAGCTGCTGCTTCAAGTGCGTTTTCGGAGCAGCTCGGAAGAGGGAAGGGAGCTCTCCCCGAGCTCCGTTAATACCCTGGTGCTTTAACACTGTGCAACGAGACGTATTTATAAATAAAAGAAAATGAAACATCCACCCGACAAAGCAGACTCCAAGCAAGAGCAACAGTCCCCAAAGGGAAGATTTATCCAAGGTCCTTCAGGATAGACAATTAAGTGAGGGCGACGCGAGAAAGACAATAAATCCAGGGAGACGAATGAAGGGCAAGGAATATCACCCCTTGCACCTCCGCCAGTCTTCCCCCCCCCAGCAGTTTCAGCTTCCAGACTCATTTTCTCCTCCAGCAGGAAAAGAAACCATTTTAATGCGCTCAAGACTGTGCTGAAAAACCCTGAGCTTGGGGGACTTCAAACATTATTTTTCTTGCCTGGGGGCTCAATCCCTCTTTCCCCAGATGATGTCTCCTGGTTAACAAGGGCATATCCACATCCAGCTATTCCAGCGCCCTTTGATATTTAATAGGCTGAGTTCTAGCGGAGACGGGTACGCCGGCGCTCGCAGCAGCCGTTGGCTGCTTTACATTAGAAAATTACAGTCCCATTGCAAGCGCCGGGTTAATTCACTTAAGGGAGAGAGCAGCAGCCTTTCCAACCCCATCCCTGGCTTCCCCTGGGGCTCTTCCCTCTTTTTGCTCTTTGCTTAGCAAATCCTCTTCCCGTTACTTCCCTGCCCGACTGGGAGTTGCTAATTGGTACCCGAATACGGCGGCAGGTTGGCACAAAGCAGATTATTATCTATTCAGCTGAAGGATGCTTTGCCTCGAGGCAAGAACCGGAGCCGCTTGGGATGAATATTAACCAGCAATGATAAGCGCACGGAGAGCACCACGTTCACAGGACGTAAGGGATTTTACTCGGGGGCTTTTTCATTTAGCAGAGAGGTCTTTAAGATCGCTAAGGGTCTTTAATTCCTCTGTTTATCACGGCAACACAATCCCTGCCAAGCATTCAGCTTAAATAAACAGGTCTAAAGTCAACGACGGGACGCGGAGCCGCACGTCGGCCCGCACACGCAAACGGGAGCGGACACGCGTGTGCCGAGAGCAGCATCCCCGCGTGTGGGGGTGACGGGGAAGGGGACTCAAAAAATCCCCAACGCCTCCCCAAGGCGAAAAAAATCCCTTTACCTGGGGCTTTAACGATGCACGCAGCTCGTCAGCACAGCGCCGGAGCTTTTAAAAACCACCCATCAAAGAAACCCACGCTTCCGCCAGGCTCTTTCCACCCGGATCCGGAGCCGTGCACAGAGCACCCCACGTCCCCCCGAGGGAGGATAACCCAGCTGGAAAGGGCAAAACTCACAGGGCTGCAAAAACGTGATGCCCAGAAGAGGGTGAGGGAGGGTCTGGAGGGGTTATGGGTTCTGGAGGGGTTACGGGTTCGCTCTTCCGGGGGGTCTCAGCATCCCGACTGTCCCGGGCATCTTTTTGGCTCCTCAAAGTGAGAAGAAATAACCGCACGCTTCCCCCTCCCAAAGGGGAAGGTGGCCCGGGCAACACCCGGCCACGGCCGAGGGGCAGCGATTCTGCCCCCAGCAAGGACATCCGTTTTTAAACAACCGGCTCTGCCCCAAATAATTAAAATCTATACTCAGATTTAGCAAACTGGCAGTTTTCCTCCTGGTTAGAAGAGATCTTAGCTGAGTTTGCAGGAAAACAAGAGTTCAACTGTGGCACAGCCCGAAAGGAAATCCCCACAGGAACCGGTCAATGCGTTCAGCTGCGGGCTGCCCCTATAACTGCAGATCTGGCCTGAAATTCAGGGCCGTTCGGCGGCGAAGCTCAGAGGCGGGAGAGCCAGCGGTGCCCATGGGGGGACGCCGGCCACAGCGGAGGGTCCCCCACCACCCCAGGCACCACGTGGGCCACGTTGCAGGAATTCGCTGCCATTTATTTTGTCTCAGAAGGGCCACATTCTTCCCTTCCCTGCTCCCTCCGGTCCTTCAAAACATGACGCTGGGGTGGAGATCAAGGATGGGGGGTTTTCCCCACTACGGCTTCCCCCCGGACGTACCCTAAAGGTGAAGGTGCCGGGAGCCCATCGTCCTGCGCCCGTGACGAGGTGGGGACCGATGCAGCATCCCTGCTCCAGCTGGGGCTCAGTGTGGCCTTAATGGGGTCTCGTGCCCACGTCAGCACTTCCCATCGTGGGCTCTGGAGTGTCTCATGTCATAAAAACGCTGGGACCCCATGGCTGGGTGAGGGCACCGGGCACTGAACGGGGACCGCGGTAAGACCGGCTGGGAGGAGAACCGACACGCAGGGTGGGTGCAGGAGGCTGACGCCATTTGCTGGCAGAAAAGAAGAATAAAAGGGTTTTCCACGTTGCAGCCCTTAGTGGTGGGTGCAAGGAAAAGAAGAGTCCCCTTGGTCTGGCTTCCCCGGTAGGGCCGGTGGGGTCTCACCCCCAGCGCCAGCACAGGGCAGGGGTTAAGGAGTCAGTGCCGGAGGAAAGCCAGAAGCCTTGATCCTATTTCGGGGACAACGGCGAATCACGGGAGCCGGGCTGCGCTCCCGTGAAATGTCCCTGACGTCCACAGCGTGGGAATGTCCTCCAGAGCTTTCTGCTCCCGCTCATGGGCTGCAGGAAACCAGCACATCGCTGCCCCTTCTCCCCCTGCTCCCCCTTCCTCCCAGCCCAAGGAATAGGATTATTCCCGTCTCCTCTCAGCAGCTTTGCCGGTGGTTGAAGGGATGTTCAGGTGGCGGCCGGGTGGTGCTGAGTACGTCAAAGAAGGGGCGCAAGCGGGAAGAGGGCAAACCCGGCTGCCCCACCACGCTCGCTCAATGTTTTATGCCCCGCCGCGTAGGATGCCTACACATCCAAAGGGTTTACGGATCCCATCTTAGCCACAGCGCTTTAGGAGAAGGGTCAGGAGAAAGCCTGGAGGCTCCAGGGCCACCCAACAGCTTTGGGGAACGGGTGCCGAGCTTCGCCTGGGCGGCCGGGACAAGGCTGGGTGCTATGTGGGGGTGGGAGCGACAGCAACAGCGGCCGTGGGGCAATGGCTGGGGGACTGCCGCCGGCCTCGCTGGGGCTGTTTCGACACCTCGGTAACCCAAGCGCATTCAGGAGGGCGTCTGCTGATTTACGCACCCTCCCGGGTTACCCTGGGAGGATAAATCAGATTTTTAAGCCCTCCTTTTCAACCTTTCACTAGCCTGCCCCGGACCAGACCCCGCTAAATGAGATCAGTCGCTTTAGGGCTCTGCCACTCGGCCCCCTGTAACGTCCTACCGGCCCCGGCGAGGCTGGGAATGGCCACCTCCTCCGACCGCCGGCCTCGGTGGCGTCTGGGGGTCGTTAGAGCAAATCACTTGCACGTGGCGCGTGAGGAAGGGGGCGGCTGCTGTGCGTTTTCCCCCGCAGGACCGGGCTGGGGAGATGCGTGGAGGATGCAGGAGCGAGGGATGTGCGGAGGCGTCGGCGGGGAGGTGGCGATACGTACCCCGGCTCAGTGGGATGCGGACATGGACCAAGCCCCTTCCATCCTCCAGACGGAGAAGGCGTAGCTGAGCCTCTCGTGGGCCAGGTAGTTGCAGCTGGTGATCTTGTGGTCCAGCTCATCGCTCTGCAGCACCTGGTACAAGAAGTCTATGTAGCGGGCGGCCAGCTTGAGGGTTTGGATCTTGCTCAGCTTGTCGGAGGGCAGCGTGGGGATGATCTTCCGCAGCTCGGCGAAGGCGTCGTTGAGCGACTGGGTCCGCTGGCGCTCCCGCACGTTGGCGATCACGCGCTGCGTGTGCACGTCCTCGAAGGACTGCGGGACGGGGCTGCGCTTGCTCCGCTTGCCCTGGGGCGAGGGGGCACCGCAGTCCTCCGCCGCCTTGCCCCCCTGGCCGCGCTTGCGGAGGCATTTCTTGTGCAGCCGCTCGCCTTCTTCCTCGCTGGTCACCAGGCTGCCTTCAGGGGAGTCCGGGCACATGCTTTCCTCCTTCATCTTCTTGGCACCGCGCGGGCGAAGGGCTCCGGGGTCTCACGAGGTGCGACGGCCACCGCACATGGGCAAGGTGGCCTGGAGAGGAGCCAGCGCCCGCTCAAGAGGTGCAGCCCAGAGCATCCACCCTTCAGCCTCCCTAAAACTTCCCAAGCCTTGCGGAGCCCTCCAAGGAGCTCAGTTGGTTTGTCCTTTGGGCTACGGAGAGGAGGGCGTTCGGATAACTTTGGGGAATGGCTCTTGCTGATAGGGCGAGGAGAACCGTGGGCGGACCAGGCACAGACCAATGCAGCCGTGCAAGGTAACGCAAACATCAGTGGAGCTTATGGGTTCCAGATTTCCTCCCTCCCTCCTCCACCGACACCCCCAAGCCCTCTGGCACAGATGCTCCTGCCTGCTGCCCGGATGTCAGGGGACATTGCCTATGCTAATGTGAGCGCCAGCCATGGAGTTCAGGGGAGGGTTTTTTTTGATTTTTCGTCTTTTTTAAAAAAAAAAAAAATAAATTTAAGCCCAGTTGACCCTGCAAAAGCCAGCCAGAAATATTCACTTGTCCAGTTTGGAACAGGAGAGAATCTGCAAGAGAGTCAAGTGGAAGTGTGGAGCAATGGATGGTTCAATACAGGGTATTCTCTGAGTCCAATGGGAAAAGCAACAGTGATGGGCATCCATACTGCTCCCAAGAAATGGCATCATTCCAAATGAACTTATCCATCCCTCCATCCCTCCATCCCTCCCTCTTCCTCTGTCTACATTTCTGGGAGTCTACAATCACCCTTAACATACAGACACCAATACTCACCCACTATCATATTCCTCTCAAATAAATATGGCAGCCACTCCAGATAGGGAGGGTGTTTCAGGCCCTGTTCCTGCCTGGATCCACTTACGCTGCTCCTGAGCTTGCCTGCAAATAAACCCACTTCCTCCTCCCTGCAGAAATGCTGGGAGAGTGGCATCCCCTTTTAGCCAAGGTTGGAGCTCCAGATACGGACGATCAAGCCATAAAAAACCTTGGGCACAAATCTCGCCTTATATTAGATAGTTTTCCGCCCTCTGTTATCAAACCGGCAGAATCGGCACATCAAACTGGAGTCCTTTGCTGGCCCACCATCCTCCCACGTCCAACCACCCTCTCCCAAAGGGCTCCTACACCTTTGGGAACCCCTATAACCTTCCTGTCTCCCGCCTGTGCTCTCTGCCTCTCCAAGGTCTTTCTTCCCCAGCGTGTCCTGACTCCATCCCAGCTGTCCCTGCTCACCACGCTCTCCTGGCGCTGTTCGCTGCACTTGGCCATCAGGAATGCTCACCCTGAGTCTCTTTGGAGGGACACTGAAGTCCTGGCATGACTCTCCTTGGGGATACTGGGATCCATCCCCAGCTCCGTAGCCCTTACTACAACCTTGCTCTGTTATTCTGTCTTACAAGGAGGGCACAAGGGGGTATTATGGAAACAATATAGTTTAAAACAGTATCAGCAATTCATCAGAATAATTAAAATCATATTAATAAAACATAAATAGTTGAGTTGACATACGCCTGTATCCATACAGGTATTTTTAAATTAGCTCCTTTTTATGACACCTATCAACTTGCTATGTATATATATATTTATAATAAAATATATTATAATATTTATTATATTTATATTTACAATATATTTATAATAAAATGTATTATAATATATTTTACTAACAGAAATACGCAATGTACTACCAGGTTCTCCCACACCGATGAGCCCGCACTGTGCTGCAGTGGGGTCCCCACCTGCCCCCAGACCGGCAGCGATGGGGATGTGGCAGCTCAGGCTGCGCGTGACAAGGAGGCTGCAGCAGAAACTCCTTTAAAAGGCAACGACTTTCTTTTTGTCTTGCTGTATATAACAATTTAATATTCTCATCTTCTCAGTATTATCTTCATCCTGAATAACCCACACTGTTGTACTGCAATCTTCTCCTGAACCTCTGAAGAACCTCTAACCCCCTCCCTACAGCCTGAAGAGGAGAGGTTGTCCTCTCTGCTCTTCGAGCTGGGACTGACCTTGGCCAACTTTGCTCAAGCAAGGTACACCCATTTCTAGTTAAAAAACTCTCATTTCAAGCTTGGCTACATGCTATTTCTTAAAAAACATGGTCCGTAGACCTGCCAAGCATCTGTAGCCGTGCTGTCCAGACATGCGTCCCGTTGTCCACCAGTGCTCACAGCAAAACCTTTCTCGACCCCTTTCCCTCCCTAATTACACCCACCCACGTGGTGCATTTTCCCTCGGGATGCAGGCGTCCCACAGGTGCTTTTCTCTGCTTTAAGGAAATACGTGTTTTCACATCTCTCCGCAGGTTCTTCTCGAACTTCCTTCGTGCCGGGTGGGAGCCCAAGTGAAATGGCAACCTCAAAGAGCCACCTCGGCCCTGGTCCCAGGGAGACCTGAGTGAGGATGGAGGATGGAGGTCATAGTGAGGTGGAGGTCGGTCTCTTCTCCCAAGGAACAAGCGACAGGACGAGAGGAAACAGCCTAAGGTTACTCCTGCAGTGGTTTAGGTTGGATATTAGTGGTGGAATCACCTTGCCTGGAGGTATTTTAAAGCCAGGCAGATGTGGTGCTGAGGGACATCAGTTAGGGGTGGATTGGGCAGTGCTGGGTTGATGGTTGGACTCAACGATCTCAAAGGTCTCTTCCAACCTGGGTGATCCTGGGACTTGGTGACATTGGACTTTGGGCTGAGCCCCGTCCTCCTTGCGCTCATGTCAAATTGCCAGGGGTGGCGGTAGCCACGGATGGGAGCTAACAGACACCCAACATGTGAAAACCTCCCAAAATTGCTTAAAGAACTAAAAGACGCTCAGAAGCAGGTGGATGCTCTGACCTGCCGGGATGGAGCCGGGTGATTTTGCTCCTTCCTCCCCACCGAAGTCCGCACCGAAGGCAGGGCAGGGGCTCAAGGCATTACTCACACGTGAGGGTTGTCGAGACAGAGACTAATATCAGATGTTTGTAATGCGGAAAGACAATAGATCACAGGGGCCTGGGAAAGCGAGAGAAAACAAAGGGCGAGGAAAAAAATACCCCAGGGAGGGCAGGATTTAGGCAGGATCCAGGGCCCTCTGATCCCGCGCTCGGAGGAGCTGGCTCAGCTCTGCCGAGGGCTGGGGAGCTGCCAGCAAACACCAGCCGAGGCACGGGCTTGCGCCTGGGGTTTATTTTTTTATTATTTTTTTTTTTTAATTATTATTGTTTTCCTTTTTTTTAAAAAAAAAAAAAAGTTTAATTTAGTTTCGCTGGCGAACGGTTTTGGACGAAGGAAGTGAAGTCTGGTATTGTTGCTGATATCCTTGAGCAAAAGGAGAAACACAATGAGCTTTGATCTGCAGGAAGGATCAGCTAAACACCCCCGAACTGCTCGAGCGGGCTTTTTTACCCAGATTTGGATGTTTTGCGGCACGAGGAGTTTTTCCCTTAAACATTTCAATTTGTTCTTTCAGTGAGTGTTTTTTTGGAAAGAATATGAATATAAACTTTTCATGGAAAGGTCACGAGTCACCAAACTGGTTTCAATAACTTTGCTTTTTTTCCTGACTAGCTGGGAGTTTTATAGCACTCATTTTGACAGATCAGTGAAAATTTCAGACCTTAAATATGCAGAGAAAAAAAAAGAAGAAGAAGAAAAAAAAAAAAAGCCCAGCTGGCTTGATTCGGTGAGAAGCCACCAGATGGAAGATTTGAATTCCCACCATGTCCCAGCCCCTCTGCCCACCTCCCCTCCTGGTCCTCCCCCACCCTCTCCCTACTCACATCCATCTTTTCTGAGCATCTTTTTTTTGGGTTTAGGTAGAAAATAGCCCCGGTGCTGGGGTGTCCTCAACAGACCCGAGCATGGAAGATGCTAGAAGTGTTCCTGTGGGGCCACTTAGCACTTTGGAAAGAAAAGAAAGGTGAAAAAAAGCAAGGATACAACCAAAACACACATGGGGAGGGAGCGATGGAGCAGGGAGCGCATGGCCTGGAAAACCAGGGCTGAGGAACACCTGTAACTTCAGAGAGGCTGTAGGACCTCAAATGGGAGCTCTTCCATGGGGTCAAGGTGGCAGCCAAGGTTTCTTTAGAAAGGGGCTAGGACGTTCCTCACCCCCAAAATCGCATCTTTTGGTGGGCTGAAAGCCCATCTTGGTCAGCCTGAGCCTGTTCCTGTCTCTGAGCCTCACACCGCCTGTAGATGTTCTTCACCAGCCTTCAGGCCTGGATCTGCCTGACCCACCTCTGCCCTCCGCTTGGCCAAAACAAGTCTCTTCCTCGTAAGCAGATCTCCAAATTCCCTGGTGACCCCATGCTGTCCCCACAGGGGACAAAGCTTCCCTCTCAGTCCCAGGAGAGCCGAGCATTGGCGCAACCACTTCCTCGCCTCCTGTCAGTACCACTCACCGGCTCACACAAATGTCAGAAGGTTGTCCTGGGACGTCCTGGCCTCTCTCCATCTGCCATAAGGGATGGTCCACCAGAGCAGGAGGCGGTTGGTCTCTTCGTGAAGGACAGTGTGGCACTGCCGTGCTGCCGGGTCCAGCTCTGTCCCATGTGGGAAGGCAGAAGAACCACTTAATACAACAAAGAGCCAACAAACTTATTACAGCCATTTGCTTTGCATTCACTGGTGACACACGTCACATCTTTTGGCTTCAAAGAGTTGGATCTAGAGTAGGAGGATCTGTCCCGACCTTGTTGGACACTGCGAGCTGGGATGGCTGTGATGGAAGGAGGTCTTCAAGGGGTAGATGGGGTCTTTGGGCCAATGCACACTGCGGAAGAGCTCAGTATGGAGCTGATGCACCACCACCACAGCTGTAAGGTGGCGGACAGGAGCCTTCTCCACCCTTGGGTTTTGGGAAAGGGTTGAGCCCACAATTTTTCTTGTGTTGTGTGGAATAACCCAGGGCTGCATCTGCTATAAGGGTGTGAAAAGGAGGGACTGAGAGAGCTGGGTTCAACCCCACCAACCTCCACAGATGCAACGTCTTGCCCTTGGTGGGCAGAGCGGGGCTGGGACAGGACACGCGTCACGGCCTGGGTGCAAATGCCATTTTGGGCCAGGGAGGCTGAGAAAGTGCCACCCCCAGCTCCACCCCAGCTTCACTGACCGGTAAAAGGGGGGGCTGCAAACCTGCAAAGAGCTGGGGCTGCACGGGGCTAACGCCGTCCATGTGTGAGCCTGGTGCTGCCGATAGCATCGCTTTGATGGCCGAGGGCCTGATCATGCCTGCCAATAATTCTGGGCACAAAATCAGAGGCCAACCCTCGATGCAGAGCGGTTTTTGGTGGGTTTTGTGGTTTGTTTTTTTTTTTTTTTTTTGCAAGCTCCTTTTCTTTGCTAGAGAGGACAAAAATAATCTCTATTTTATCCTGCGTGAAAAAAAGGAGGGTAACGCTAATAAATTGAGAACATTAAAGGGAGCCAGGAATAGCCGCTGCCCCTGGAGGCTGGGGAAGCAGCTTTGGTTTCGCAGGTTTTTCTAGTTATTGCAGTGTTAGAGTGGAAACATGTGTGGTGCGAATAAAAATGCGAAGCATCCTCTGTAGCGTGCTGTTGCTGCAGCAACCGCAGGGAATATGGGCGAGGGGGATCGTGCAGGGCTCTGGCTGTAAAAGGGAACTCGAGCGCCGCGGGGTCCTTTGATCTGCGCGCCTGCAGCTCTGATTGATGGCCTCGCAATTCATTTCCTTGTCAAAGTGACATAATGTTCCTGGAACTCGCTGAACTTTTTAAGAACTAAAAGATGTTCCCCACCGAAACGCACCCCCTCCACCCCTCCCGGAGTGGGGGGCAGAAGGGACTGGGGGTGATGGATGGGGTCCGGCCAGTGGTGTTACTGGTGAGGCTGGGAGTGAGGCGTGGGGTGTTTTTCTGCCTCGTTTTGCCCCTTCCCCGGGAACGGAGCTGCAGGATGGGGCGGTGGGATGAGCTGCGGCACCGGGGCCGAGCGACGGAGGGATGCGCCGCCCGCCGATGCCAACCACCACCCCGCGCTGACGACCATCCTGTTCCAGTTAATTTTTACATGTGAAAGTTGGGGTTGGGTGGTTAGTTTTTTGGTTTGGTTTTTTTTTTTCTTTTTTTCTTTTTTTCTCCCCTGTCTTTCCCCATCTGTTTCCATCTGGCCATCAAAGGAGCGAAACGCCATGTTCTGGGTCCCGCTGCCAAGAGCCTCCCCGCTCTTCCCGCTCGCCGAATAATTCCCACCAAAGCAGCCTCCAGCCCGGCCCTGGCGCCGCGCGAGCCGAGGCGCGGGGGAAAGCCGTGCGTGATGGGCTCACGCCGGGACACGGCAGCCGAGCCGAGCCCTTCTCCGGACACCGCCGCTAACGGAACCTTGGCTGGGAGACCAAGCGCCGCCAGTGATTGTGACCTTGCTCTGCCCTTCAATCTGCATCAGCCCCAGGCAGGGCTGAAGTGGCTCAACCCCTTTAGGACCTGCTTTCCTGCTAGTAATGAAAAATCATCACAGGCAGTTGCTCTTCCTATTTACGCCCGTTTTCTCCTCCAGAGGACCCAGCTGCTTTGCAAACCCCACGCAACGCCTCGCAGACACAAGCTACCCCGGGTGACGGGGCAGGTGGGGGACGTGCGTGCTGTGGTCAGTAGATAACTGAACAGGCATTATCCCCCGGAGATGGGATGAAGAGGACAAACACAGCCTTTGCAGGCAAAGAAACTCTTTGGGAAGAGAGCTTCGGGAGGAGAAATTCTTAGGGAGCAAGAGCCCAACAGCCCGGGTGCTCCTGCGAGCAGCAAACCCATTCCTGCCTGGTGAGCAGCCTAACCCTGACCCTACTGCATCCCTTCAGCAAACATTTCTTGGACCAGCTCCTCTGCTCAGGCATGAGAGGGACTTTTTACAAGGGCACATAGCGATAGGATGAGGGGTAACGGCTTCAAGCTGGAAGAGGGGAGATTAGATACCAGGAAGAAATTCATCACCATGAGGGTAGCAGGGCACTGGAACAGGGTGCCTGGGGAAGTTGTGGAGTCCCTGGAAGTGTTCAAGGCCAGGTTGGATGAAGCTTTGAGCAATCTGGTCGAGAAGGTCCTTGCCCATGGCAGGGGGCTGGAATTAGATGATCTTTAAGGTCCCTTCCAACCTAAACCATTCCATGATCCATCTACACCCATCACTACCAAGAACAGTTTGGGTCCATCAGCTCCGTAGCGTGTGAGTAGTTGTGCTTCTACCTGTTGCTGTCTTGCCCCTCGGGAGCAAATAAAAACCTCTGTCTTTCTTGCCTTTAATGCCTTGCCTTGGGTTTAGACGCCAGGCAGAGCGGCACCTTGCCAGGTGCCCATCCTACTGCAGCTCCCCAGCGCTGCAGAACCAGCTGCAGGACCTGGTGCTGGCTCCAGATGTGCAGCTCCTGCCCCCACTGCAAAGCAAACCCCCTCCCTCTGCCCTCTTGCTCCCACCACACGCTTCGCCCCACACTGCTGCTCGCATCTGGCCGAGGACGACCTTCCCCCAGCTCCCTCCAGCTGGAGATGTCGCGATCGGTGCCTCGTGAGCAGCTTGGGTGATGAACAGGGCACCGTGACGCCACAGGTCTGCTTGGTGCATTCGAGGGAGGAAACAAGACATGCTGCAGGCATGTTGCAGGCGAGGGCTTGACTGGGAGCTCTGCATTTCATCCCAGTGCTTCCCAGTACCCAGCTGGACCTGGGCTAGCACCAGTAACCCAAGGAAGAGAGGCCAGTGACTCACTGTCAGATGGAGCAGGGATGCTGGTGGCTGTGGCTGGGTTAGCGGGAAGCGTCTTCCCATCCCGCTGTGCATCAGTTCAGCTACTCCTGTGGTGAGTCACTTCCAGCCAGGAGATCCTACAGCCGCCAGTCCGGTCTGTGGGAAGGGAAACCTTCTCGTCTTCTCCTTCTGGGGAGTGTCATGGCTTAATCCTCTCTGAGGGTGCAAATTCTGCCCTGCTCAGCGCCTGCTTCCCCCCTGCAAAGAGCCTGCCCTCGCAGCTACGAACCCCACAAAAGAGAGTTTCCAACATGTGGCAGCTGGTGAGAGGAAATAGTCATTCCTATTTTTGCAAGCTGGCCCCACACCAGCCCAATTCGGCCTTTTCCTGACCCTTAGGATGTCTCGCCTGTGGGTCACCCTGTGTCCATCCCTCTGTTTCAGGCTTAGATCTTCCAGCATCCTACTTCTGGACACCTCTTGCAGCTCTGACTCCACTTCCACCCATACGTAGCTGTCTGCTCAGCCGTCCTTCACACGCTTTTTCTCTCTGGCTACCATCTGCACGGCCGCACAAACCACCCCACTACCATCCCTCCCCTCTCCCCCCCACACCATCCTGAAATCCCAACACAGCCAAAACGTCAACTCTTTTCTCCCCTGGCGCCCTGAACCCAGTCTCTTGCTTTAAAAGGAATTTGATTGAGCCAAATATGTTTGGGGGTTTTTTTTATGTGCAGTTACTCCTCTCCGCACAGCACTGGAGAGGATCCAGTAAGTCAAAGCCATCCTGACCTCCATCTGCCCCATGCGGAGCGCCACGCGATCCTCCAACATCAGCTCAAGTATTTGTGGGAAACCAAGGTTCGGAACTGCCGTTAGCAACAAGACAAACATTTATGGTAGGTTTCGTTTCATCTGCGAGCAAAACAGCCTCCGGGAAAATCCGTGCAAGAAGGTGTTAGAAGGGCAAAGGTTGAATTCCCCCCGGGGGGTCCCTGTCCCCCAGATGGGGGGATCTTCCCCAGATGGGAGGGGGCATTTCACTGGGTGTTACCCCTAAGCAACAACCAAACTGGCTTGGTCCCTTGTGCTCCTGCTCACAGCAAACAGACCAGAGATTCAGGTTCGGGAACTGGGCAGAGTGAAAACAGGGGGGAAAAAAACTGTGTTTTTCTCTTGGGGGCAAGCAGAGAAGCAAAGAAGGAAGACACCAGCAAGCGCACGCATTTCATAGTGGTTTTCCTCGGGCTGTTATCTCAACGCCGCAAAGCCTACCAGCAGGGTAAGGCCACAAAAGCACAGAGCAGACAGACAGACGGATGACACGGATGATGCGCATCCCAAAGAACGCCAAGTTATTTTCATGTGAGCAACGTTGTAAGCACTCAAAGTTGACTCAGTTTTGTGCATCCTCCTCCCTTCCAGCCGTGGGCTCGGCTGGAGCCGTGCCAAGCCGAGGGATGGAGGAAAAAGGGGTCTCAGCAAAGCCAGCGTGCTGGGTCCTCTTCACACGGCTCTGCCTGAGAGCCCACACTCCTGCAGACCACGAGGATCTCGGAGCGTGTCAGGAGTCTGCATTCACAGCCTGGTGGCTTCCCACGGCTCCCAGCTGGCCCGTGCTTGGCACAGCATGGCAATGAGCAACACCTCGGGGACAGACTTGGGTGGGATGGGAGAGGACAGGAGGGACCCTCACCCAACCTCAGCCTCCAGACCCATTAGCATCACCCCCCAACACCGTCACCCCCCAACACCGTCATGCTCCATCACCGTCACCCCCCAACACCATCACCCCCCAACACCATCCCCCTCCATCACCATCACCCCCCAACACCATCACCCCCCAACACCATCACCCTCCATCACCGTCACCCTCCAACACCGTCACCCTCCATCACCGTCACCCCCCAACACCATCACCCTCCACCATCGTCACCCTCCATCATCACCATCACCCTCCATCACCATCACCCTCCATTGCCACCACCCCGTGCCCTGGTCTGTTATCAACAAAGTCACAGAGGGCCAGAAAGAGGAGGAAGGACTTTGGAGAAGGGGGCCTGAGGGAGTGCTGGAGTAGAGGGTGGTAGGGAGCTCGGACCCTTCCCCACATCACTAATGCTTTGCTGCCAGTGAGAACAAAACTCCACCTCTGCAACCAGTATAAACCACCTTTGCTCTCCCCACAGCGCAGTCCTGGGCAGAAAGCAGACCCACCAAGCCCAAGGACCCTCCAAAAGCCTGGGAAAGCAGGGGGTAGCATCTCTGCCTCCATCCTGAAGACCTCCAAAACCTTTTAAGTCGCCTGGGGAAGAGACTTTGCAGAAGTTACAAACCACTGGGAGACCCATGACATGGCTGGCATGTCCCACAGTGCTCCAGCCCATGGACGCCCCCAGCCCCTGGATGTCCCCTGCTCTTCATGACCATCCGGGCTGAAGATGGTTTGCAGGAGCCCCTCCAGTTGCCCCATTCGGGCATCTCCCGAAGGGAAGAACACTTCTCTCCCATGCTGCTTTCCACCCTCTCCTCTCTGCCGGTCCCAGAGCTGACACCACTCCCAGCCCCAGCAGCACATGTGGGAGGACCCTGCAAGCCTTCAAAGCCCTGTCTGGGGAGAGACGAAAGGCCGGTTAAACTCCTGGCTGGAGATGAAAGGAAACTCTCCCCTCCGCGGCTGGAACGAGTTGCTGGTGCTTTGGAGTCGGGTTTGAGGCCCATTTCCTGAGCGCCATGGCAGGAGCTTTAATTTGCGGGGGGACTTTGCTAACTCGCCACGGGGCTGCCACGAGAGCAGATGTCCCGATCTTCCACGGTGCTTCGGAGCGTCCCCGTCCCCGAGTGCGCCGGGAGGACACCGGGCTCCGCAGGAGGGGCAGTGGACGCTCCAGCAGCTGAGGCCGGTGCTCGCATCCTCTGTATCTCCACAGGGGAGGGGGCTCCTCGCGACCCCACCGTCCCTCGGGGGTGACAAAGCCACGAGCGAGGACGGGCTGTCCAGCCATGGCTGGCAGCAGGACGAGGGTGAGCAGAAAGGGGCGATTTCAGCTCCCGCGCCAAGCGCAGATACACAGCCCAGGGCTGGGGAGCGGCTGGCTGGGCGGATGCGAGCGACAGATTTTACTCATTTTGTCAAAGGAAATTCTATTCCGATTAAAACCCGTTTGATCTCGATGGAGAAGGGGGGTAGGGTGGGGGTAGGGTTGGGTTTCTCTCCAATTGTTGGGCTTTATTAGGCTAATGCATCAGCTAAAAGCTTCCAAGTAAGATTTAAAGGAGGGAAAGGCGAGGGCACGAGCTGCAGAATCTGGAGATGACTTCAAGGGGTTTATTAAAAAAGGGATGCGTTGCACAGCACGGAGCTGCCCGTCCAGGGCCATGTGTAGAGCCGGGTGTCCGGTACCCCCAAAACAGCCTGGGTTGTCCCCTCTCCTCCGCCTGTATCTCGCCGCTGGGTTGGGACAGGGTTACCCGGGGCCAAACCTGAGCTGAGCAGAGGCCGGGGTGTAGAGACAGGCAATATCCGGCACAACAACCCCAGGCAGAGCTCCAGGCTTGGGGAAGAGCGGCTGGAAAGCTGCCTGGTGGAAAAGGACCTGGGGGTGTTGGCCAACAACTGGCTGAATATGGGCCAGCCATGTGCCCAGGTGGCCAAGAAGACCACCAGCATCCTGGCTTGGATCAGGAATAGCGTGGCCAGCAGCACTAGGGAAGTGATCGTCCCCCTGTGCTCAGCGCTGGTGAGGTCCCACGGCGAATCCCGTGTCCAGTTTTGGGCCCCTCACTCCAGGAAGGACACGGAGGGGCTGGAGCGTGTCCAGGGAAGGGCAGCGGAGCTGGGGAGGGGGCTGGAGCACAAGTCTCCTGAGGAGCGGCTGAGCAGGCTGCCCAGGGCAGTGGTGGAGTCGCCGTCCCTGGAGGTGTTTCCCAGGCGGGCAGACGTGGTGCTGGGGGACACGGGTCAGGGGTGGGTTGGGCAGTGCTGGGTCGATGGTTGGACTCCATGATCTTCAAGGTCTCTTCCAACCTGGGTGATCCTGCGAATATCAGCTGGGTTTACGGGTGTGTATTCAGCCGTGTGGCTGCCTGAGGGACAGAGCTAAAGGCAGGGAAGGTGGTGGGTGGCGTTTGGAGAAATAATGTCATAGCTGGGGAAACACAGACAGACCTGAACAGGGCAGAGGAGCCGAGGCAGTGGAAAAATCAGGGATGCTACGGAGACAATTCGAGCATCGGCAGGCAGAGCTGCAGGGCAAGGTGCTGGCCATGGAGCTCCTCCAGCTCCGTGTCTCCAACAAGTTGGTCCTATACTGATACATCCCGCTTCGTCCACTCCCAAACCACTCGCGAGTTCAAATTCAGCAAGTTTGGCTTGGATAAAAGGTCAAGTCATGGAAAATTGCAGCTGAGATGACTTGGAGAGGTCAACTCATGTGTCCGTCTGTCCCCAGGGTGGATCCGTCACATCTCTGCCACGTCTGCAAATGCCCGGCCGGTTTGTCCAGCTGGCAAAGGGGATCAGGCTGTCCACACCAGCAACCTGCTGCCCTCTCTAATCCTTCCCAAGACCTAACCTACGTCTGTGCTGTATTTTAAGCCTTATACTTCTTTTCCCATCTGGACTGGGCAAGAAAAGCAGACTGTCCCTCTCCTCTGTAAATCAGCCCCTAAAGACCACGGCCAGGTCTTCTCTCAATGGTTCCTTCAGTGACAGGATGAGGGGGAATGGCTTTAAACTGGAAGAGGGCAGGTTTAGATTAAACATTAGGAAGAAATTTTTGACTTTGAGGGTGGTGAGGCACTGGAAGAAGTTGCCCAGAGAGGTTGTTGAGGCCCCATCCCTGGAGGTGTTTAAGGCCAGGCTGGATGTGGCCTTGGGCAACCTGGTCTAGTTGAGACCCCCTATGGCAGGGGGGTTGGAACTCGAGGATCTGCAAGGTCTCTTCCAACCTAAACCATTCTATGATTGTATGATTCTCCAGACCAAGCAACAAAGACACTTCCCGGCTCACTGTAGGTCATACCTCGCTAGAAACGCCGTACCTGTTGCTCTCTGCAGGTCTCCTTGCACCGCTGCCAGCTGCCACAGAGCCCATTACCCGGTGGGTGCAGGCGCGGAGAGCTGAGCAGGGCTGGGTGAAAGCTGGACAAGGCCAGGAGAAGATCACCTCGGTGGCAAAAAATCCTGAAGGAAGAGGTGTCACGTCATTGCCTCGCTGCAAGTTGGGTTGGGTGTAGGGCTGGGCTGGGCAGCTCAATGCCCAGGCTGATTTTCCAAGGGGTTGGTTGATTTGTCCACATCGAGGAAGGAGAGTCCTCCTTTTCCTCACCTTCTCCTCCATCACCAGAAATAAAAGGTTTTGTCCAGGCTGTAACATAAAAGGGAGCGAGCCCTGTGATGCAAGGCACCGCGGGGCTGGATGTTTTCAGGGGAAGCAGGAAGGTCTTGTTGAAGTTTTGGTTTTTCTGAGGGCCAGAGAGAGCACCGTGGTTCAGGGAACACGGGCAACAAACCATCTTCCAAGGGAAGCCGTGACAAAGTGTAATCTGAAATGGGAAATCACAAGAGCTGGCTTGGGTTAAATTGGGTGGATTACTAAAGCAGAAGGGTTTTGCCACTTTTTTTTTTTTTTTTTTTTTTTTTTTTGTTGGGGNTTTTTTTTTGAGATGGAGACAGGGAAAACCCCACTGAAATGTTCCATTTACAAGTAGAAAGAAAAAGAATCAAAGAAAACATCTCTTACTTGGATATCTCTGTAGGGATAGTCAGAATTGTCCTAAGCCAGGTTGAATCGGACTTGGCTAAAGAAGTTCAGCTGGAAAACCCTTTGGCTGTACACAGAAAGAGAGAGAAAAACAGATTACATCTGCGCAGCGCAGAGAGGATTGAGCTAAAAGATGATTTCAACGTCTCCCCAAACGACTCCGTGATTCAGCAAGGATGATGAGGATGGAGGAAGGTCGCATGGGGAGGAGGAGCTTACGGAGCGAGCACCCTGGAGGTGAAGGCAAACCCCCACGAGTTGTGTGTGCTGGAGCGCTGAAACCCGGATCTGTAATAAATATCACCACTTGGCAGAAAATAAAACCGAGTAAAGACAGTAAATATGGAGCTTTTATTGTCAGAAGGGCAAGACAGGCGAGGGAGTACGACCCCGGCGGAGCGCAGGGCTTGGAGGAAATCTGGAAGGAAAAACTATCAAAGATAGTGGGATAATTGGATAAAAATGGCAGAGAATAAGCTCACCTTGGGCTAACTCGATAATTGGCTTTGATCAAAAATTATTTTCTGAACAAAGGCTGCGCAGTAGATCTCCTCTGTCTGGACTTTATTAACGCACTTGATAAATTGCTCCACAGGCACTTGTAGGTAAACTGGAGAAAAGGGGGTTTCAACTGGGGAAGGAACAGCCTAAAGGGGAGACATGGGGCTCTCGTGGAAAATGGACTGTCACCGGTTTGGGGTCCCTCAGGGACTGGCTGGGGACGGGCTTTCTCAACGTTTTCATTTGCCTAAAAGCCGGGAGGGAGGTAAAAAGCCATTTGCAAGTGGAACAAAGTCATTGCAACGCAAAGGCACTGGCAGCAGAGAGGAGGATCTGAGTGCAAGACCTGGGTGTAGTAAAAGATCAGAATAACAAAAACTGGAAGAAGATCGAACATAAATTCAACAGGTGGAAATATAAAACCCTTGATGAAGTCTTCTTGCCGTCACCGGCGCTTGAAACAGGGACATTCCAATCTTCTCAATCCCCTTCCGGGGCGAAGCTGCCTCCCAACCAAAATCTGGCTGATGCCAGCCCCCTGAGCAAATCTGCCCCAGAGCGGGGAAACAACCCAAACTGAAAATCTGATTTGGAAAGGAGGAGGAGGAACATAAATTGGCCTGGTGGGCTTTGGGGTGCCCGTCGCAACCTCCGCGCCTGCCAAACCAACTCCACTTTCCAGGCACTGGGCAGATAGGGGAGAAGCTTTTGTTTTTTGAGGGTTGATTTTTAGCTTTGGAGCCCTCCGCTTCGGAACCTAGCTACCAATCCGCAAGATTAATTTTTTTTTTTTTTAAAAAATATAATTATTCCCAGCGTAATTTCTCCCCCACAAAGGCCTTTAAACCACTGAACTGTGTCAAGG
>VZSF01001235.1:174779-192887 GCA_013398295.1 Chionis minor
GGACCATCCTCGTGGCTCTCCTCTGGACATGCTCCAGCAGGTCCGTGTCCTTCTTATGCTGGGGACTCCAGAGCTGGATGCAGGACTCCAGGTGGGGTCTCACCAGAGTGGAGCAGAGGGGCAGAACCACCTCCCTTGACCTGCTGGCCACAC
Source organism: Chionis minor (assembly GCA_013398295.1). Taxonomy (NCBI): domain Eukaryota; kingdom Metazoa; phylum Chordata; class Aves; order Charadriiformes; family Chionidae; genus Chionis; species Chionis minor. Next base: position 174,933 of record VZSF01001235.1, read on the forward strand.
TGCTCTTGATGCAGCCCAGGATGCGGTTGGCCTTCGGGGCTGCGATGGCACATTGCTGGCTCATGTGGAGCTTCTCGTCCATCAGCACATGTCCATCAGGTCCTTCTCCTCAGGGCTGCTCTCTAGCCATTCCTCACCCAGCCTGTATTTGTGCTTGGGATTGCCCCGACCCAGATGTAGGACCTTGCACTTGGCCTTGTTGAACTGCATGAGGTTGGCTTGGGCCCACCTCTCCAGCCTGTCCAGGTCCCTCTGGATGGCATCCCTCCCCTCCAGCGTGTCTACTTCACCCGACAACTTGGCAGCACCACCAAACAACTTGGTAGCGCCACCAAACAACCTGGCAGCACCACCAAACTTGCTGAGGGTGCACTCGACCCCACTGTCCGTGTCACCGACAAAGAGAGGTCCCAGCACCTGTACTATTGTACTAAAACACCAGTTTTGTACAATTCGCCCGTCCTTCCCCACAGTGACGCTCCTGCAGGTCGTCATCAAAGGAGGGAAGAGAGAGATGGGATTCACCAACTTGGGAGGGGAAAAAAAAATCACTCCCAACACGGGTTTGGTGAGAAAGACGACTGTATTTCTGCTCTTACCGTGGTGTCACATACAAGTTACAGTGCAGTTTAGTACAGGGAGACACTGGGATTACACGCAAATGAACCCCACTGTGAATTACATCATCCCACCGCAGGACCAAACCTCACACCAAGCGTGCAAAGGAAGCATAAACAATGTAAAAATATATTATATATTTACATACACCATCTTTTAAAAAGCGGAGATGCAAGTAGAAATTCCAGAGCTAAAACATGTCAGGGAAAAAAAGGGGGGGGGGGGGGGGGNAAAAAAGTAGGGGGGGGGGGGGGGGGCAGGGTTTGACTCAGTGAGCTGTCTGTAGGCAAATTTTGCAGTCACAAAAAAAAAATAAGCTTTAAAAATCTTCCGGGGAGGGGGTAAGCGGAGAGGATTTTTGGACACATGGCCAAGAAAGGAGCCCCCGATGCGCTGCTACGAGGCGCCAGCAGCCAGCAGGGTGCTGTGATTTAGCGATGGCCAGAGATGACGTTTTGCCGTGAGGCAGCGGCAAAGCTCCACCGGCCTGACCAGCGTTGGGATTTCTGCCTCCTAAGCGCACTGGAATGAATTGGCCGAGCTGGGGCTCGCACTGGCACCACAAATGTGTTGTGTGTGGGGGGAAACCTCAGACGAGAGACGAGTTAGTGAAACGACCGAGGCTAAAACCACTTGCAAACGGTGTTGGGCAGAAGCGAGATGAGCGATGCCATCTCCCGACGGGCACGCTGGCAGCCCGGCCTCAGCACTGAGGAAGATTTTAGCATTTAAAAGTCTGAGTGTTAATCTCGTAAATCAGCACATTTCACATTCGCAGCCTTTGTCTGGGTTTAGTCACTCCAGCGGGTCCCCCGGCAAAAGCTGGCTACAACCTCGGTTTACAAGTTGACCCAAAGATGTTCCTCGATCTAGTGAAGTCACTTGAGGATCTTCCTACCCAAGAAATGGGGGAACGCTACCAACAGGTGGTGGCAAACACTCCCAAAATCCCCTCAACAGCTCAAATGAATTACTGTGTGCTTGAACCACTCGTCTCCCAAAGCAAAACACAGCCCAGCGGAGGCAAGGATGGAGCCTCCGGGTGCGGAGAGGGACTGGGACGCGAAGTCGGAGCACACCACTAGGGTAAGGAAACAACGGATACTCCGAGATGCTCCCCCCAGCAGACGAGGGCACAAAACCAGACTGGGAGTTTTGTGCGGCGTGAGAGAAAGCTGGGCTGACAACAGAGCACGTGGGACCTTCCACTCGCACCTCGCTTGGTCACCAAACCCTGGGCAGGGCCTGTCCCCCACCCTCCGCCGCAGGTTGCCAAAAAGGCACTTGAGGGAAGGCTTCCGCAGCACCTGGAGAAGTGACGGGACAGCTGGGAGACGCCTTCCAAACCCCTGCCTTGCTCCTCTCCCATCCATCTGCAAGGGAAAGGGCTTCTCCTGCCTTTCTTCTCACCCACCTATAGAATTACTCATGGAATTGCCATTTCCAGTTTGCAGTAGCCAGCTCCATCTGCCCAACACGACAAAACACCGGCCTGGATCTGCCAGAGCGGCAGCTCCAGACCTTCAGGTGGCCTGAAGGACGCACAGTGCACAAGGAAAGAGGTGAACGCTTGAAGGTTCTCAGCAATTTACCTCTGGTTGCGTTACGCCGGCGACACTCGTCACAGAGGCTGGCTGGAAGCTGGCTCTGGACACCTTTCTTATTTTTGAGTACCAGGTCTCCTTCCCTCTCTCATCCTGCTGTTACAGGGGAACCAGGAAAAGGAAATAGTACTGCCTACAGAAAGATTTTTTTTTTTTTTTTGAAGAATCATATTTGTGTTTCTCTCCAGAGGTTCAGGCAGGCAAACCCTTGCCCAGCACATCTTTCACCCAAACTCCAGGCTACAAATTTGAGTATTACATACGGTATTAAGTTCCTTTTTAAAATGATCCAGGATAGCAGCCAGGATCGGCATTCCCCACCTCTGACAGAGCCTTGAGATGACTAGTGCTTCTCTGCTGCTGACCCCTCCCCTGGGGCTCAGCCGGACCACGGGAGAGAGCCAACTGCGTGTCCAAGGTGGAAAAAGGAAAATACTGGAAGATGTGGGGTACTGGCTGGAAGGTAAGTAGGGATTTCTGCCACAAAAAAAGGCTCATCACTCCCTTTCTCTCCGAGGAGCAGCGCAATACGAAAGGAGCTGCCTTTCGCACAGCAGCGTTCTTTGCCGCGCACGCCTGCAGCCAGCCGGTGACACGCTCACGAGGACGAGATGTCGGGGTGCCGCATCCAGGAGGTCCGAACCTCCAGCTCCTGGAGGGCCCAGGACTTCCTCCCTCCCCACTTGGAAACTCCCCCCGACTTCAGGGCAAGGCAAAGAGCGGATCTAGGCCTGCTGTGTGTAAGCACACGGAGCCTTTCACCTCACTACCAGACACAGGGACTCCCAGGGAAGTTAGGGAAAGATTGACATCATTAGCCAAAATTTAAATGGTTGAGTAAAAGCAATTAGGAAAAACCCCTACTGCAGACAGACAAACCAAGCAGCACTGGGTGGGTTCCTTTGCTGCCGCTCATACACCTCAGGCGTGTACCACGCCTTTGGGGGGCAAGTCAAACATCCAGCACCTTCCGACAGGATTGAAGTCCGAGCGTTAGAAGTCACTGAGGATACTGATGTCTGCAAACTCATTCCTGTAGCGGTAAGCATACAAACTCAGCAGGAAGGCCCATTTCAAGGACATGAAACTCCAGATGGACGACAGGTAGTAGCTTCTGGGATCAGTCAGAGCTAGGAGAGAAAGAGATACAGATACGGTTAAAAATCCCATTTCTCTCTCATGCAGCCCAGCCAGGAAAAACCCAACTTAGCCCACCACTTGCTGAGAACTTTTCAGGCTGCATCTAAAGATCTTGTTCCACACGCAAGGCTCAATCGGTGCCTTATTCCCAGATCCCGTGGCTCCAACTGTAAAATTTCCTCATCTCTGCCACAGGAGAGTATTCTGGGCACAGCCTGGAGGAGGTCGTTATCATCTCTTGAGAGGCAGATCCTAAAAGCTGTAAGGTCACCCTCAGCCACCCCAAACTCTCCTTGCTTAGGGCCCAAAGGATGGAGTTTGGGTGAATTCCTGGATGGCAGAAACACGTGGCTCAAGAAAACCACCTCAACCTGCTGTGCTTAATTTCTCTCGCCCTGCCGTGCTTAATTTCTCTCACCCTGCCTTACCATTACTCCCTTCTCCCTCAGGGAGAGAGGAAATCCGCACATCTCAGGGGAAAACAGCAGATAAAATATATCCTCCTTCTAAAAACGTTTTTACCAGTTGTTGTAACCGACATTTAATATATAATACTGGTGCAGTTCAACCTGCGCTGTTGGTTTGCAATACAACGCTGTGATAATCACACGTCAGCGAACGACACAAACAGCCTCTTTTTAAAGAATCTTTGCAAATGAATATTTTTCTTTTTTATCTGTTATAAAAGTGCCTCTACTTAGGGATTGCTCCGAAATCAAGCGGGTATGGTTCTGCTTTTGAGTGCGTGTCGACAGTCCTCATCACTATTTGCAGCGCTGAGGGGTTTTTAGTTCTAGAGGTGACAACAATTTTGAAATACACTCACATAACCTGATGTGTAAAATAATTCCACCTCTAAGCACAAGCCGCTTGGGCATTATGAGAAAAACAAAGATGGGTAATTTTCTGAAGAATACAGAAAACAATACCTCCTCGGTAAATCCCACACATTAAGTGTGCCAGTCCTAAATTTTCCATATATAAATAACCTATGCAGATGTTCAACTTTCTCCCCAGTTTAGGGCTTTCCCCAAAATACCTCCATTTTCCTAAAAAAAACCAGGTCTTCCCCAAACCAGTTTTTCCCTCTGAGAAAAGAGGCGATGAAAGAAATATTTGGTTTTCTTTTTACATTTGTATTTCTAGCGATTGCGTACGCGTATTTTCCTTCCCTTCCACTAGGCTGAAGCACTGGAGTCTCCCCGGGGAGCGTAATTTGGTTAAGCCAAGGGCTCTTTGGGGGGTGATGACCCCCACACAGCTTGCCCACTATCACCAGTACAACAACAACGGGGCGCTTAGCGGCTATCGGCCCAAATGCGGCAAGCAACAAACACAGACAACTTCTAAAAAAAACAAACCCCAAACTTTCTCTCTTTGGTCTACAGCCAAGCAAATACTGGGAGTAATTACGTGACCCCTCCTTAGACAACGTGAAATATTTTATAGCGACACGGCTTTATATGCTGACTAAGTGTAGAGGCATTTTCACCCTGCTGGCTTGTGTTTGGATTTCAATATCCTCACCCACCTGCTTTATGAGTGCTGAAGAGACGACGTTTAAAGCACTCCCTTTATTTGTCAGAGAAATAAAGTCAATTCCAGTTCCTACAGCGCTGGAAAACGCGGACGGCCAGCCAGCAGTCGGACAGACCAGGCCTGTCAAGGCAGCTCTGAAATCTCAGAGGATGCCCTAAGGGATGCACTCACCGGGCAGCAGAATTACTTGTGGTATCAAGATATCGCAGCCGAAAAATGAAACGAAGCGGCGTTCTCGCAGCCCCCTCCCCAAAAGTCTCTCCCCACCTCTTGGAAGAGATGGCAGGAGCACCCCCAGATTCACCCCCCAGCTCTGCTTCGCAGGCTCCTCTGTTCCTTCAATCCCAATCCCAGTAATCCCAGCACCGCCCGCCGTTTCTCCCGGTTGCCTGCTGCGACAAAGTACTTACACTGGTGCTTGGTGATGGCCAGGACAAGGAATGTGCAGAATCCCACCACTGAGAGAGCTGAGAAGAGGATCCCGATGAAGAGGAAGAACCTCAGCCCTTTTAACCAGGTCCTCCAGTAATCCTGCACATACATCACATGCGTGATTAGGGCCCAGAGCGCCAGAACACCTGCTCAATTAGACAGCAAGGGCAATCAGTACCATGCAGCACACGTGTCTAGTAATTATGCATCTCGTTAAACCCCACGCAAAATGCCAAGGAACACCAACAATTTGTGGCCACGTCCCCACCCCCCCACCCAAAAAAAAGAGGGGAAATAGCAGAATAAATGGCTGCCTGTGCCAGCATCGCTCTCCACAACCACCCCAGACACCCCCTGCTTTTGCCCAGGCTTGAAGATGCAGATCTTGATTACGGGCCGGCACGGGAAGGACTTTAATCATTGAACGGATTCCCCTGAATAACGTGTTCATTTTCCTGTTTGGGATAAACCCACTTAATTCACACTCGGTGCAGTTTTAATGAATTCTCCATACAGCTTTCACAGAATCACCCAAATTGGAGGGACCTTGAAGATCATGGAGTCCAACCATCGACCCAGCACTGCCCAACCCACCCCTGACCCGTGTCCCTCAGCACCACGTCTGCCCGCCTGGGAAACACCTCCAGGGACGGCGACTCCACCACTGCCCTGGGCAGCCTCTGCCAACGCTTCACAACCCTTTGGGTGAAGAAAATATTCCTAATATCCCATCTAAACCTCCCCTGGTGCAACTTGAGGCCATTTCCTCTTGTCCTATCACTTGTTCCTTGGGAGAAGAGACCAACCACCCCGGCTACACCCTCCTCTCCAGCAGTTGTAGGGAGCGGGCAGGTCTCCCTCAGCCTCCTCTTCTCCAGGCAGGACAACCCCAGCTCCCTCAGCCGCTCCTCAGGAGACTTGTGCTCCAGCCCCCTCCCCAGCTCCGCTGCCCTTCCCTGGACACGCTCCAGCCCCTCTGTGTCCTTCCTGGAGTGAGGGGCCCAAAACGGGACATGGGATTCGCCGTGGGACCTCACCAGCGCCGAGCACAGGGGGATGATCACTTCCCTAGTGCTGCTGGCCACGCTATTCCTGATCCAAGCCAGGATGCCGGTGGCCTTCTCGGCTTGTATCAGGAACAGCATGGTGAGCAGGACTAGGGAAGCGACCACAACATTACACGCAGCAAGAATTAATGGACATTTTCAAAGCCCAGGCAGCCCCTTTTCACATACAAAGACGCTGATGAAGGGCACCACTCCACAACCACACGTTTCACATGCCTGAATCAAGACATACAGGACCTGCTCAGTACTCGGCGTTTCACACCACGGCTTTTAGCTCCAACTTACCTCCAGCCAACTTCATAAAGGCTGCGTTTATACAAAGCCCCTCCAAACGCTTCCAGTGGGTCACGAAAAGGGGTGCAGGAGTTCAGCTCCCAGGTGATCAGGACAATTCCCACTCGCAGCAAAGCACGCTCAGTGTTTAAGGTGGCCTAAATCTAACTCTGTACGGTTGGGTCTGGCCCAAAACGTCTGGATTACATAACCAGACAAATATCTGAGCCCATACAGTGTGTGTATATATGATTTTTTTTTTTAAGAACGGCCAAATCCAATATGGCTTTAATAGGAACAGCAAAAGGCATTTCCCTAAGCTTAGGTGACTAGTCCATAACCAAGTTTCAACTCCCTTGTCAAAAGGGAGGGGGGAAAAGAAAAAAAGGGGGGGGATGAAAGCACCCAAATAACAGCTGTAAAGTTGCTGATCTAAGGCAAAAGGATGCGTCCTTCCCTGATCTTGATCTAAAGACTGCTCCTTTTTCACCACACTTCAAAAAAAAAAAATAATTAGAAGAGACGCTCAAGATAAGAACTGCCCATTCACAGGGAAGTTTTTACAACCCACCGGAATAAAGCTGCCTGTCGTTCCCTATTATACAATCCCAGCTACGAGCAACATCTCCAGCTCCAATTATAGCACGGTGCTCCTCTGGGTAAGTGGCAGCGCTGAAGAGTCCGACTAAATCTCCTTAAGCTGCTAATTCAACCTTAAGTTAGAGCCGCCTCACAGGCTTTAAACATTCGACTCATCCTGGCGAAGACCTCGGCGGCCCTTCTGAAATTTGAACTTCCAGCGGTGCCACGAACTGGCTTGTGTTTCTCCTTCGCTGCTACCTCCTTCCCAGATTTTACTTTAAGGGCAGCAGGGGGAACAACAAAAAAAAATAATTTAAAAAAATGACAGCACTGCTAAAACACCAGGCTGCTTTATATGGTATCCTGCAATAACACAGACCTCCCTCTGCGGCTACTTCTCAACATCAAAGGAAGCAAAAACCAGCCTTGCCCACTACAAGATAAACATTTTAATACTAAGTACAGCCACGGGCCTTGCCAGAGCTCATTTGTTACTGGATACGGTCATTATACAGCAAGCTTCCCGAGGCTTAAAAGAACTTCTTATTATAGCACGATTGCGTCAAAACCAGCAGATGAGCACAGCCCAGAGTCGCCTCACCACCCCGCTGGACTCGCTTTTCAGCTCCCAGGCAGGTTTCAGCTCTGTCCCGGCAGCTTTTCCAACCTCCCTGGCCACAGGGACAACGGCCGGACCGCAGCCGCGCGTCAAATGAAGCTGAAGATAAAGAAAGTCACTTCCAGGCCAGGTGGGAAAACTCTGGCGACAGCTTTTGCCTCTTCAGTGTCTTGGGACGGGGCAAAGAAAGTTAAAATCCCCTCTGTGGTGTGCCACAAAAGAGGTGGGTATAGAAGGACAAAAAAAAACCACCACAAACCCAAAACTGGCAAACAAACAAAACCCCTCATAAAAGTGAAGAAAAAGCCCTCAGGATGAACTAAAAACGCAAGGGTAAAGTGCTGATACCCAGGACAGAGGCAGCTCACAGAGTTTTTATCACAGGGAACAGGAAAGGCAGAATCAGTCCATTACTTCACCGGGTCGGACCTGCCACATCTAAGCAGCATCTAAGCGAGTTTTCTGGCTCCAGGCAGCCAGGATTTTAATCCCGAGACCCTCGGCAAGTCAGCTCCACATCCTGCTTTTCCATGACTGGTTCTGCGCTAACGCACGGGTGTCAGAGATCTTATTCCTGCATTCCACCGCAAAGCTTGGCGGAAGATATTTCGGAGCTCTGCAAACGCAGGAGACGGTCGTTGTGTGGGCAATGCTTTTGAAACAGCCCGCCACGGGATTTGGGGGAAACAACCGCTTCCTCAACTCCCTGTTACCTTTAAGCTTGTGCTCTAGCAAGTTCAACCCGCATAAAAAAAAAAATAAAATAAAATGTGGAACTTGGGGTTTTGACTCAGCAAAAACAAGCTGCTTCCCCCCTCTCCCCGCCCTGGGCGTTTTGAGATGACTTGGCACAATTTATTTGAACCGCTGAGTCAAGTTGCTGACGTTTCCACGCCAAAAGTGCTGCCAATGCCCCGACAGGGCTCTGTGGGCAGAGCGGAGGCAGCACNNNTGTGGGCAGAGCGGAGGCAGCACGTGGAGTGGTCACTGGATCTCCCCCCCCCCTCCGAAGGGCCTGACCCCGTGCCTCCCCCTGACCCTAAAAGCCTGACCCAGCACCTCGGAGGGAGCGACGTGGCAAATCCTCGCCTTTGGTTCATTCTTCCCACTTAGAGCAACTGCCTCCCGTGTGACTAAGCAAAAAAAAAAAGCCTCCTGACAACTTCACCACGCGCCGAAGGACGGACGGGGACTGGTCACAGGGTCATTAAAGCGGGGGTATCCTTTTCCAGGCAGCTCAGCCAACACCATTTTCGTTACCACACAAAATAGAGGGAAAAGGAGGCTCCTCTGGCTCCCGCTGCACGCCCCTACAGCACTCAGATCCCTCGGGGAGGCCATCTCGCTTGCAAAGTTGATTTTTCTTTCCCCCCCCCCCCCCCCCACCCCCAAAAAACCCCTCCAACGCAGGAGGAGGATGCTGCTTCCTGGGGAAAAATGTGGTGCTCCCTGCNAAACCAGCAGAAAAGCATTCCAACAAGTGAAATCGGCTCACAGCACCACCTGAAAAACATCAACACCGGCATAAGAAACGTTGGCAGGACGCGTTCGAGGACAGGTAAGAGACGTGAGAACAGGACTCGCTTTTTTTTAATGCTTCATTTGCTCATCCGGAGCTTGTGAGCTCATACTGGGGCAAAAAAAAGCCGCAAAAGACAGCAAAACCGCCCCTGGAGATGTCAACAAACGCCCGTGAATAGAAGGGGCAGCCCAAGTGGGATGAAGCTGCGTAATAGCAGGGCACGGCAAACCAAAGTCAGCCTGAAAACACGAGGAAAACAAACAATTATGGCAGGGGGCCTAATTTAAGCGGAGCATATTGCTAAATCCTGTTCTCACTAGTGGAAAAACATGAAAACATGTAGCTTTGCAAAAAAAGCATTCTTTAAGCTAACTGCTTATCTATACGCCGCATTCAGCAGGAAAAACAAACCCAAAAACCCCACGCTATTTCTAACTAACTCCAGAGAAAAAGTGTCCCCGAACGCAGGAACGGAGCGTTTGGCTCTTGTTGAATTCAACTGAAATGGGTTCAGGAAAAGCCAAATCACCTCCTATTCCCCAATATACAGAAGCTCCGGGGCAAGAACAACAACTTAGTCGCACTGATTTACAGAAAAGCCTTTCATTCTCACATGGAGGAACTAAAACCACACTAGTATTCTTGATTAACCTGAAATCCCTCACTTTGAAGACCTCAAGAGCAAACGATGCGCAGGTTTAATGCAAACCCATTAGGTGGGTAACACAAGAGCGAACTCATTCAGCTGCACAACTCAGGTTTTACTGGAAGAGGAAATTTTGTTATGTCTCATTTAAAGCCTGGAATGATTAACTGCAGGACCTCCAGTCTTCCTTTTTTCCCCCCAAATCCCCTCCTCTCAAATCACACGTTGCACAGAAGCACAACCTGAACCTGCAGACGTCGCCCTGGAGTTGTGAGGGTGGTTGTCGGCTCCAGTTACGTCGCCCGCTTAAAATAACACCAAAAAAACCCCTCGTGCTCCTGTCAGAGAAACATTCGTCCTCGCGGATTGACCCCACACATCATGGTTGGAATGACCCTAAAAGAGCAGCCGCTCCGTAAGACACAATCAAGGGATTTCCGACATGGAGCAACGGGAAAATTACCTCGAAATCAAAAACTAATTATCCCAAGTACACAAAGCTCCAGGAAAAGGAAACCGGCCCATCAAACAACCAGGAGTGCGTCTGAAACAACAGCAACAGGGTGGGTGGGTTGGTTTTTTTTTTTTAAACAGAAGTTAACAGGCATTTTGACAAGATTAATTCATATTTAAAATAATAAAAAAAAACCCCTTACAGCATACTTGGAACAAGTTTAAATAAATTCTAAAAGGCAAGTTCAAAAGAAGGCTCACCCTCAGTCTGCAGCCCGCTAGAGAAAAACACTAATATCTAAATATTTTGATAAGCCCTTTTGGATATTTAGCGCGCGCCAGCGCGGAACAAAACTTTCCCTTTCTCCAAACATACAAACAAAACCAGTGACAAACAAAAGGTTTTCTCAGAGCCCGGCTCATCACTGCCCGATTCTTCCCTGCCGGCAAAACAAGCCGCCTTGTTGACGGGGAGCAGGAGCCCAGCTGCCTTCCCGGAGGGCAGCGCCGCCGAGGCCAAACGCGTCCGGCCACGTTCGCAGCCGGGATAGGACACGGCGTACGGCCCCAAAGGGCCTTAGAGATTCCAGGAAAAAACAACAAATGCGCAACGGGGGCCAAAAAAACCACACACACACAAACACCCCCCCCAACGCAACACACGCAGAGGCCGTTCTGCAAGGAGCGTTCTTACGGCAGCCATGTGAAGCTCAAAACGGTGGTGACACCAGGCACAAGATGATGGCCAAAAAAAAAGGAAAAAAAAGGCAGTAAAAATAAAAAACAACATTAAAAACTACTTGCGCAGTCCTGGAAAATATCAAGTCCGCGGTGACCAATTAAAAGCCTTTTTTTCAGAGCGCTCACAAAGAGTTCAGTCATTTTCCATCTCCACAATCTTCTTTCATGCGCTCTATGACTCCGGGCGGAGCATCGGAAATACCCATTTCTAAACCCCTTTTCTAAAAGGAGCCGGAGTTTTGCCAACCGAAGCGCGTTTTGCCGTTTCTAAGTTTCGAAAAGTTCGCCTCGCCTGGTTCATTCCCTGAAAGAGTAAAATCTTTTCTTCCGGGAGCTAAAGCCAAGCCAGCTCAGCCTCAGCTGTTTTTGGAAGAGGTTAAAAATGGGTTTTCTTGAACCGCTCTTCTGCCAAAATAGCTGGGGATCAACACTGAAGTATTTTAGGAAAACAGCTCTCGAAGGAGAGGAGTCTTTGGAGTATTCTAGTGAAAACTGGTGAAAACCTGGCAAAATCGGATGCGCGCACGTGCGGCCGAGTGTTTTACCATTCCAGGGGGTTTCAGTCCGGCGGAGATTGGGCCGCACCCGCGCGAGAGGCAAAAACCTGGCATTTCAGCTCGTTGTTCAGCACCGAGTCGCTCGGCGCAGCCGCTTTCAGAAGCGGGAAACAAGACGTACAGCCTTCAGATGCTCCGTGCGCCTCTCCCGCTCACGGCGAAGACAAAACCGACATCACATTTTCCAGCACATCAAGCAGCGCTTGCGAGGGACTCATCCATAGAATCACTTGCGTTGGAAGAGACCTTCAAGATCATCGAGTCCAACCATAAACCTATGCCAAAACCACCCCTAACCCATGTCCCTCAGCACCACGTCTGCCCGGCTTTTAAATACCTCCAGGGACGGCGATTCCACCACCTCCCTGGGCAGCCTGTTCCAGTGCTTGATAACCCTTTCCGTAAAGAAGTTTTTCCCAATATCCAACCTAAACCTCCCCTGGCGCAACTTGAGGCCATTTCCTCTTGTCCTGTTGCTTGTTCCCTGGGAGAAGAGCTTGACCCCACCTGGCTAGAACCTCCTTTCAGGGAGTTGTAGAGAGTGAGAAGGTCTCCCCTCAAGCTGCTCTTCTCCAGGCTGAACACTCCCAACTCCCTCAGCCGCTCCTCAGGAGACTTGTTCTCCAGACCCCTCCCCAGCTCCGTTGTCCTTCTCTGGACACGCTCCAGCACCTCAATGTCCCTCCTACACTGTGACACCCAAAACTGGACACAGCACTCGAGCTGCGGCCTCACCAGTGCTGGGTACAGGGGCACAATCACTGCCCTGCTCCTGCTGGCCACACTATTCCTGATACTGGCCTTCTTGGCCACCTGGGCACACGCTGGCTCATGTTCAGCCAACTGTCCACCAGGATACCCAGGTCCTTTTCTACAAGGCAGCTTCCCAGCCGCTCTTTCCCACTCTTCCCATTCTCTCCTCGCAACTTCATTTAATTATGATTAAGCACAAGCCACGTGCAGACTTTTCCATGTTTTCTTTACGTGTGCTTTCCATCCCTTTTCTCTGCTTCTTAAGACAATGCCACCAGCAGCCACCAGCCAAACCTTAACCAAAGGCTATGTAGTATTTTATATGCAAATCCAAACATTTAAGAACGCTTTGCGCTATAATTGCAATGTTTTTTGGCCGCACTATCCCAGCCTGGGATAGGGAACAAGCTGATTTGCATAAATTTAGCTAGTATATGCAAGTTAGATTAGTTATCAGAGTGTTCAGACCATCACTGTTTTTGTATAGATACTGTGTTCAGCGCAGAGCAGTTTCTACTACTTTAACTCATCAGATATTTTCAAAGTTTCAAGTGTCTGAAAAGTACTTTTTGTGGTTTATTTTCTTTGCAGCTGCTTTACTGGCTGGTCCACATTATATTGGCAAAACACAAGCTCTCTATTTTGCCAGAAATATCTGAGCAGCTTGGAAACAGCCAATAAACTCCCTTTGGAGCGGGGCGGGGGAAACCCCAACAACCCTCTTTTTCGATTAAATTTAAAAAGAGAAGATACGTACAGAACATTAAAAGCTACTCAGGAAAGGGCTGGATACCTCCTGAAAATATTTAATTGCTTTCTTTTTTAAAGTGCTGCCGGCTGAGTGAAAACATCAGAGTTGCTTAGAGATTCATGGCCTACTTAAAAAAAATAAATAAATATCAATTTAAGGCAGCAAGGGGAGAAGGTCAAACATACAAACAAGCAGTAAATTATAAAAGCCGCTGTGACCAGCTCAAAATGAAAGGGCAAACCACCGCCACGGCCAGTATTAACTCAGGAATGACTTTCTGGGTCCTGTAATTAGCCGACGAAGTCGCCGTCCCTCGGGTTATCGGAAGCGCTCGACGGGGTGTTTCTGCTTAAAACAAGGATGCGATACGCAAGGTCTGGATCTGATCTGAGATGATCCCAAAATTCCCAAGTATGCATGGCCAGAGGCATATGTAAAATTTCAGGGATTAGCGAGTTGATTTTGCTAGACATTGTGTGTGGGGGGGGTTTAGTATTGCGAAAGCCAACCGGAAAGACTGGAAAGGTAGTTTGCTCAGCACTTTAAATGACATCCTCCTGCTTTCATAACTAGAGGTAACCGAGCGCTCTAGTTACAGACTCATCAGTATGTGGCAATTTTCCCTCCACAGAACTTTAATATTAGAATTCGGGAGTAAAAAAAGACCTAAGTCTTTAAATTATAGGAAATATATCAGAGCGAGTGAAAGTACACGCGGCAGCGGAGAGCCGACTTCGACACAAAATGTCACAGGAAAGGTTGTCTAGAAGATAAGCAAAAGATAAATAAGCTGATTACAAAGAGAAAGATACAGCTTCCCGATGAGACGGGAATCAGAAGGACTTCTTACAGGGAGGAAGCATATGGATAAACATCCTAAAACACACATCCCTGACAAGCCAACAGCGCGTCAACAAAAGCTGCAGCACGATCCCTCTCGCCAGCGCAGGCAGCAGAAGAGAAGCGACACGGGAGGTGATGGGAAAATCAGAAAGATGGTTAAAACTAGATAAACATGTTCAAACACACACTCGCAGAGAAGGCTGGCAGGCAAAGCTGCGGCTTAATCAGAGGCATATTAACGAGGAACTGCTGCAAAGCTGCCAAATACACCAGCCTAAACAATTTTCAGCCCCCTCTGATGTGGTGTCGGAGCTCCCAGCCGCAACAGCCCAACCTGCAACTCGCTCTCGGGTGCTCACGTTGCTTTTTGAAGCTTCCGAACAGGGGAGGGGAAAAAAGCCACGTACGACCCAAAAAAAAACCCCAACCCAACCCACCCCGGTTTGTGCTAAAGGCACTGAACCCACCCAGCGCAGTGCGCGCACCCCCAGAGCGGGGTCATGCCCTGGCAACGCTGCGCCCCGCGTTTTGGGGGAGAAACCACCATTCTGCACCACGTCACCCTGCGCACGGAGCAGAAAGTCGCACCGGGTTCATTAGCAGACTCAAGGGCACAAAACAATGCCCGACAATTAACTTTGCAGCGTCTACACAGCGGAAAATTTCAGCAGCTCGCCCACTTCCTTCCCTGCCATCCCCTGCCAGTAGAAATAAGTACTAGTTAGCATGTTACAATAAAACTGGATGATTTAACGAAGTATGCCAGAAACAAACGAAGTGAACACCCTGCTTACCTGAAACTGAAGCATCCACAGCGTCTAAGCGTAACGCAAACTTCCTACACGCCTTGATTTTTTTTTTCTTACAACAATCGTACTTCAGCTTCAATGCATGGAAAAAAATGGGGATATTTTCTTTCTTATTTATTTCTTTTTTTTTTTGGCTACTCCTCCACGATTAAAGAAGCTCTACCCGCACCGGCTCCAACACACAGGACTGAAAATGTCGCTCTGTAAAGGCTAGCAATGAACTGAGGGCACACCTTCACTTTAACATTTGTCTGGCAGCAAAATAAACTTAAGAAAGTCCTCTCCGTACGCGAGGGGTTATATTCCCCCTCCTTCCCAGCCCCTCTGCCATAGGGATAACGACCTTTGCGAGGCAGCACCTCACCTATCCTCGGTTGAAGGGTGGGAGCCTAAAACAAAAGTCTCATCTTAAATACCTGGAGCGTGTTTCACCTGTTGAGACATCAACGGGGTAGAAAAGTGAAGCAGAAGGACAGGAAAAAGCAGCCATGGATTTAAGATGACAGGAACCCCTTAAATCAGCCTTGTCCAACACCAAAAGACAAATTTCTTAACCTCTTTCTCGAGTTTTTTGATCCTACCGCAACTCTACCTATAGGCACCGCGCAGATGTTTGAAGAGCAAATTCACAGTGATTTTTTTTTAATTCTGCTTCTTGCTTACCTTGCTCCTGGTTATCTTAACTAGCTTAATTAACCAGCACGCAAACCTCCTTCTCCCAGCAGACAATAATCTAAATAACTTCAGCACAGAAAGCAGAGGATGGTTCCTCCCTCTGCTTTCTCTCCAACCTCCTTCCGAAATTCCTCTGTGAACACACTGACAGCACGCGCACGCAGCGTAAAATATTGTTATTTTCTTGCGCATTTCTGGGGTACAACACGCTACCTTTCCTTCTGCTACCTAGTAAAGCCAGACAAACACGTTGGAATTGCTTAATTCCAGCTGGAAATACAGCTTTTTGGAGGGAGAGGGCGCAGAGAGACAACCACCACCCTGTACCTCACAGCTTGCTCTGATGGCGTGGCAAACACCGAGCGCCACACGGCAGCGTTGGCGTGGCGCACACACCGCAAATAAGCCAGATTCTTCACAAAGTTTAACTTCAGTTTCTACTCTTCCTCCAGGGATTCCAGAGAAACCCTCGAGCTGCTGAGCTGACAAGCCAGGAGAGAACTATGCCCTGCCCCAACCCAAATCATTAACTCAGACCCACAACCAACGCAGGCAGCTGAATCTCACTGATTTCAGCGGACGTTAAAACGCAGTTTGCAGCTTCTGGCCTCTGCCACAAGAAGCCCAAATGCCTATTTTGGTGCGTCTGGCACAGATGTTTTCAGTGCAAATAAACATCAGGAGGCTGGTGTTTTCCTTTCGTGAAAATACAGAGCACACGTGAATGGATTGCCAGACCAAAATTTTACCAGGACAGTCAGCAAAGCTTTCAGCTGGACGTTTAAAACAAAACCCTTTTCAGTAACAACTGTGGTTAGTGTACGGGGCTTACTCTGACAGCCACATGCAATTTAAGCCTCAAAATTTTAGAGGTTTCCCCTCCGTAACATTGCGAGTTACACACCACCGTCAACTCAAGCTATTCCACCACAAACAGCAAGTTGGCCACATGTTGCTGGAAAAATCTTGGTACCAAGGAGAAGACAAGAACAATTCAGCCTGCAGTAGCAGCGAGGTTATAAAGCACACTAATTAATGTCCTTTTTTTTCTAAGGGATGAGCATCAACAGGTGCAGTTAAGGTGTCCAACAAACCACAGGTTTGCATTTTAAGTTGCAAATACAGGCAGACGCTGTGAGCTAAACTCTCCCACACAGTTTTAAGTAAAAGCCGCGCTCTTAAGAGCGCAACGAGTCCTTCCAGGTGGTCGGGAGCTCCTGGGAAGATCTCACACCTGGAGACTTCCCAAAACAGAGCGTAGCCCACCAAAAGTCCCCAAAATCACACGCTGTTGTCACCTACTCCACCTGCCACACGGAGCTTCCCCCCTCTCCACGCCACAAGCCCACTTTTTGCCAGCTTTGCCACCAACATCCAAAGAACCCCCCCAGTGCACACAGCGCGAAGGGCCCTGCCACGTGCTGGCAGCGTGGCGTCAACGCCGTCCCCACCCAGGCACATACTGGTGCTTCGTTCCATTTTCACAGACTCACAGGAGGCTTTGGATTGGAAGAGACCTCAAAGCTCATCCAGTGCCACCCCCTGCCCTGGGCAGGGATGCTCCCACCAGAGTAGGCCGCTCCAAGCCCCGTCCAACCTGGCCGTGAACCTCCAGGGATGGGGCAGCCACAGCTGCTCTGGGACACCCTGGCCAGGGGTCACCTCCCTCACAGCCAGGAATTTCTGCCCAAAATCCCATCCAAATCTCCCCTCTTCCAGTGTAAAACTGGCCCCCCTCATCCTATGGCTCCACTCCCTGATCCCGAGTCCCTTCCCAGCTTTCCCAGAGCCCCTGGAGGGACTGGAAAGGCTGGAAGGTCTCCCCGGAGCCTTCTCTTCTCCAGGCTGAACCCCCCCAGCTCTCCCAGCCTGTCACAGAATAGATTTCCAACCCAATCAGTTGGGTTGGAAAAGACCTTTAAGATCATCTAGTCCAACCATCTCCCCTACTCTACTGGGTCTCCCAGCCTGTCCTCCCAGCAGAGGGGCTCCAGCCCCCCCAGCATCTCCGGGGCCTCCTCCGGCCCCGCTCCAACAGCTCCGTGTCCTCCCGGGGTTGGGACCCCCGGAGCTGGACCTGGGATTCCTGGTGGGATCCCACCCCGGAGCGGAGCAGAGCAGAGGGGCAGAATCGCCCCCCTTGCCCTCTGCCCACGCTGGGGGGATGCCGCCTGGTGCCTCACCGCGACTCCAACCTTCAAACCCTTTTTTCAGGCCTTTTTGGTGATTTTTCAGCCAGGCACGAGCCGTGTCTGTGGGGGGGGCGGGGTTGGGGGTCCCCCACCCTCACAGCGGGGCCTGCGCCCCCCGCCCTGTCCCCCCTCACCCCAG
>VZSF01001237.1:2438-16700 GCA_013398295.1 Chionis minor
AATTACCAGTTCGCTGGAGAAAGTTTGCTGTAAGGCTCGAGATGCTCAGCACCGAGACACCCCCCTCCATCCGGCTGCAGCTCCCCAGGCTGGCTCAGGGAGGGAAATATTCTGTAAAGTATCTGGAGAATAATTTAGTCTCAGTTATTTATGCTTTTATACTATTTAATATTTTATTTTATATTCGGTCTCAGTTATATATATAAGTCTAAAGTTGTTACAACCCTGTAAGGGACCTGCAGAGCTCGCACTACTCTCATGCATAGCGTGGGGAAATAATAAATGACTTAGTAAGGGCTTTTTTATTTTAATGCTGTACGTTTGTGGGCGTAAAGAAACAGCCACGAGCGCTCTAATGTACAAGTTGTTCGTGTGACTTATTTGCGATGGCGCCGACGAGCTTTTTCCGTATTCAGTAATTGTGATTGGAATAAGGATTTCTGATTTTGCAAGTGAGTGTATTGGAAAATTAGGGAAATAGTAGTAAAGGAACTGTCAGAAGGGAGGAGGAGGGGTGACGAGGGACGGCGATTAAATTGTGTTCTGCCTGTGACATCCCGTCTTCCTAAATAGTAGTATCGCTCGTAGAAAATTAGCATCATTTAAAGTCTTCCCCTTTCTGCTGGTTTTTTGATTTATGTTACGTTTAATCACGTAATTAAATAAAAGGCGCTCCGGGAGGCACCGCCTCTTCTTGCTTGCCAAAAACCATCATTTCTGGGATGGCAGCCCCCCAAAATCCCCCGGCGCTGACCCCCCCTGCCGCGTCTCGCAGCATCCCCCGGCGACGGCGGTCCCGGTCCCTCTCTGTCGGTTTGGCAATTCCTTGTCCTCTCCAAGAAATCCCTGCTTGGCACGGGAACAGGCTGGTGTTTCACAACATGCCGGGAATTGCCATTTGCCCCATGTAATTTGGCGTTTACGGACCGTTGGTGCGCACGGAGCTTCAAAAAAGGTCTCGTGCGCCGGGTTATTTTTGGGTGCCAGATGCCGAGTTGGGGATCCCCCCACCCCGGAATTTGGCACTGGGGCTCTGGGGATGCTGCCGAGCCTTTGTGCGTGGGGAATAAGGGAGATTAAATACCGCATTTTCACTGCCTGGGGGCGGGGGGGGAAACTGCGGTTTGGGGTCACCTGGCTGAGTTTGTTGGAGAAACCTTTAGATCTGTTGCGAGCAAGGAGATGCTTTTAGAAATGGAAAAAAAAAAATAGTAAAAATTAAGTAAATCCAAGTTAAATTGTGGGATTTATGCTGGAGAAAAGGCTAAATTAGATCAGAATTGGCAAACAAGGCGCTTGTTGTTTATTCCCATTTCGTGTTTATTTTAGTTCCCCCAAGCTGTCTCTTAAAATTGAATTTGCTCGGCGCTGGTGAAGCTGCTGCCAGGAGGATGCTCCGAGTTGCCCGCGGAGGGCTCAAGCTTTCCCGGGATTGTGCTGTACGAGGAGAGGAACTTCACATTTAATAGCCAGAGGTGGAATATTTCTTTCCAGTGTCCCAAAAAGCCTGGCCGGGCTCTATTCTCCCTGTTGATTTGACCAGGGGAGGGAGGTGTGAGGAAAGCAGCCTGCTCATTTCCGACGGCAAAAAAACCCCCCCAGTCCAGTTGGGGGGTGCCAAGGAGTGGGCAGTGGGATGTCAAGTACTTTCTCACTTTTTAAAGATGGTTTATATAACCTGCTTGGCTATATTATTATTATTTTTTTTTCTCCCCCCCCCCCAGTTACATAATCCTAATTTATGAAAGCATTAGGAAATTGCCTTCCCCGCTGTTACGTGAGCGGCAGTATGTAACGGCCGCGGAGCTCGTTAGGATGCTGCGCTCGGGCCCCTCTGCCGGCCGTCTCCGGAGAAGCTCAGGCAGGTGTGGAACAGCTACTTAGACACTTATTAGTGCTATTTTTTAAAATTTATTTTTGTTTTTTTACCATCACCCGAGCCTGTGGCAGCCCCTCCCGGAGCGGGCTGGGTGCAGGCTGGTACCTCTCTCCCTGCCGGCTGGGAGCAGAGGCTTCACTGCCAGCTCTGGCATTCCTTGTTTTTTTTTTTTCCCCAGTATTTTTGGGATGTGCCGCTAGCGGCAGAGGCTTCTCGTGATTTTTTAACGTGGTGGGAGCAGCTGAAATCCTTGCTTGGGGCTAGGGGTGGCTTTGGGAGCAGGCGGGATGGGAGCCGCGGAGCATCCGTGTGTAAAACCCTCAACTGCATCCCGTCCCTGGCGCCTTCTCCCCTTGGAAGAGCATCAACCCAAAAGTGTTGATGGGCTTTTGCTTTCCTCAGTGTATGTTTGTCTTTTGGAATAAAGGAGGGAAAGAAAAATATATTGCTTTTTTAATGCAAAACGAGGGAAAAAACATAAATACTGCGGAGGGTGTTGTGTCTCCGGGTCCCCACGCTGGAGGGGATGGACCTGGGATGCTCCTGGGATGCTCGCAAGAGGATCGAGTCCAAAAAGGGCTTCATCCCTGCCATTTCTTATCTTGGAGCAACCTGGAAAATCCACCGAGCAAGCATTTCCTCACTGGTGCCTTGCTAGATGACCGGCGAAAGGGCCAGCTTATTTTTAATGGGTTTATATTGTAAACTTGGAGTAGAGGAGGGGAGAAAAAAATCCCAATCCTTTCTGGAAGTCTGGTATGGGTGCCCTCGCCTGGCTCCCGGGGGATGCCGACGGGCTGAACCCAGCTGGCTTTCTGGTGAAATATTTATCCTGGCAGGCAGCAGCGAGCCGTCCTGCTCACTTGTTGCTCTGAAACTTAAGGGCAGCTTCTTATTCAGCTTATTTAAAACAGAACCAAAAAAAAAAAAAAAAACCCCAAAAAAATCAGTTATGACTTGGAGCCGAACTAAAACCACTTCAGAAGCTTAAAAATATTAGCTAGGCAAAGTGATTAAGCAAGTGTGACGGGAACACATACCGCCATATTGAAGTTAGCCGCGCGCAGTAGTTTCCTTTTCTCCCTTCATTATTCTCTTAATTGCTTAAAAAAATGTCCTTTTGCTTCTGTAGACACCCCCTGGTCCTTGGGAGGTGGATGGGGGGTAAAGGCAACCGCATCCCTCTCCAGGGTGTCCTGTGCTGGGAAGGGATGCGAGGCCACGGGGCGGGTGGTACCGGGATGCAGGGATGCTCGGAGGGATGCCGGGTGGTCCCGGGGTCTCCGTGGCCAGGAGGAGTTATCCCTGGAGCAGCGACCGGCTGTGGATAAAGGAGACCAGGGAGTTCCCTTCGGTCCCCAGTGAGTCACGGTTCACCCTGGGTGCGCTGGATGGAGGTTTGTCAGGGTGCTGGGCAATTAAAGCAAGCTCTGTTTGCATTTTGGTGTTGGTTTTGGGGTTTTGGGGTTTTTTTTTGTTTGAATAAAAGTTGTCATGACTGGCCCGCCGGGACCTTAGCTGCTTGCACAACATGCACGCTCGGAAGTGAATCAATCCATGTGACGCTTATTCAGCTAATGACAACGTAAATTTATGGCTTCCCCGTTTATTTTGAAGGGAGGGGGGGAAAAAAGTGGCCAGGATTTTAAAAAAAAAAAAAATAATTAAATAATCTTTAGTTCAAGATGTGTGTGTGTTGAGTCTGGGTGCATGCTGCTGCGTTGGGATGGAGCTGAGGATTACGTGGAGCTGCCTCGTCGGGCTTGAGAAGGTCCTATTTTCTTAGAAATTTGAATTTATTACCCACTCAAACGCTGTCTCCCTGGGTCTCTGCTCCGTAGGCTGGCGTTGCAGGAGTCTTAAAACACTCTAGTCCAGGAAAAATCGCGGCTCCGGTCTTCCCCCCTCCTGCTGCGCGGGGACGGTTCGCTCAGTAAGTAGGTATTTTATTAGAAAAAAGAGTTTTCTGTACGGAGGGGGAAGCGAAACCCCGGTGGAACGGTGGAGAGAGCCCAGCTGCTGCTGCGCTAATTGGGTCGTTCTTCGTTATCTTTCAGCAGGGTCGCTGGGGCTGGAGGTGCATCTGCTGCCTGGCTCGAGGGGCCGGGATTTGGGGTGATGCTGGCCTGGATTTGGGGTGATGCTCACCAGGATTTGGGGTGATGCTGGCCCGGATTTGGGGCCCCACATCTCTTCCCCGTGCATTTAGATTCGTCGTTTTTCAGCTTGACCTTTGCGTTTTTAAAGAAACTCCCTCCCGTGTTGCAATCCGAAGCTTTTAGGGCTGTTGTGGTGCCGTGGAAGCGAAAGCGCTTTGTGCTAAGTGGGTCTTAAAAAAAAAAACACAAAAAAACAACCCAACCAAAAAACAAACAAACCCCAGAGCAGTCAGCTCTTATTTTTCCATCCTGTTAATTTTCATCCTGACTTTCAGCAACAGTCAATAAAAAAGTTGGACAGGAGATAGCCTTTTTTTCTTTTTTTTTTTTAAGCTGATGGTAAGATGCTAAAAGCTATTTTATGGAAACAGCGCGTCAAAGCATCTTCCCGTGGCCGCGGGGAGCCGAGGAGCTGCTGTGGGAGGTTGTGTCCGTGGGGTTTATCACCCCTTTCGGACCGTGGTGGAGCATGGCCTGGGGCTTAAAACCGCCCTCTCAGTTCTCCCTCCTTCTGGAATCCTGTTTTAGAATAAAGCATGTGGGGGTTTTAAAAATTTTATTATTATTTTATTTTTAATATTTTTTTCCCCCCTCTCTCTCTCTTCTTACCAGCTATTTGCGTGCAATTCCCACCCCGTTTCCGGGTGGGTGCCTCCCCGGACCCTCCTGGACCTTCCGACCTTTTCCAGGGATCGCATGGTGGCAAGGTGAGACCCCTCCAAACCCCCCCCAGCTTTTCTCTTGCTCCCCTCCACCCCCGCTCCGCCTTTCCCTTTTCCCCTCCCGCGAGCCTCCGGGAGGGATCTGCGACATGAAGTTTCCATTTGAGCTGGCAAATTCCTGGTATGCCGATTTCTAGGAAACGGGGCTGGGGACGGTGTGCTGGGTGAAACCCTAGCATGTGCGATACCTGCCTGTCCTCAGCCTGGGGTCGGACATCTGCATCCCATTCTCTGCTCTGAATTTTCTCCTATTTTCTCGGGGCTGGAAGATAGCAGCGGCTGTGCGGAGAGGGGATTGTTAAAAAAAAAAAAAAAGGAGGAAAAAACCAGAAATGCCTTGTTTTTCTGGCTGCTTTCTGGTGTCGTACGGCGTGCATCCTCCTGGAGCAGAGCGTTTTGTGGCACAGACCGTGGTGAGGAGGGCGCATGCGAAGGGAAAAGGGCTTCGAGGTGCTGCCGGCGGAGGTCACGGCTGTCCCGGTTTTCCATAAGCGTGTGTCCGGCGTCGCTTCCAGCCAGCCTGAAAAACACGCCCTGGGGCTCAGCGGGTAGCGAAGGTGGGGAAAACACAAACACCAGCCACGGCCCAGCTTAAAAAAGGGGGGGAAAAACCCCCAAACCGTTTGTCTGACCTGCTTTAAAAAAAAAAATAGATGAAAAAAGGGCAGAATGGATTTTTCTGAAGCAGCAGCTGAATTAATGTCTGATTATGGGAGGGGCAAAATTGGGGGACGAAGCCGTAGTGCTGCCTGACTGTATCGGGGCGTGCAGGAGGCTGCTGTGCCTGGGCTTAATTGCTCGTGGGCATCGATGGTGGCTTAATTGCTCGCGGGCATCAATCGCAGCGATACCGCTCTCCGTCTGGAGTTAGACAACGAACTTCGCAAGTGCCCGCGCCGCCATGCGGGGTGGCGTTGGTGGAGATGGCGCATTTGCCAGCGGGGAAGGTGCGGCGGTCGGCGCTTTTGAGCCGTTCAAGGATGTTTTGGGTTTGGTTTTTTTTTTGTTTTTTTTTTTGTAGTATTTGTCTGGCAGGGCTGAGAAGAGGCACGCGCCGGCGCTGTGGGTCGGGATGTGCTGGTCCGAGGGAAGCACGTTGTGCACGTGTAGGAGTCCCCCGAACTCGCCAGCCTCCTTGTTCGCTCAGCTAGAAGCTCTTTTAATGTATTTCAGATTAATTAGCGCTGAAATCGTTGCACTTGAAGGAGAGATTGCGTCCAGATGTCGGAACCTCTGGATTTTAAAGCTTGTTTATTGCAGCCCTTAAATTACAGATTGAGCAGCTACGCTGCATTTTCAGATGGGGAATTGCTGCCCCTGCCTCCCTGGTGTTTAACTCTTGGGGAGTCACAGATATTCTCTATATAGATATATTATTTTTTTTTTTCCCTACAACTGTTTGTTTCAAATTAATTGGGATTTTGGACCCCAGCCAGCCTCCTGCTGCTGCTCCAAGCTGAAGATAAGCGGGAGCGCCACGATCTTTTCTCTAACCTACTTGGAGCCGTTTTTGCTGGGTGGACGGAGGAGTCTCGAGCGCTTTCATAACGTGGACCACATCTTAATAGCCAGTCTTGTGGGCTCCATCCCTCCCACGGCTTCTGACGCAGAGCATCTCCCCTCCCGCTCGCCTTGGCCAGCTTCCCTGGATGACTCCACTAATTGCTTACGTAGAAAAATAATGAGAAGGATGCGTATGATATATTTTTAGATGTCTCTTGGTGGGATTTAGCAATTGGTGAGCCGGAGCCAGCACCTCCCTGTCTATCTTCTGCGTCCTGCTTGGTGGACCTCAGGAGGTTCTGCCCCAGGAGGTGGCACTTCTTTTGCAAGCTACCCTCTGTTGTTTTTTTGGTTTTTGGGTTCCTCCTGGTCCTTAATAAATGGGTGACGGATGCTGCGTTCCCGGTGTGGCACGGGATCCGTGCCAGGAAGCCCTGGCCTGGGACATGGTGTCCGTGCTGTGATGGGTACCACCACCTGCTCACTCGTCTCCAAGAGTGCCAACGGTGGTGGCAGGGCAGCGTGGATCATGGTGGCTTGGAGAACATCTCGGTGCCCCAAGTAGCCAACGGCAGGTTTTCTAGTGTATAAATATACATGGGATGATGAGCCTCACCACCAAACTTGCTTTTATGTTGGTGTTTTTTTATGGTGTTCCCATCTGAAACCTCAGCAGAGCAGGGAAGAGGGAGCCGCTGCAAAATCTCATTAAATATTACCCCGAAGATTGTGATAATTGGGCATTGCAGCAAGTGGTTCCCTTATTTTTCTGTTTGCTTCTTCCATTGCAGGGTTCTTTGTGTCTCGGTGGCTTCCTGTGCCGGGGGGGGGACTGGGCTCCAGCTCTTCCCTTTCCACCCGGGTGCGAGGAGCGCAATTCTTCTTGCAGCACGACTTATCTGCCCTTGGAGCTGAAAACATCCTTTCTTTGCTCTTTTTGAATCCCCCGAATGAATGATTTCTCCTGCTGGTTAACATCAGCTTCCACACCAAAGGCTGTGGGAAAGTTTCGCAATTAGAGTGACTTTAATAGATCTGGTTTGTGTCTTACAAACCCCATCGCTTTCTAATTCTCCGTCACATGTTTCCTTGATTACGTGTCGCGCAGCAGTGCGGCTACCAAAATAGCCTTACGGTCTGAAGGAAATCATCAGGAAATATGTTTTTTAAACCATAGGCAATTCTCTTTTCACCAGGCACCATTGGAAGCAGCCCGCGTTTGACGAAAAACGTGGCTTTTCTGGCACCTCGGCTGCACGCGCGGTGATGTTGGGAGCATGGTGATGTTGGGAGCGTGGTGCTCCAGCTGTTTGCCCAAAAACCCCCAATTCCTTTGAGTCTTCGCTGTGAATTTTCTCTTTGTCCACCCAAATGGTTGGGATTCTTTTGGTGCTGGCTTTGCTTTGGTTCCTGGAGAAGATGCTGGCTGCGCGTTCAGGTCTTTCCGTGCGGGGTGATGCTCAGCTTGCCTGAGACTTGGAGCCTGCTCTCTCGTTTTGGGGTGTTCTTGAGATTTGGGCTTGAGGCGCTGCTTTCCCAATAACAGAGTCTCCGAAAAAATACGTAATTCCTTGTGGAAAACAATCTTAAACTGCATGAAATAACTCAAAAGGCAAATGCACGTATTTCTAGCACCTGTACGTGAGGGGTGCCCACCTTGACATGAGCCAGAAGGCGTGGGTGAAGCTTGGTGGCCATCAGCTTCTCGCCCATGAGTGCATTCATCTCTCCTGGCATTGCTGCGTCCTTCCCTGTGTGCCGACGTGGGTGCTTGCCGTGGTTTAGCCCCACATGGGACCACGCAGCCACCGGCTCCCTCCCCACACTTGCCATGGGGAGAGAATCGGAAGCGCGAAAGTGAGGAAAAAAAACCCTCCTGGGTTGAGGTCAAGGCAGTTGAATAGGCAGAGCCAAAGCCGCGCACACCGGCACGGCAAAACAAGGAATGCATTCCCTGCTTCCCATGGGCAGGCGGGTGTTCAGCCATCCCCGGGAAAACCGAGCTCCGTCACACCTCATGATGACCTGGGAAGACAAACGGCGTCACTCCGAATGTCTTCCTCCTCCCTTCTTCTTTCCCCTGGCTTTTTACGCTGAGCATGTCGTGATACGGCGTGGAATGTCCCTTTGGTCACTTGGGGTTGGCTGGTCCCGGCCGTGTCCCCTCCTTATGCCCCCACCGGCCCAGTTAGTGGCATGGAGTGAGGAGCAGAAAGGACCTGGAGAGCTCGGCATCCCAAACCCAAAACCTCACGCTGCACCTGGTGAGAGAATTAACTTTATCCCGACTGAAACCACCAGAGCGCTCCCATGCTAATCCCGTGTCCAAGTGGATGCTGCTGGGTGGAGAAGGTCCGGGTGGGTTGGGTGCAGCACTCCGAGATGAGTTTCCACATCTTGCCTGGTGTCAGGACTGGGTCGGCCGGCACGTTTTTTACCTCCTGGTGCTTTTTTGGGTAAAAACGTGCTGGGGCAGCCTCCCGGGGCAATGCCAGGGGTGCAGCCGGTGACCATGGGAGGCTGAAGGCGAAGGCTGGGGACCTCTGTGAGCATCCCCGTCGCTGTGGCCGGATGAAGCGGCGGGGCTGTCCCCTGTCCCCGGGCAGTGAGGACAACCGGCCTCGCGCATCGGGGTTTCCTGTGCCCTGTGGTTCAGCGGAGCCCGGGTGGCCCCTGAGAAGGGATTTTCCGCTCTGCAAGCTTGAGATGTGCTCGAAGCTTCCTGCCCCGGCCCCGGAGCGGAGAGCGGCTGGTTTTGGTTAACCCTTTCCTCTTACCCCACCTCCCGGGGTCCTGACGGGCTGCGTGCCGTGTCTCCCCAGGTCCAGGGCGTATGCGAGGAGACCATGACCACTGATGAGGCCACCAAGAGTGAAGGGGAGGTGCAGGCGGCGGCACTGGCCGAGCGCGGGGAGGACATCACACCAGCTCGAGACCGAGGAGTCCTGAAGGTGAGGGGGGGGCTGCCAGGACGGTCCTGCCTTTCTCTCTGCGTTTTTTGGGGTGCACGGTCACGTCGTTGGGGGCTGCATCGTCAACCCTTGGGGTCGTGTAGGACTTCCAGGGCTGTAGGACTGATTTTGTTGTATTTGGAAGGCAAAGGAGATGAGCATCGCTGGGAATAAAGGAGGATGGCGTGGTGTTTAAGACTGATGGATTCGGGCCGCGCAGTGAATTTCGCTGCTATTGTGTTTCCTAATCAGATTATTAGCTGTAAATCCACAAAGCATTTTTGTGTGTGACTCACAGACATTAGAAAGAGCACATTACTGAGGTCATCCCGTCTGCTCCACAACCCCTTTTTCATATTCAGGGCCATTTCTGGATAGTTCTGCTCCCCAGTGCTTGCTCTTCTCCAGTTGAATAGGACCTTTCCTCTAAGAATAGCATCCTCCCCTGCTCCATCCTCAGCCCGAGAACTGCTTGTTCCAGGCTGTAGCATTCAAAATAAAAGAAGTGTTGACAAGAGGCAAGTAGTGAAATGACACACCCCTGCGAGTAAAATGTGCGCGGACGGAAAGCGAGAGTAATTGCCTTCGCTTCAGGTTTTGAACCGCGGTGTTTATCCAGACACCTCCGCGGAGGACGGGCAGGTCTCTGCTCCCAGCCCTGTCCCGCTCCGTCACCGTGGCTCCGGTTGGGGGGTTATTTTTAGGGGTTGACGGAAGGATAAATGGAGTGAGTCGCCCTCGAGCCTTCCTTCGGTTTAGAGCAGCACTGGGGTGTATATGCATGTGTGTATATATATATTTTTTTTTTTGTATATGTGCACACATATATATATTTTTTTATCTACGTGCGTGTGTGGATATATATCCATGTTTTTATATATATATGCATGTGTGTGTATATATAAAAATGCATATGTGTTTGTGTATCTCTCTCTCTCTCTCTATATATATATATGTATTTGTCTATATATCTATCTCCATATGCATCCTTAGCTGTCCCACGGCCTCCCTTCTCATGGGTGGTTTCTCTCTCTCAGATCATTAAACGACCCGGCAGCGAGGACGAGTCCCCCATGATTGGGGACAAGGTTTACGTCCACTATAAGGGCAAACTGGCCAACGGTAAAAAATTTGACTCCAGCCGCGACCGGAACGAGCCCTTCGTCTTCAGCCTGGGCAAGGGTGAGCCGCTCCGGGGAGGGATGCTCAAGATTGGGATGATCCTGGTGTGGAATGTGTGTGTGGGATGATCCCAGGGAGGGTGGGACCCTGCTGCAGGACAGATGGACGGTGTCAGCCCTGCCTTAAGTGACTTCTGAAGGTGGGGTTGGCTGGGTTTTTTTTGGGTGCCATCCTTGCAGCACCCAGGCTGGGTTTTTCCTGGGCTGGAGGTTGCTCCCTCCTGCCTGACGGCTGCCTCTCTCCTAGGTCAGGTAATCAAGGCGTGGGACATCGGGGTGGCCACCATGAAGAAAGGGGAGATCTGCTACTTGCTCTGCAAACCCGAGTACGCGTACGGCTCTGCTGGCAGCGCCCCCAAAATCCCCTCCAACGCCACCCTCTTCTTTGAGGCAAGTAATGCCGGCGAGCCGGCGCGCGGATGAGCTCGCTCGCTCCCTTTCTGCCTTGCCAACCAGCTCAGAAATAAAATAAATAATAAAAAAAAAACCAACCCAAACCAAACCCCCCCAACAACAAAAAAAAAAAACCAAAAAAAAACCAACTTGGATTCCTGAAACGTGTCCCTCTGCTCCAGGAACCACTGCCAAGGTTTTCTCAGAAATGTGTGTCTGAGCTGGGAGGCTGGGACTGAAACTCCGGCTGGGGAGAGTCCCGGTGCCAGGGAGGGAGGGCGGAGGGGGGCGGGCAGATTCCCGGTTTAAAAATGTACACGGGAAGGAGAAAGGGGTTGGGAAATGCCTCCGGGTGCTAAAAACCGATTAGTGCCGCGGGGCGGTAGGGAGGCCAAGGTTTTGGCAGGGTGCGCTGGCTGGGCAGGGCTTGTGGGGACAAGGCGGTGGGGCGGGAGGACCGGGTCTCTCCTAAATTAAGGCTTGGTCCTTCCAAATCCAGCGGGAACTAAGTCGCGGGTCGGAGCTGCTCAGGGTGAGGGGGGGAAACTCCTGCCCACGCTGGTCCCGGGCAGCTCGCACAGCATCTTCCAGCACCGGCTGTGTTGTACCCTTAGAGCCTTAATAAACTTATTTTTACTGTTACTTTGTGGTACGCTTCAGGTACTGGATGTGTCCCAATTTCTAATAAATCGGGTGTATTATGCTGTGGCTTGGAGCTGGCTTTTATGGGCAACTTCTGCTCGTCAGCTGAATGGAGAATTAGCTGGCTTGGCCGTCCAGCCAGAGGATGAACTGCTGCTTTGTGGCTTTTCTGTTGTCTTTCTCCTCTCCTTCCCCCCCTCCCCGAGCCCTGCCCACCTTTTCTTTAGTATTTTAATTTTTTAAAAAATTTTATTTCATTTTTATGTTTTTTTAATTTTTTTTTTTTTTTATTTTATGGTTGGACTCGTTTATCTTAAAGGGCTCTTCCAACCCAAGTGATTCTATGTTTCTATGATTTATTTTTTTTCAGGTCGAACTGCTTGACTTCAAAGGCGAGGACTTGTTTGAGGATGGAGGGATCATCCGGAGGATCAAGAGGAAAGGAGAAGGTTACTCCAACCCTAACGAAGGTGCTACGGTGGAAAGTGAGTAGGGATCCCTGCGGGAAAGGGGGGGGGTGGGCGTGGAGGGGTGACCTGGAGCAGCCCCTTCTCCCTGGCACTGTTTTAGGTGGCCGTGTGTCATGGTGGGATGCGGTTGCATCCATCCGGAGGCCGGATGGGATGGAGAGGGGCTGGGAGAGCAGCGGTCCACTGCCCCCCCGCCCAGGGATGCCGCTCGGAGCTTTCCTTGGCACGGCCCCGCCGGTGGCTCTGCCAGCACCGCTGGCCGGGAGGGTTGACTGGGAAAACCTCAAACAGCGGGAGCAACCGGCCGGCGCTGGAGTGACCACTGGAATACAACCTGTGCTCTCTTTTCTTAGCCGCGTGGGCAAACACATCCCTGCTGCGCCGGGGGGAGGATGGAGGGAGCAGACCCCCGCTGGGTTTCAGGGCTCTGCCGTCTCCTCCCACCTTTTTCGCATCCATCACGGTGTCCAAGCTGCTCCGGGACGCGCCGACGGCCAAAACCCAGCCCGGCTCTGCCTTGCCTCCAAAGCGTCGGTGGCTGGGACGTCCTCCCTCGATGGCATCCCAAGCCAAGCGTTTTGGGCACCGGCGCAGGCGCTCGGCAGCTTCTTCAGCCTACTTGTTCCAACGCCAGTTGTTGTTTTGCTGGGTTTTATCGGACCTGCTGCAGAAAGGAGCCGTTCCTTTTCCTTCCCCTGCGGCTGCTGCTGCTGGAGAGGGGGAAGGAAATTAATACAGAGGGTTTGATGAGACCAGGGTGGTGTCAGCCCATGCCCGAGGGTGAGGAGCTCGAGGCCCACCAGACTCTCCCTGTTCTGATCTGCAGACATTTCGTAGGGCTGGATGGAAGAAGACAGGCTCATTTATATTTTTTTTTTAATATATTTTTTTTTCCTTCCCAAGAACTACTCGGCCACAGGCAGAGAGCTCGCTCCGTACGGGAGGCATTTACTTTCTTTTCTCCCTTACAGAGCTCCCGTACACAAAGCTTGACTCCCTTTAGCGAAGGAGAAATTGGATCTGAGCTGTGACAGCTCATAAAGCTCGCCGCCTTGAACGGCTAGTTCTTCTAACAAGGCTTTTTTTTTTTTTTTTTNTCACTTTTTTTGTTGGATTTAAGCAGTTTTTTTTTTTTTTTTTTTTTTTAAGGAAAAATGAGTTTTTGACTCAGGCTTGACTGTCTGCCTCTCCTGCAGTGAGCATCGTAGCTGGGGACCAGCTGCGAGCCGAGCTTCAAGCCAGCTCCGCTACCCGAAAGATTGCACTAAAAGGCTAAATATACTGGAAATCATCACAGATCCAGCATTCCTCTGTATTTTGACTAGGTCTGAGGGCTTTGCAGCCAGGGCCATGCCCAGTGCGGAGGACGGGGAGAGCTCTGGTCCCTCTACGGTTGTTCCCTTTGCAGGTCGAGGATTTCTGGAATGTGCTGATGTTTTTAAGGGCTCAGGAGGGGGCTGAGGCAGGGAAGGGGGGGGGGTCCAGCCAGGAATCATCTGTCTGGAAGGACATAAGGAGACAAACAATGAGGCTCTTCATATGTCTGATGCTCCCCCAAAGCCTGCTGCTGCTTCACCTGTTCCAAACGGAGGCGTCCATCGGAGCAAAGGCTGCGAGCGGGAGCGCACACGTGGTCAGGGTGATGGAGATCAACGCCCTCCGAGGCGATCCAGCGTAACCTGCCTTGCTTGGGCAGGGCAGAGATCGGGAGCGCCGCGCTGATCCCGCCGGCAGCCTGCCTGCCGTGCCAGCCGCTCCGTCCGCAGCCAGCTGCCCCTGCGGCACTTCATGGGCTTGCACCTATACATCCCTATACATCCCGAGGCCGGAGAGCTTTAAATACATCCCCGTGAGAGAGGATGGGGACGAGCAGCACCAGGCAACCTGGCTGCCTCGTAGCAAGGATTTTGGGTGCAAAGAGGCTTTTTTTAAAAAAAAAAAATAAATAAATGCAGCACTATTTAGGGTGGGCGCTGTGCTGGGGTCGGCACGGCAGCCTTGGGGTCGGCACGGCAGCCTTGGGAATGGCACGGCAGCCTTGGGAATGGCACGGCAGCCCACCCTGGAAGCAAGGTTGTGACTCAGGGGAGCCGCGACGGTTTATCTCAGCCGTGTGTTTGGGAGGTGCGTGGCCACTGGCCTTGGGCTGGAAGAAACCACACTTCCAGGAGTGAGCATCTCCAGGCTGGAGTTTTCGAAAGGGTTTTTCTAAGTTTTAAGTTGTACAGACCCTCATTCGCAGTTCCGGTCCCTAAAACACGCACCGCAGTCGAAATCTGGCATTCCAGCTTTCCTTACAACCTTTCCCCCTCCGCCACCCCTCCTCCTCCTCCTCCACCCCCTCCCCCTCCTCCCTCCCCCT
>VZSF01001239.1:0-43720 GCA_013398295.1 Chionis minor
GGGGACCCGCCCGGCAGCCCCAAAAAGGGGGGGGGACACACACCGCGCACCCCACCACCACCTCATCCCACCTGCTGCACCTGGGCGCTGCCCCCCCAGTGCACACAGCGCTGCGTACTGGGAGGGACTGGGGTGGGCGGAAGCACCGCGCCCACCGCCCCACCCGCGGCCGCAGCATAAACCGCGCCGCCTTCGCCCACCCGAGCGCCCGGTACCGGGAAAACAAGCGCCGAGAAGCACCCACAGGACCCCCACCCAACTCCCGCTGCCCCCCCGCGCACTCACCGGCTGAACCCCCACGGCGCCCGGCTGGCGACGAAGCCCCTGCGGCCGGCCATGGGACGGGGGGGGACACGCGGTGGCGGAGGAGCGGTCCCGGAGCTAGCGGGAGAAAATGCTTGTCATGGCAACCCGTGCCGTGGCGAGCCGAGCCGAGGAGGGCTCGCCCCAGCCCGCCGGGGGAGGGGCTCTCTTAAGGTGGCGGCCCGCCCCGTCGGCTCCTTAAGGGGGACGCGAGGGAGCGGGCGGGTTCCGAACACCCCCCCTGCCTCACCGGAGGCAGAACCGGGAGTGCACCCCCAGGTAGCGCGGGGGTCCCCTCGGGCAGCACCCTGTGTACACCCCCGGGCAGCACGGGGACACCCCTCCCCTTTCTTCGCCCCCCCCCCAAGAAGGGTGGTGTGTGCACCCCCAAGCAGTGTGTGGGCCCCTTCCCTCTCCCCCCCCCGGGTAGCACAGTGTATGCACCCCCGGGGACCCCCCAGGCAGCACCTTGTGGGGACCCCCCGGGCAGTGTGGACACACCCCCCCCACCCCAAGACAGCACCTTGTGGGGACCCACTGGGCAGCACCCTATGGGGGGCCCCAGGCATGGGGACCCCCCTTGCCCCCCCAAAGGGCGGTGTGTGCACCCCCAAGCAGTGTGTGGACCCCCTTCCCCCCCTTTCCGGACAATACCCTGTGTACACACCGGGTAGTGTGGAGAACCCCCTGGGCAGCACCCTGTGTGCACCCCTGGGCAGCGTGGGGACACCCCGGCAGCACGGGGACCCCTGGGGCAGGGCAGTGTGAGCACCCCCAGGCAGTGTGGGGCCCCCCCCAGGCAGCACGAGGCTCCCCCAGGCAGCGCGGGACCCTCCCCACGGCACCACAGCGGGCACCTCGCCATGGCAGCGAGGTGCTTGCACCCCCAAGCAGCAGGGACCCCCGCCTGGGGCAGCGTGGGTACCCCAAAAAGTGTGTGGGGGATCCTTGTGCACGAAGCCTCTCTCCCTACCGCGGGGATGGGGAAGGCAGATCTGCAGAGCACCGTGAACGGCGGCAAAATTGGGATTCCCCATAGGCACTGCGGTTTTGGGGTTCCTCATGTGGTTGATCACCAGGGGCTGGCGTGTGCCCAGCCCTGCAATCCGTGGGGCACAGCCCGCTGGCACCCCCCTGGAGCCACTGTCCCCTTGGGTGACAGCGTCACTGGGGAGGGGCCCGCGCACTGGGTGAGCTGCAGAGGGGCCGAGCCCAAATAACTGCCCCTTCGCCCCGGCAGATCCCACCCCAGCAGGAGGAAAAAAACTTCATTGAAACGCGCCCGAAATGTGCGAAACGCTGCGGCTGCCCCGACAGCGCCGCATGGCATCGCTGCAGCGACGCTGGGTGTAGGCAACCTTAAATCAGCGCTAATCCCGTCTGTATCCCCACGTTTGGGCACGCAATCCGGTTCAAGTTAAACCAGTGGAACATCTGTACACGCACAAGCCCTAATTAGCGCTTGTAACGTTTTTTTTTTCCCCACCTTGAGGGCCTGCACCTCACCGGGTTTGCATTCCTGAGCAGTCCCAGGGCAGCTGGTGGGGCTGCAGGAGGTGGGTTACGCCGGGAGAGCCAAACACTACTGCAGACCCCCCCTGCCCCAGCAAACCCTTTGGGCCCTTCGCCCGGGGAATTCCTCCCCAGGCTTGGGGAGCCGCTGTCCAAAAGGTGCTCTGGTAAAATCTCTTCCATTTGGCTCCCAGGGAGCGGACCTGCCCGCTCGGATGAGCTGGTTGCCGGTCGGGGTGGTTTTGGTGCACCAGCAGTTTTGGTGCTCCGGGAAGTTATTTGGAGTCAACTGGATGACTGCGGAGCGGCCGGTGTTGGATGTAATGAAGTCCCTGCAGCCTTCCAGTAGTTTGCAGCACGGAAAGCATCAACCTGCTCCCGTGCTTTGCAGCAGAGCGGAGGAAAGGGGCCTGGGCTGGTAACTCCTTGCTCGTCTTCAGTGGTGGAGTCTTCTGGCAGTTCCCTGGGGAATTGGATGGGGTTATTCCTTCCTAACCTAAAAGACTCCAGGGCTGGAGACTCTCACGGCAAGAACGAACCTTTTATCTCAAAAGGCAAACTCGGGCGTCTTCCATTGCTTGGCTCCACGGCTTGCCCGCTACAGAGAGTGGGAATAAACACATGGCTTTTAGCTGGTGCCCAGCTCCCCCCTCCACTGAAACAAAAAGCAGACGGCACTGACCACGTCGGGTCTAGGTCGCTGCCGAACAGCTTGAAAAATAGATGGCGGCGCAGGCGGCAGACAGTGCTTCCAGTGGGCTGGGATGCGAAACTGCTATTGAGACATAATGGCCTTTTAAAACAGGTTTTCTGAGCTTGGAAGGAATCTCTGACCATCTGGATTTGGACTCCTGAAAGGAAATCAGCCTTCCTGCCCCGGGGAACCTGTTGTTAACAGGGCAAATCTGCTCTCAGAAACGCCGAGAATTTGCAGCCTGCTTTGGACTTCGGCTGAAATGGGGAAAGGCAGATTTTACAGCCCGGGAATTTGCCGTTGGAGGAACTAGCCAAAATCCGTTTGAAAAAATGTGCTTCCCATCCAGCGGCAGCCTGCAATTACAGAGCTGGTACTTAGCAGCTCCTGCCTGGTGTGTTTCCATTACAGTGAGAGCAACCATAAACACTGAGGCTGAAAGCCCCTTCTATTTTACATTTAAGGAAAAGCACATGGAGGAAAAGCCCAAAGCCTGGCGGTAGTGGGACCATTGCCTCTGAGCGAGCAGCCGGACGCTGCTGACACCCACACGTCCCCACACACCGCGGCAAAGTGGGGCAGAGCAAGTGAAAAGTTCCCTCGGGGAGTATTTTGGGGTGGCTGATGCTGATCTCAACCTGCTCTGAAGATGCCTTCGGGTGCCCCCGCTTCCCAGGGTCGTGCCTCTGCTCTGCTTGCCGGTGCCACCCCTCCTGCTCTGTCCCGTTTGTCACAGGGCCACCTGCTCTCCCTGTCCTGCCCTTGGGAGACTTTGCCATCCCTAGAGAGGTGA
Organism: Chionis minor; assembly: GCA_013398295.1. Taxonomy (NCBI): domain Eukaryota; kingdom Metazoa; phylum Chordata; class Aves; order Charadriiformes; family Chionidae; genus Chionis; species Chionis minor. The sequence goes on from VZSF01001239.1 coordinate 3,303, forward strand.
CGGGGGTGTCCCCACACTGCTCTGCTGGGGGGACAGATAACGCCCTGCACTCCTGCACCCGGAAAAGGAGGGAGCAGGGATCAAGCCTTGGGCCAGCAGAGCTTCCCACTTGTCTCCCATGTGGGCAGCCCCGAGCCGCAGGAAGGGACATCCCAGGATTAGCCGGGGGTCCTGCTGCTGCAGCCACGGGGGTGCAGTGGGGACAGGCTGCCTCTCGTTTGGCTCTTGGCAGGCGCTCGCAGGCGAGCTCCGAGGGAGATGCTGGATCCCACTGGCAAGTCTCTGCTCTGCTGCTTTGTCCTTGTGCCTGTGGCCTCCTCGTTCGCCCTGAGTGCCGGCTGGATATTCATTTCTTCCCTTATGTTCGCCCCGAACCAGCTCCGGCCACGTGTGCGGGACCAGCTCCGTGCCAGGGAGCACATCAGCTTCCAGGGCCGGGATGTGGCCGGGAGAGGTCACGCTCCGAGCTCCGGCTGAGGGAGGGATGCACGGACCGGTGCTCCTCGCTGCTCTCCCCTCTTTGCCGACACTTTGCCCTTGACGCCTGTGGCACGTAGGCACATGCCAGGAGAGGAGCAGGAGCCTCGTCCCAGCCCAGGAACCATCTTTCAGCTGCTTCGGAAAAGGAGCAAAGACTCCCGCAGTGACCGGCAGCATCGGAGCCCACCATCAGGGACCCAAACCCTGCGGGGACCCCCGCTGGGCTGGGACCCTCAGCTGTTATCCGTCTTTTGGTACCTCTTTTCTTTTCCAAATGTTTCTCTGCCGGGTGCTCTGTAAGCAAAGCAGAGAGCAGCGTCTGCCCTCAGCAGTGTCTGGCCTAAAAGAGACCAGCAGCAACATAAAATAAATAACCCCAAAATAGAAAAGATCAGTCCACTAGGTTCTTTCTGTAAAAATCAGGCTTAACTGATGATTTCCCTTTAAAACCAGTACAAAACTTTGTAATAATTTGCCTTTAATGTCTCCCAGGCTGGGAACTTGTAGGTGGAGTTTAAGCCCAAAATGAATTGAATCAGCCAAGTTGTATCAGCCAAGTTACAAACCCATCAAAACCCGGGGCCAGATCCTGATCTCATCCCCGCGGGTATAAATCCAGCGTCGCTCTGCTGGAATCAACAGGGAAGATTTTTGTCATGGTGCCGGGTAGCAGAGAGCAGGATTGGACCCCCAGGGTTTCTAATGGAAACACTGACTGACTCTTAAGCACAAGGCAGAGTCGGGTGTCTAAAATCTCTCTCCATTCAAGGGCTAAATATAGGGAGGGAGCGCGCCAGCGATTTGACTTGCAGCGCTCAGGGATAAATAAACCCCCGAGAGAGGCTTTGTTGGAAATGCCAGGGGCTGCCGGGGGGTCCCGGTGCTCCGCGCTCCCCTCCCACCAGGCAGGGCAGGGGGACCCGCAGGGTCCCAGCGGGGACGCAGGGCTGGCCGAGATGCTCCCAGGTGATGCCGGTACAAAATAATTTTGGGATGTTTTTTTTTTCCCCTGCCTTTCCTTCCCCTTTTCTCTCTCTGCTCAGCCCTGAGCGCTGCTGAGCCTCAGCGCCCACGGACACCTCTTTGCAAGGCATCCAGAGCAAGGAGAGCATCCCGGGTGCCACCCATGGGAAGGGTCCCATCGTGGCCACACCAGTTCCCCAATCCACCTTCCGGCTGCTTTGCCTCACTTGGTTCTGGGCTTCCCCTTGCTCTGGGGCAGCTCCCCACGGCTTTGCAGCCCCAGAAAAGATCCCAGCGCTGTCCTGCCACGCTATTGCTAATAAACCTCTCCTAAACCCTCTCTGCTCTCAATTACTCTGAGAGGCCTGTTAATTTCTAATTAAACAGCTACTTTATTGAGGGACAGGAACTGGAAATAAAAAGCCACACAGAACAGGAGGGATTTGGGCCCAGTTTTGCTTTATGAATGTAATTAGGAGACGAAATTGTTCACTCACCTAAGGAATTCGTCACCGAACTGCCTGCGAGCTGACAGACGCGCTGTGTTTTCCCTGGGAGCCCTGTGACTGACGGCACTTTTCCTTTCCCCACCCCTACACATTCCCATTTGGAGCTGGAGCTACGACAGGCTTTAAATCTATTAGTGCCTGTTATTAAACCCCTAATATTTGCGACAGCTGAGGAAGAGCCTCTGAGCTGCTTCTTCCCAAGCACCTGTGGGCAGGGTGAGGCGGGATGCCGTGCCGCAGGGATGCGATGGAGCCTCACCAGGACTGCCGGCACCGTGGAGCTCCTTCCTTCTCCATGGAGCACCCCACCAGTGCACCCCACGTCTAGGGCAATGCAAATGCCACCCCCTTCCCACCTTGAGATCTGTGGGACCCCCTGGTCCCCTCCTGAGGGAGCCGGAGGGAAATAGCTAGATCCTTGGCTCCATCTCAAAATGAACATTTTTCCCTCCAGTTCCGACCTCGTTTCATTCCTCACATCAAGGAGAAACCTTGTACTCGGTGTTTGCATCGCGGTAACACCTCGGGGACCTTAGTGGGACTGAGGAAAGTCCCTGCTGCCGGGAGTGACAACGCGGTGGGTAGTGCTGAAAGAGAGGAGAGAGAAGTGACAGCGCGGGAGAGCCGCTCTGCCATCGCTGCAAGCTGTCAGTCCCCGAGCTGGGGAGGCGGAGGAGCACCCGGGCTCCTGAGTCCTACTTTGGTGTCTTCCTTCCAGAAAGAGGGGAAAAAAAAAAAAAGCCAGGATGGTGTTGGAGGCCTTTTCCCCGGGGCGGGAGATGCCGTTGGTCCCAGGCTGGATGCTGCGGTACCCAGCGTGGAGATGCTGCAGGGCCCACCTAGGGTACCAGGACACGGCAGGGATGGCGACAGTGCAGCCAAGGCAGGGTCCCTTTCCCTTTCTGGGGACCAGGACAGGGCATTTCATGCCCTCTTGCTGCCCCTCCATAACGCTGTGGGGTCAGGAGCAGCCCTCCAAGAGGAAGGGACTTCCCTCCAGCCCAGCTGGCCCCACTCTCTCAAAAAACTGCTTTTTGAGCCTAAAGCACCAGTGAAAGCCCAGGCAGAGCAGCCACAGCTCACCATGTAGAGCCCGGGCAGGGCTGGCGTTATCCCAGCAAAGCCACCCTGAGCCTGCAGACATCCATCACGTGCCTCACTGCAAGGCTAAACCTCCCCCAACCCTACATTAAGGCTGCTGGTTGGGCCCCCAGGTGACGCAATTAAGGGGCATCGCTGGTATTTTGCTGGTGTTGAGGCCACAGGGCAAAGCTGGGGCAAGGTCAGCCCCTGCAAACACCCCCCGTGATGGGGAGAGAGGTGGCAAAGGCGGGTTGAAAAAGTAGAAGATGAAAAGGTGACCTCTTCCCGAAATGGAGAAAGAGGGAGAAGAGAAACCCATCAATGCTGGCAACAGCGTCCACAGGAAAACAAAAAGAAACGACTATTTTATTTGAATAATAACCATCAATAATACATTGCTAAGAAGCTGCAGATGACTGCAATTAAAAAAAGCATTGCATTCCCTGAGCAAAATCTAAATTATTCCTCACAGCTTCTCCGCTCGCTGAGTTATATTAAAATGAAGCGGTTCCTGGTGCGGCATGGCTCAGCAGAGCTGGGGAGCCCGGGTGGAAGGCATAAAAGAAGAAAAAAAGGCGAGGAGAAAGAAGAAGGGCCCTAATGTAGGGGGTTATAAATATTTTACAGCCGAGGAGGAGTGGGGAGCCACGGATATAGATGTGATTGCGGGCGTCCATGGTGGGAGGGAGGAATTAATCACATAAACGGAGGAGAAACTTTTCTCGAGGAGCACATGCCCACACCCACGGCCGAAACAGCTCTGGAGGGTCCCTGGGCGATGGGGACGGGCAGTTTCGGGTTTGCTCTGGAAGGTCCAAATGTGCCTTGGTGATGATGACCTGCCTCTGCCAGGTGCCGCCGGCAGCGTGCCGGGTCGGAGGCAGGCACCGTCTTTTCCTCAGGAAATACAGAGTGCAAATATTTACCAGGAAAACCCCAGCAAAAGCCCCAGGTGGGGCTGAAAATTCTCCCTGCCAGGAGTGTGCCGGCTTCTTGCTGGTCCCGGGGCTCAGGCACGACCTGCCTCCGCACTGGAGTTGTGGGAAGGGGGTGACCTGTGACTGGCCAAGACTCCGTATCCCGCAAACTCTTCTCCCAGCTGCTGGTGGGCAGGATCCTGGTGCAGGAGAGGCTGTGGCTGCCGCTGCAGCCCGGGCAGCGGGATAACCCTGCCGCACCTCTCACCCTGACATTCACAAAGCCAACAAGGCAGAGCAAACACCAGCTGGCAACCCCTCCTATCGCTATCCAAACAGCAGCTCCGCTATCCAAAGAGGAACAAACAGGCCCAGGTTCTGGGCTTGCTGCACCTTGCCTCCTCCCTCACCTCCTGCTCCTGCTGCTCCTCCTCACCCTGCTGGGAAGGCAGCAGGGAACCAGCCCTCCAGCCAGCATCACCCTCACCCTGGATGGGGACAGCAAACTCAGTGCCTCCCTGGTAGGGCAAGCCTGGAGGCAGCTCCACCTCCTCCCCAGGAGAGCATCAGCAGAGCTGGAGCCGATGGAGGTCAAGGCCGTTGGTGCAGCTGGAGCCATTCCCCACCTTCCATAAACTGCTCCGTCCCTGGAGCTGACCGAAGCCATCGTGGGAGGCTGCGGCTTATCAGAAGCCGCCGCCTGCGGTAGGAGCAGGGGAATCCTCCCGAGGCCAAAATGTTTTCTCTTTCCCTCGCAGCTGTCAGCTAGTGCTTCCCAGCCATCCCAGTCACTCTGCAGCAGCAGGGACATCCCTGTCCTCTCTGCCTCCTTCCTCCGTGGGCTGAGCAGAGAGACAATCCTGCAGGCAGCCTGGGACCGCTGTTCCCAGCTCCAAGCCTAGTCTCCATCTGCCGTGCATCTGTCCCGGCATGGTCCTGGGCGCAACTGGAGCGTTGCTCAGGGCCACCGGCCTCAGCCATCCCTTCTCCCATGCCCCCATCCCTACTGATTGGAAAAGCTCAATGGCACCTGCTGGGAGCCTCTGCAGGTATTAAAACCTCGGCGCCTAAGAGTGCCTCTTTAAAAATTAAAGCCTCAGTGAGAAAGAAATGAGTCATGACAGGGAGAGATGAAGCTCACGGCATCTGCAAATGGCTGAAGAAAGGAGAGCCAGCAGCAGGGCCAGGGCTGGCTGGAGCCGTCACTGTCGCTGATGCACTGGGAGAGAGGATGGAGATTAAATGGAAAGCAGCCAAGGCATGGGACGCTTGATGGGCTGTGCTGGGGGAACTGGATATCTGGGTGACAGCCACTCTAAGGGTGAGGGCACCTTCCCTCGCCCTGTCTTGTGTGTCCCCACCAACCAGAGAGCAGAACTCTTCTCCACAACCTGTCAGACACCAGGCTGTGGCTCGGCATCCAGGCACGCCAGACTTGGAAAGACAAATCCCTGCCTCGTTTGGAAAGGTGGTGGGGGCCTCCCACCCGCCTGTTGTATAAGACACTGCGCTGGCACGTGGCACCGTCGACGGTCAGGCTTGAAACACCTCTCCTGGATCCTGACCAGCCGTCCCCACCTGATGCCGAGCCCCGTCCTCAGCCACCCATGTGAGTGAGCAGCGCGGTTGGGGTGGCACCCCAGCTGTAACACGGGGTCCCCAAAGCCATGAGGGTGCCGAAGGCTCTGCAACCCCCAAACCAGACCCAGCCTCCTGGCCACTTTCTAAGTGCGAGACCCCGCAACGCAGCCGGCCTCGGACAGAGGGCAGGGTGCGATGGAATTACCTCAAATCCTGAATGCCCACAAACGACACCGCAGTGCCTAATACCAATACACGAGCTGGAATAGCTTGTGCTGCAAACATGGCACAGATGTATCTCTCTGCAAGACGTGCATGTGTCTCACATCAGCGGTGACGCCAGCAACTTATTTCCCTGCTGACTGCTGAGACGGCTGATCCGCTCCTCAGCTGTGACGTGTGAACCTGCCCTTAATTTCCAGTGGCACCAATATGTTGTCTTCCTTCCCTTTTTTCTTTGCCAGCCCCAGTTTGCTCCATGTAGGACATGACAGGCGGTGATAAAGCACCCTGAGTGATGCTGGGAGGTCCAAAGGCTGGCACATCCCAGGCTCCCGAGGAGCAATTAGCTAACGGAGGCCAAGGGCTGGGCTGGCCTCACCAGCCAGCAGTGTCCCTGGCAGCTCCCAGTGAACCCAGGTCACGCATGACACATCACATACATAAAGGATGTGTATGTATTTGCCTGGAGCAGAGCTCCCAGAGAAAAAAAAATAACACCCAACGCTCGCTTTGGGAAGGGAAGCCAACAGGGTGTGTAGGCAGGAGGGTGAGTGAGCATCCATCCCTAAGCCCGAGCACATGGCTGAGCCCTGGCCAAGGGGATATTGCAGCAGCCAGGACATAGGATGAAGCTGCGTATGCCTCTGCAGGACTGGGATGCTGCATATTGCTGTTTTAGGGTGCCTATACCCCAGCCAGGTGCTCAGAGGCAGCGACACGAGCCCGTGGCCAGGACACTCGTGCGCTCGGCTGCCTGGTGGAGCAGTTGCCAGGGCTGTGTGCTGTGTGGTCTGGCAGCCGCCGAGCTTTGTACGCATATTTGTAAATACATTAAGCCCATGGTTTGCAGAGGAAGATGCGAGCCAAGTGCCTGCAATTGTCTGCATGGGAGCGTAACCTTTGGGGAACGTAGCCTTTGCGCTCTTTACTGAGCTCAACAGAAATTGTTCTGCTCTGCCGAGCTGAGAATTGGCTGCAGATACCATCGCCCAGGCATTGGGTCTGAAGAATAGACTCTCCTTTCAGTCATTAGCTGTGGGCAACACCGGGAGCAGGCAGGGAGGAGGAAAAGGAGTGATGAGGTCCCTCGGGTCCACCACAGCGGCGGGCATGGGCTCAACTCTCCCCATGCAAATCCATCCGTAGGGGGGAACAGGGCAAGGAGGTGTCTGACACGGGGAGAGGAGGCAAAGATGTGCCACCGAGGAGGGGCTGGGAAGGCTTCAGCCCTGCTGCACTCACGGCCGCATCACTTATCCTTTGTCCCAGACCCCCTCTGACTAATTTCCTTCCTCCCGTTTGTCCTGCCCTTCTGCTTCCATCCCTCCCCGCAGCCCCAGCTGCACCCCAGCCTTTTCCTCCCACAGCTGACCTGCACGGGGATTGGGAACGTGGCTTTCAACCCAAATCCTAGAGCAAACCAAGAGGAGACAAAGCCGCCGGCAGGACCGAGACGACTCCCTCTGGCAGCCCAGGGGGATCAGTATCCAGCTTTCTGGACAGATCAGACGCTTTTTGTCATTCCTTATCAGCTGACGAACAGCACCGCAGTGTTGGGCAAAGGAGCCAGGCGAAGCACAGCCTCGCCGGTAGCGTAATTCAGGCAATGCCTTTAAAGGGAAAGGGCTCGGTGGCGGCTGGAGGGGCCCGTGGTGCCGGCAGCACCATCTGCCCGCGATGACTAACTCGCTCCCTCACACACCCTCTGCTCCGGGGCCGCGGCAGGAACCGCTATCAGAAAGCAGAAGCTGGTTCCTTCCCTCTTGCTCCCCTGCTAAGATTTTCCAGTGACCGATCATTCTGCAGCGCTAACGGAAACTTGCCCAGTCTCCAGCCATTTCTTCTTGGGCGTGTTTGTTTGGGGTGGTTTTGGTTTCTTTTGGGTTTTTTTTGGGGTTGGTTTTCTGTTTGGTTTTTTTTTCCTCCCAGCCATTTCTTAGTATCATCTGAACTGACTGCCCTCGGAGGACCAGCATCATCTCTGGCATCACAGTTTTGCCTCCGAGCACGGGACTCGCTGGGTTTTGCTCCGAGCGCAGGAGACCCGCAAGGATGAGCACCCCGTTCCCCTGCTCCCAGCTCCAGCATGGATCATTGCAGGTTCCCAGCAAAGGGCAGCCGGCCCTGGGCACAGCAAGATATAAAAACCAGCCCACCATAGCAGCAGGGGCTGGCTCCAGCATTACTGGACACAGCTCTGCTGGGGACAGGCTCCAGAGATGCAGCGTAAGAGCAGCCAGGGAGTGGGGAGGGAAGTGGATGCAGAAGGAACTCCTCCCTCCCTTCCCTGGGATTTGTTAGGATGAGCCAGGAGCAGCAGCAGGAGCTGCAAAGGAGGAGAAGCTGCCACCTGAGGGGACAGACAGGCCTCCAGCACCCCAGCCTGGAGGACTCAAATACCTGAAGGGGACAGACCTGTTACCCCCGCCAGGCGCCAGTCTGATAACACAGAAAATGTGGACACTTGAGCGCTTTTGGGCAGTCGGAAAGGCAGCTGGCAAAAGCATCACACCCGGGTGCCGGGCAGCCTTGCTCCAGCTCCCCGACAGAGCCAGACCTGCCCAGCCGGGCACCCCGCAGCCCTCAGCCCCCTTCACCCCTTCTCTTCTGGCAGCAAAATGACTCCCAGCCTGGCTGGATCCAGCCCAACTCCTCGGCCGGCGCCTCCAACACGGACCACAGCAGCATCTCCAGCTCCACGACTCGCCCTCACACCGAGCCCGCTTCCTCCAGCGCGTTAACTCAGCCTTAACTGACTCCGCAATGATGAATTAAACAGCCCCACAGGCTGCAATCCCCACTCCACGCTCAACCAAAGACAACCAGCAGCCAGGGAGCACTCCTAGTGCTCATTCCCTAAATCTGGTCCTAATTAGGAGTGGACTTACCCCTGCAATTAATTGCTGGAGTCATTCATTAGATATCAGAGATGATCTGTTTGGGAAAGGAGGCAGCAGAGTGGCTAATCAGTTCATAACAAGCGGAGAGAGTGTCAGAAGGATGGAACAGCCTCTGTACCTGGCTGGGGCACAGCGGAGGCTGGGGTTTTCCAGCAGAAAGTGCCTGGCTTTGGGACAAGTAGGGTTTAAGATTTTTTTTTTTGCATGGCTCCGCGAGTGCTGCAGAGATGATGCTTGCGGGGGGAGCTGCACCCGGCGTGACACAGAGCCAGTGTCCCGGCTCACCCCAGCCCCGCGTCCCCGGCCGCCCGCTCCTGTCACCACGTCCAAGCCCTGAGGGGAGCTGGGACTGAAACAGCCCTTCCAAACCAATTACTCCAAACAGGCTCTTTTGACTCATCTCCAGGTATCAGCAAGCTTTTGGGAGAGCACCCAGGGCCAGCGCTGGGGTGCAGGAACCCCGTGTTCTCCCCAGCTTCCCACCAGACCAGAGTTCTCCCTGTGCCGTGGGCGCTCCGCAGACCTGGGAAATCAGCAGGGTCAGCTCGTGTAGCATCAGGCAAGGACAGGGAATGTCCCCCTTTGTGTGGCATCGCCAGCCTCGCAGGAGACAGCAGAGTGACACAGAGCAGGTGTAAGGAGAGCACAAGCTCTTTCCTAACCCCCCCTTAAACCAGGTTAAGGTCTTCCGTGCCTCAGTTTCCCCAGCTCCGCACCACCCTCCTCTCCCGCATCGCAGGGTACATAAGGCACGGGAAGACTGTTGGCTGCAGTCACCGCTGAAAGCATTGCGTGCTATTATTAGCTTTGAGGGAAGTGAAAGTGTTTCTGTACCTCGGCATTTAATTTTCCCTCTTAATACAATCTGCATGGAAACAAATTAACCCCCCCTACACCCAGACCTACCCGGGAAATCACCAGCCTGCAGGTGAAAAAGCTGCAGGGCTCTTCCCTGGGCCCGGGGAGCGGCTCCCAGCAGGCTCCACGCTACGGTTACGGCTGGTTTTCAGCAGTTTTACCATAATCAGGCTGTTTCAGGGATTCACAAGCTCCATGCTCCCTCCACCACCGCCAGGTCACAGCGAGAGGCCGGAGCCCTCGGTGCCTTTGCTACCAAAGCAGCTCCACGGTTTCTCAGATGAAGATTTTTAGCCAAAAAAAAAAAAAAAAAAAAAGTGCTAAGTGACAGAGGAGTTGAGCTGCATTCTGGGCTAATGGCTGGTGAAATTACTTTAGAAAATGGAGCAAAGCAAACCCTTGAAGGTAGACAACTGTAAACAGCAAGAGAAACTGGGACACAATTTCTGAGCAGGAATAGCTGTTTATTGCTGGTTGACAGGGGAGGCTCGGGTGACTCACACTGGGGACGGCCGACAGGTTCCAGCTCTCCTGGGAACTGGTTCGACTCAAGGCTGAGTGACTGGTGACCAGTGCCCCAGTGATGGGCTCTGTGACAAGGACCTGGTGGCTCTTGGCCCTGCTCTTCATGGGGACAGGTTTCTGCACAAGGCGGCGGCTCCGAGCTTGGCCAGCCTCGCTAAACTGCATTTCTCCCAGAAGCTCATCAACATCCAAGTGGTTTCCAGCCACCATGAGCCAGGACGGGGCTGAGCCGATCGCCTGGGCACGGACGGACCCTGCAGTCCAGCGCGGAGCCCTTAGGGGAGCTCCAGAGGAGGGATATTCACTGCTTCTGTCTGGCAGCCGATGAGGCAGCCGGGGCCAGTGAGGGTATCCTGGAGGAAGCTCGGGAGAGCACTCGGAGAGGGGGGCAGTGTCCCCTAAACACCCCCTTCAGCCCCAAGCCAGCACCTGGGCAGGCGGATGGGGGATGCGAGATGGATAAAGAGATGAGGTGAGGAAAGCAGTGACCGATGAAGATAGGTGGCCGCAAGACAGACAGAAACAGGCAGAGTGATGGATGCGGAGGGACAGAGAGACAAGGGCACGACCAGACAGACGGCTGCATGGCCAGAGGATGCCCTGGGGATGGGAGAGAGAAGGATGGGCAGAGGGAGGGCGCAAGGTGCATGCTTGCCCACGCTGCCTCTGGAGGAGTGAGCCACCTGATGAATAATAATGATGAATTATGATAATGAATAAGCATTCAGGCTCGGCTGCGCTTTCCTGCCAGGCTGGTAGGGGCTGAGGGAACGAGGTCTGCTGCAGCCCTGCCTGCCTCTGCCTTCCCTGGCCCCGTGCCTCAGCCAGCCCCGGGGCCACCAGGACATTAACCCGCTTTTCCACCAGCGGCTGCCGGCCACGTCAGCCAGCTTTTAATTAGACCGAGCACTTCCGAGCATCCCCCGCAGCCCTTTTGGGAAGATCCGGGGGCTGTCAGAGCCCAGCCTTATGGTCAGAGCCTGCAGCCCAGCAAAGGCAGCCCTTGGGACTCATGGCAGCTCGGTGCCAGGTCTCCGGCGGAGCTCCGTGCCCTGCCTGCCCCTCGTGCGCCCCCAAACCTGCCCCGTCCCCCTTCACGGGCATCCTCTCCACAACTGCTGCCTTCCCAGCACTTCTGAGCATTTACCGCTCCCCCTACCCCGAACTGGGACGGTGCCACCACCCGCGGCGGGCTGTCGGAGGAGCCAAGCTGTGAGGAAATCTGGTGCATCTCCCAAAGCCTCCGCTCCCAGAGCCCTGTGATTACGGGGATTTCTCTTTCCTTTTCTTCACTTTAATTTGCAGGCTCTGTGGTTGCGGAACTCTGCTCCACCCAGGAGCAGCAGCAGGTCCCTGGGAGGGAGGGGAAGGCCCCCACCCTGCCAAGACACAGAGCCCGAGGCAGGGCTCAGCCGACACAGAGCATCCATCCCTCTATTCCCTCTGCAAACAGGACCCCCGCCACATCCCAACCATCTATTTTCTGTGACATGGGGCCACCCATGCCCAGCCCCACGTGCCTCTCGGGGGAACTTGGCAGCAGATACCCACTTCTCACCAACTAATCTTGCTCCCTGCCACCATCCGAGGGCTGACAGGAATAAACACATCCACGAGCCCGCTCGCAACATGCCTTTCCATAAGGGGAGCGAACCTGCCGGCACCGCGCGCTGCTGGAGGAGGTGCCGCTCTCTCCCGGCTCGCTTCCAGCCCAGTGGGTCACCAGGGGCCAGGCAGGGAAGTGGCGCTGGGGGGCTCCTGCAGAGCCCAAATCCCAGTGTCCGCAGGGCACCCCTTGTGGGGTGCTCGGGGCGAGAGCCCACCCGCAGCCCCCGTCCTCCCAAACCACCCCCCCGGCAGTGCAGCACCTGCGGTCGGTGCAGCACCCCTGAACCCAGCAGCAAAGACCGACCTGCTGGTCACTGTACTGCGTGAGCTGAATGCAGAGAAGCCATTAAATAAACTAATCAACGACAATGTTAATTAGAGATGAGAAGGCTCTGGGAGAGCAGCTGGGAGGCAACGGAGTTGGCTGACCCGCGTACCCCCAGCAGAAGGGCAGCCCAGACTGCGGGACCCCCATGTGGGCTGCTCGTGCTGCAGTGGGGACACAGTGGGGCCATGGAGGGGACACGGTGGGGACAGAGCAGGGGGCGGCTGGGACCCTGGGGTGCCACAGTGGGGTCCAGGTGCCACCTCACCCATCAACAGGGATGCCCTTGCAATGACAGTGTTCAAAGCATCACTTCCAATATCCGTCTGTTTTCCCATCCTGCCATGGAGACGCCTCCTTATATAAATCCTGTTAAGTAGGACGGCCTTTTATATCTCTTTCTGCCATCGCTGCCGGTGGCTGTGGAGGCTCTAGGCCTCCGAGCCATCCCCACTGCCTGCTTGGCAGCCGAGGAGAAGAGTGATCAGAGTGTGTGCAGCTGGGCTGCCCTCCCACCCCCCGTCCATGCTGGAAGGGGCTGCACCCAGCCCAGACACGGGCCACCCATGTCATCTTGGTGCGTCCAACACCGTGTCGGGTCCCAGAGGGCCCTGGGATGATTTCGAGCCAGGAACAAGGGACGGGGAATTAACCAAAGTGGCCGAGTTCATGCAATGCCCTCCCCGGGGCAGGAGATGCTGTAGCAGGGCAGATGGAGGGGGTGAGCATGAGATGGTGGCATCACCATGCTCAGATGGCTTTTGATCCCCCCCCATGCTCAGCAAGGAGGTCCCCGTCACTGGGGCAGCCCCCTGCCCAGGCCAGCTGCCCGCAGGACCATGGCATCCCCTAATTCATCCCCCCTTCTCATCCTTTGTGGCTCCCTCTGGCCAGAGCATTCCCTCCTCGCTGCCCTCTCCGTGCCTCCTTTTCTCCAGCCCTGTCAGACATCTAAAATGATGGCTTTAACAAGGGTAAATTTTTGATGAACAAGGTATTAAATATTTGTGGCTGTTGCTTGAGCTTTCAATTATTCAGCACGGAAGTGCAGGCAAGGTGTAGGCAGCCCCCGCAGCCGTGTCCTGGGCTGCCGCGCTCTCCCTGCGACAGCGAAGGACGTGGTGGCCACGTGGGACGTGGATGCGCTGGACACAGCTGGCGAGCCGGGGCAGAGCCAGCTAGAAACTCTCCACCCTGCATTGCAGGGGAAAAACTCCAGGGACAAGAGCTGCTTCACCCACAAAATCATTTTAATTCCCATGAAAACTCTCCCAGAGAGAGATAGAGGCCACTCAAGCCGGGCGAAGCCTCGCTGGGACGGAAGCAATGCTGCGACATCTTGCCCCACGCTGAAGTTTGCAGCCTGGTTTCCACGCTCGCGTGTTTTCTGCAGCTCCTTGGATTTGCTGCTTCTGCTGTGGAGTCGCTCCTGGCAGCACAGCTCCAGGCTCGCCGTGTGTCTTCATCCCCAAGGCTTGCTTTGAGTGGGATCTGTGGGGACACCAGGATCTGTGGGGACACCGGGACCTGGGACGCTGATCCCCCTGCTTCCAAGGCTGGACAAGGGGAAGATTTCCATTTCTCCCACCTCTGGGCTGGTCCAGCAGAGCTGGCAAACTGGGCAGGGGTCTGAGCTGTCTACGAGGAGAGGACAGACATCCCTGTTCATCTCCCGCCTGGGGGACGTTTGGGAATGGCAGGAAAAGTGGTGACATGCTGGACACTCAGAGAATGCTCGTTGTGTGCTCTGATTGCCCCAGGCCATGGTTACGTGGGGCTGCAGCTCATCAGGGCACTGGCCAAAGTCCTCTCTGCCCCTCTGGCTCCTTCCTGCCTGGTGGGATGGGACCTGGAATGACACAAGTGTGCCTGGCCAGTGTCACCTGCTGGGAATGCACCAGGCAGGTCCCTGAGGGCAGTACGTCGGGCCATCCTCGGGATGCCAGCAGCTCTGCCGGGTTCCCAGCTGATGGTCAAACCCTGAGTGCTGTTTGAGTCAAAATCACATTCTCAAATGCCATCGCTTCCCACAAGAGAGCCACGCGGAGCTGTGACCAGCTCCAGCCTGGGAACGCCCCAGCGCCGCGTTGTTTGCAGAGGGCATCCCGCTCTGCCTTGGGCACGCTCCAGCCTGGGTCTTCCTTATTCCCCAACGGAAGCTGCCGCTTGCCTTTCATTCCCGTTGTGTGGGGCAACACCACTGAAGGATATTTAACACGTCCCAGGTCTCACCCCTCCTCTGCCTGCTTCCAGCTTTTTGGCAGAAGGATGTCAGCATCCACGGGGAGGTGCAGAGCATCCCCAATCCCGGTGGTCCTGGGGGGAGCTGGTGCTCCTGCAAATTTGGCTGCATGGGAAGGAGCTCGTTATAGCATCGGGGCTCCATCGGGCTGCAGCGCTTGAGCTGACACCGGGTGCATGGACACCACCCAAACCCGCACCCCGCTGAATTCGGGTGCCCGCTGTCACGGGGCTGCTCCTGCTCGGCACTTTGCCGTCGGCCAGTCCCGGAACATACCTGAGGGAAGCAGCCAAGAGGCATAAAATCCCTGCTGAGCCTCTGCCAGCCAGAGGAGCGGCAATTAAAACAAAATGATTAATCACAAACAGTGAGTGGCTATAAAACTTTCCAGTAATAGGAGTGAGAGTGGGACAAGCCGCTCAGGAGCTGAAGAGGCTCCCGGCTGTAGCAGGGGAGCGGTGCCGTGCTTCCAGCAGGTTTAGGAGACGAGCGCTGCTCCCGCCGAGGGGAGGGACGGTCCCCGGTTGCTCGCAAAGTGCTGAGTTCCCTTTTGGCTTCAGAGACAGATGAGCTGCTTGGCCGGAGACGTCCCCTTGGCCAGGAGACGGCGACGCGCCCTGAGCTGGATGCTCCTCACCACGGCGCCCAGGACATCGCCATCTGCTCGCGCCGGGGCTGCTCTGCTTCGGCTGGGGCAAGGGGGAAGGCCAAGGGCAGGATTTGCCCGGGGTCTGGTTTCCATGGATAGTGGATATTTGGGCAGGGCGTATTTCAGATCCCCTTTCCCTGAGCATCACGTCAGCTACATCCACCCCCAAGCCGCATCCCCGTCTGCGGTCCGCTCAGAGCCCAGGGGAGCACCCGGAGCTTAACCCCAGTGCCATGCTCCATCGTCCCCACCCGTGACGGGGACGGCAGGGACACGGGCAGGGGCGCGCTGCAAATAAAACAACCAGCGACCGCAAAGCAGAGGGCTGGCCTTGGGATCCCCTGCAGCTGGATCACCCCATGTCAAGTGGCAATGGAGAGCAGAAGCGAGGGGCCCTCCCCCTCCTCGGGATGGATTTGGATTGCATTTAGCCCAGCGTGTGTGTGTGTGTGTGTGTGTGTGCAGGCGTGGGAGGGCTGGCAGCGCAGAGACCGAGCATCCCGCCGGGCTGCTCCCACCTGCGGTCAGGTATGCAAACTTTCTTCCCTTTGAAGAAAGGAAACCTAAGGATTAGCCGGGCTCTTTCGTTGCCGTGGCAACCCTAAAACATTTATCAGAGATAATTGCTGAGAGGCCAGATCCTGATCTACGCTGGGCACGACGCTGCGACAGGTTGCCTTCTGCCCAACTGCTCCTCTTGTCTTTGAAACCTGCGTCTTCGGAGCATCGCCATCCCGGTGCGGATGGGCTGGAAACTGCGAGCAGGGGCCAAGGACACATCCCCAACACCTCCCTGTCCCCGGGAGGTGCTGGCAGGGCTCCCGCAGGGGCTGAGGGAGAGGGATGCCCTTTCCATTTGACACACTGGTTCAATATGAGGGGCATCCGCTGTCCCCAAGAGCCTGCCCACGGCAATCGAGCGGCATTGCCATGGTGGGAAGGAGAATCCATTTCCAACACTTTATTATTCTTATTAATAATAATTTTAAAAATTGCCTTAAAATGGTGGTACTGACCTTGGCACAAAGTGTGCACTGGGACTCAGCACTGGTTGGGGTAAATGGGATTTTTGGATTCATCTCAAGCCATTAACTCCTCCCAGCCAGTCATTAATCCCCAGGAAATGCCCTGTGACTTGGATCATTGCTGCTTAATTAATACAAGCTCCCATCCCCATTTCATGCAGGAGCTTGGGGCCAAATCCTGAAGTCATTCTGTGCAAAGCTTCCCCTTGGCTGCGGGAGCTGCTCCCAAAGCCCAGGGTGTCTGTGGTGCCAGCAGGAGCCGAGCCGATGCCGAGGGAGATGGGTGCTGTGGGATGTGGGTGCCACAGGTGCTGGTGTGGCCGGCAGAAAATTACCCACAGACTGGAGCCAAGGATGGCATTTTATTGTGGGTTTATACAACGCCAAGCACCGTGCCATGGCCAGGACAGCCTCTCTGAGGCACAGGCGTGACCCTGAGCAGCGCAATATATTATCCCAATAATGCAGAGTCATACGGGAAGCCTTCACACACACTCGTGTTCCCTCCATCCCCAGCAAGGGACATGCAGAAAACACTTTTTTCTTCCCCTCTCTCTTCAAACAGCTCTCATACAATTAGCTTTATCCCCCTTAACTTGTCAAAAATAGAAAATGCAACACCTCCTATTCCCCGCTCTTCCCTGCCCTGGTCTTTCATGATCCCTCTTCTTAAAAGAGAAATAAAACCCCATTTATCACAATAATGATTTTTATTTCCAAGCATTGCTGCTGATTTATGGACCTGCTTCCCGAAGCCGCTCTCTCCTGCAGCAGAAATAGATGAGTGCATTTAGGGGTGGGCTGGGGGTGACGGGGGGGAATGGGGACAGGCGGGAGGGAGGTGCGGGGACGCCATGGGTGGGCACGTGCCAGCGAGTACCACGGCAGCACGAGCTGGAAGAAAGGCTTAAAATAAAAGGGGTGGTCTCATAGGAAAGGGAGGTGCTGCCCATCCAACAGCCTGAAATGAGCCCCTGTTTCCACATGGATGCAGGAGCACCATGGGATTCAGGAAGATCACGGGGCAGCCTGCAGCATCCTGACCGTGCCCTGCAGCACACGGCACGGGCTGGGCAGCGCCGCCCGACCCCACTGGCATTTGAGGCCGTGGTGATAAATGAGCCTGTAAAAACCTGAGTGATGTGAGGCCATAAATCCCCCGCACGAATGCGACTAGGAGCCGTGCAGAGCGTGCTGAGAAAGGTCACGCTGCCTGGCATTTCCCACCGCGGCAATTACCGGTGGGCAGAGGCGATGCGAGGCTTAAATATCAGCAGGATTATCGTCGGGGAGCGGCCACGGGGCTGGGCGGCCGGGCAAAATCCCACCAGCCCCATCCCACGGGTTGTGCCACCACTGGTCTTCAGTCCCACAGACCACTGGAAGCCTTTTGAGAAGACCCTTCACCAGCTCCATTGCAGATACTTCCAAACCCAGACCCTTCCCAGAATTACCAGTTGCTTTGCAAATTTAGGCTGCCTGTATACTTATTTTTGCCTGCATTTATTTGCCTGCATGCATTTTTTTTCTCTCTCTCTTTTTTTTTTTTTTTCTTTCTGTTTGTCTGAAGTTATGGCTCAATTTCAGGAGTTAAAGAAAACTCAGTTTATAAATAGTTTGCTCAAAGCACCGCTTTCCAGAAACGACAGAAGTCAGATCCCAGCGAGCGCCGCTTCCCCAGGGGAGGGTCACCGCAAGGGGAAGGGGGGGATTTTCATCTTTCCCACATCGTCTCCGCAAAAAACATCTAACCTTCCTGAGAAAGCTGGCAGGAGTATTTTGGGTGGCCGCTGTTACTGCAGCCAGCCCATGTCCCTGCTCTGAGCATGTCGGCGGAGCTCTGGTGGCCAGGGACAGCCCGACCGGAGCAGCGCCGTCCCCGCACAGGCCGTGTCACCCTACTTGGAGCACGGGAGATGCCCCCACGCCGGCATGTGATGCCGATGCCAGGGAAGAGGTGGCGAAAGGAGGAAATTCTTGGGGAATCGTCACTGTTAGAGTGTCCCTGCTTCTCCTCCCAGCACGGCGCTCCTCCCGAGCCCAAACTGGTCACAGGAGAGCCAGGCTGCTGCTCTTGTCACCCCTTTTAAGGCTGTTGCTCTTGTCCCCGGAGCTGCCTGCACTGCAGGGCTGGGACCCGCTCCAGGAGGAGGGCGGCTGCGTGCCCACCGCTCCCCAGCCGGGTCCCTCCGTGCCCTCCGCAGAGCCTCCCCTGGGAACAGCGAGACCAAATTCCCTGCAGGAGGAGCCCAGCTTGCTGCCGCTTGCATCCCAAACCAGTCCCTGGCAGGGGGTGAGGAGTGATGCAGCCAGGTACAAATCTTCAAAGGAGACTCTTTCTTCCAGGATGAGGTTTTTGGGTGACCTTTGGAAATGAGCATCTTGAGCCAGACATCGCACCACGTGCTGCTTCCTGAAAGCCATCCCAAAGGATTCAGCACCGGGAGGCTGGGATCCAGCCCGCTGCCTCTGCTGAACACACAGGCAGGGTGACCCAGCTCCTTAGGGACAGGCCAGCAGAGCACGGCTGCTCTTGTCCGGTTTTATTTCTTTTCCCCCCTTCACGGGCTAAAAAGCAAAAGCAGGTACAACCATCTTTAAATTACCGGGAGGGGGAGGTTGCAGAAAAGTCACATAATTTGGATTGGGTTTTAAGGACACGAGTCGTTGGCGCTGAGTGGAGTTGATGGGAAACTTATAGCTTTTTGTCGAAGAAAAATTTATGTCGGGGTGACTAATGGGAGCAATAACGAGAATGTTCGGGATGAATCATTTAGCAGAAGCAGGACAGAGGGCGTCGCTGATGGGAGGAACCTATAGCCGAGATTTTGGGAAAAACAGGTTCACCACGAAAGCCAATTGACACTGGAGAAATCCTGGCAGATCCAGACAGCCCGGTGCTCTGCCAGCCTCTCGGCCACTATCCCGACATGCCAGGATGCTGGCACTACTTGTACAGCCCAATTTTCCTTCTGACTCCGTTTCTCTTGCTCAGACTTACTGAATTTTTAGGAGCCAGGCTGGCGTTTCTCTGGGCTGAGGTATGTAGCGAGCGGCAACAGCGATGGGCAGATGCTGGCAGGGGCTGTTGGAGCTGGTTTTGTGTCACCCAGCGAGGTGGCCTCAATGTGACGGCTTTGCTGGCTTTTTTTTTGGATGCTGCTAAGGGGCACATCCGCAGAAAACCAGCCAGCGAATTCAAGGATACATCCTAAACAACTGAGGGTCAAGAAACCAAGAGCTCTTCACAGCTCTGCGGGTGCCCCTGGAGCCAGCCCTTCCCTGGGTGACCATCACCTCGCTGTGATGGTGCGTGGGGAGCCACCGCCGCGGGACGGGAACTGTCACCCCCGTGTGCATCCTGAGCCTTACCCCCTGTGGATCCTGATTCCTTGGGACTTCTGGTTCCTGCAGCAATGTGGGAAACAGCGCTGCTGGTAGCCAGGACCACTGCTCGCCCGGCAGCAGAGATCGCTGCCCAGCATCCTGCCCCTCGCCGGGTGCCCCAAAAGATCCTGGATCCAAAAATCTCCCCCTCCCTCTGCAAAGCTTTGGACCACAGCTCCGCTGCCGGCTCTCAGCCAATTTCCCAGCCCAAAAGGCAGCACCTGATACCCGTCTCTCCCAGGCAGTGTCTCACCACAGCCCCAGCTCCCGGCATCCTGAGGTTTCACGGGGACCTTCAGCTTTTAAACTGCATTTCTGGCGCTCTGGCCACTGAAGCAAACCAGCCAGGAAACTCATGCACACCAGTGGGGCAACAAAATCCCTTAAACCCCTCATTTCAAGGCACCGAACTCGCGAGAGCTGGCTCCCAGCACCCCTTGCACCACCATCCAGCGCAGCAATTAAAAACATAAATATTTGCTGCAATCTGTTTTCTATCTCCACATCCCTCCTGGGCTCGGCTTACCCCTCCCGGCCCGAGGAACGCCGGCATCTGCTCCTGCTTAAAACACACTTGCAAACGCGCTGGCTTGTTCCAAAAAGGAGGGAGATGAGGGAAAGACAGTGCTGGGCTTTGCTAGCTTTTGTGTTTTGTTGGGGTTTTTTTGGTTTGGTTTTTTTTTTTTTTTTTTTTTTTAAAGTTGGGTTCATNTAAAGGAGAGTTCATTACTTCTCCATCTCTCTTTCTGTTCCTGCTCAGTATGGAAAGTTTTGCTTCAGCTCGCCCTTGTGACTGGAAAAAGAGCCAGTTCATCGCAGCAGAACAAGGGGGCTGTTTCTTCTTTCTTTTTTTATTCCGGAGTTCTTAGGAAAGCGGTTTCGCAGGGAGGTTTGCCGGGGAAAGGCAGGAGCGAGGTCCCTGGGGAAACTCCTGGCAATAACCTGGGCTTGAGAAAGGATGAGGACCCAGATGTGGTGGGGATTCAGCTCAGCAGGTTTGGGGGGTACATGGGAGAGAGAAGAGCCTGGGAGAGGGGGACAGGACCGCTGTGGAGGGGGGCAGCCTCCCGCCGGCCGTGGCAGAACTGCCCTCCCCAGCAAAAACCTGCTGGTGTTTGGGGCTGGCACCAGGGATGCTCTGCCAGGAAGGGGCCTGGCTCAGTGCCCGGAGAGCAAGTCCCACGCAAAAATGCCAGGAGATGGTTGCGGGTATCCCCGGGTGTTTGCTGATGCACGGACACACTCGTGTATGAGGACGAGGGGAGGGCTCAGGGCAGGGAATGTGATGGGATTTACCCCAGCGTGAGCTGTGTCGGAACTGGAACAGATGCTCCATCTGCTGAGACCTGGGATCCAGGGTTTTAACCCCAGGTCCATGTTTCTTCCACTGGATTTCCCAGGATGATTTGGAAAAGGCGACAGGGTCCTGGTATTTCTGCTCCCCCAGATTCCTCCCTTGCCTCCATCCCAGGGCTGCAGGCAGGAATGCCTGGCTGCAGGCAGCCCCGGCGACACCCACAGAGTGGTGAGTTTTGCATCAGGACCAAATTCCTGTGCTTTCAGCATCTATCTCCACTCTGACAGAGGGGTGTCTAAGGGGGAAGGCAGAGCCAGCGTGTCCTCCCCCACCTCCCCTGAGCCCTTCAGGGCCAGGCAGGGATTTCCACCCCCAGGATGTGACCGCAGCCCTTCCCAGGACAGCCGGGCTTCGTGGCCAGCTTCCCACTGCAGGCACAGATGCTCCTGCCCCAGGTGCCTGCACTTGTGGAGTCAGAGACTGTCGCGACGGCAGGAGCTGGCACAAGCTGTTATATGGGGACCCCAGGGGATGGTGACACATCTGCGTCACGGATGACAACACTGAACGGCTTCAGCGTCACTGCTTGGACCCTCCCCGCTGCTGGAAAATACCCCAGTGGCTACCAGAGGCCACTCGAGCCTTGTCAGGCTGCCAGCGCTTCCCCTCGCTCTGTGCAGGCAGGAGGAAGGGGACAACAGGGATCAGGACAACACGCTTGTAAAACCCCGGGGTTTGTCCGTTACAGGCTCTGCCCCTTCTTCCAGCTGCATCCCAAATGCGGAGCATCTTTGCCCCATTCCAGGGTTTATCCTCCAGCATCAGACTCCCCCTCCGTGCCCCTGAGGGTAGGGATGCACCGACCCGCCTCCCCCCGCTGTAGGAGACCCGTCTTGCTGTGGGTGCACGGAGGCACGGAGCAAGGCAGCGCTTTTCCAGCGAGGCGGCAGAAAGCCAGCCGCTGCAATTATCGAATCCGACAGCTATCACGGAAAAGCAGCAGAAGGACGTGGCGGAGCCTGCCAGGGCTCTGCTCAATGAACCAGCCCGTCGCTCCGAGCAGGATGCGTTTTGTGCCCACTCCTCTTCCTTCCCCCTGCAGCCACGTTAAGCATCAAAGGGAATTCCCCGCGCGGGGCAAGGCGACGATCTGCTCTTGTGCTGCGCGCGCCGAGCATCGCTGGCACAGCTCCCCGAAAAGCATTTGTTAGCACTCGAGTCGGAGCAGCAGGAGGAAGGGGGTGGCACAGGGAGCTGAAATAGCTCCTGGCTCTTCCCTGCATCCCTCCGCCCTCCTCAAACCTTCCCTGGCTGGGAACTGGATATCTCAACCCATCCCAGACTCTCTAACAGATGCATTTATGCGTTTGTTATAATTTCAGGTTTCTATTTGTTTGCAAGGGAGGCATCACAACCAAAGCCACTGAAGTCCACGTGGACACCAAAACCCAACCCTAGGTCAGTTATAAAGGGCCCAGCCCTGTCCACATGCTTTTGCAGGCTCTGAGTGCCACCAGTGTCAGCAAGGAGGTGATTCCGCCTTCCCCGTGCCTTGCTGTGAATCTCCGCACCACTCCAGAAGCTGGCCCAGCCACCCCTCAGCCTGGCCGCTGGCTTGGAGTGCCTTTTTTCTTGAAAAAAAGGAAAGCTTGGAGCATACCTTGGAGCCTGAAGAAGTTTGCAAACAACCCAGCTGCATTCTCCGAATCCTTTCCAGCTCTACAGAGGCATTGGAATGTCTGATTAAGGTGTTGCACAAGATCTACAAGCTGATGTAATAAAGAAAAAAGCAGGTCAGACCAGCCACCATTTCGTTAAGTCCAGTTGAGTCATTAACACAACGGCCAGCGGGAACCCGACACTGTTTGGGGGTTCCCAGACCCACCTCTGCCCATCTTCCCAAACTCAAACCCTTCTTGTGCCTGGAAAAGCTTGCGCAGGGGAGGAGGGGGCTACTTTAGAACCATGGAATCATTTAGGTTGGAAAAGACCTTTAAGATTGTTGAGTCCAACCATAAACCTAACACTGCCACTAAGTCCACCACTAAGCCATGTCCCTAAGTGCCACATCTACACGTCTTTTAAATACCTCCAGGAACGGTGACTCAATCACTTCCCTGGGCCGAAGTCTTTGGAAGAGTTCTTTAAGGCCAGACCAAACCAGAGATTTCTCCGGTTCCTCCTGCATCACTGCAGCGCTGGCTTCATCCCACTGCAAATTTAGGGAGCCCTTGCCCTGCCCTAGCACCCCCCTCAGCCAGGTGCAGCCCACAGGCTGGGCTCCTCCCTCCTCTCTTGGACAATAAAATCTGGAATTAAGTTATCAGTTTGATTGTACTTAGAGATTGTACTCAGAGAAGGATGCAAAATCCATGGAGAGTTGCTCTCAGCTCCAGGAAGGATCCCAAGGAAAATCACTGTGGTACTGGTGCTCCCGGCGTGCCCTGGGCTCTGCAATGGGTCTGATAAAACGCAGACTCCTATGGATGGATGTGGTCCCTATTTGAGACATCATCCCATGCCCCATTGAAGGGAATTACTGCTGGATCAGTGAGACAACAAGATATTCCATCAGCCCCAAAGCATTTCCCGTTGGTACAGGAAAAATGCCTGCAGTGGACCAGACCATCTACCAGCATCCTCTCCCTGACCAAGGGCAGTAAAAATGCTGCAGAAGTAGGGTAAATCAGAGAAAACCAGCACAAAAATGAGCTATTCTGCCCCCATGTAGGGTTCCCTGCCAGCCCTTAATATTTGGTGCCTGTAGATGAAGCAATTCCCACACCAGGAAGGAATTGCTGGTATTAACCATCCTGCAGCGGGATGAAAAACCATCAGCAAAAAGAAAGGAGAAAGGACATTGTTTGAAAATCCAGGCCCCAGGCTGGAACGAGTTAATCCCAGTCTGTTGCTGAGGTCCTCCCCAACCATTTCAGTAGGATTTCAGCCCCCTTTCAAAAGGGGATTTTGCAATACATTTACTTACATTGCAAAATGAAAAGTAATTTGGAGCTGAGAAATGGATTATGCTCTGCTGAGAAAGTGTTCAACTGGGGTCTTTTGGCAATTTGGAAAGCTGTCCTTTCTCTTCTAAAAAACATGGTGAAACAGAAATCTGTTGAAACCAATGTTTTTCTATAAACATGCCGGGTTTCAACAAACCTCCATTTTTCAAGCAAAACCAATTTGTCTCAAGATTACCAACTGGTTCTGCCTGGGACTGGTCTCATTCCCATGGCACGTGGTTAGATATTGTCCCCAAAACCGTACAGCCCCACCACCCCATGCCCCACCGCTGGAGGCATTTCCATGGCCATGAACTTGCAGCAGGGCTTGGCCGGCAGCTTTTTGGGTATCGGAGGTGGTTTTTGCAGTTGGAGGGGACAAAGCAGTGGCCGTGGACCGGGAGCATCCCTCTGGCTTCCCAGGGAAATCCCAGCAGGGAGGGAAAAGCATCCCTCGTGTGAAGGGTGCGCCCGGCCCTGTGCTGCTCCAGTCCCCCACCCCAACAGCTGCTACTCTATTTTGGGTTTATTTAAGGAAAAATTCTATAGTTTTCACCTGAAAAGTGTCTGGCATCATTTAACACCCCCAGCTACTGGGACTCTCTCATCTGCAACCGTGAAAGCTGATCAAAGCGCAGCGGAGAGCTGCAGCAGCGGAGCCACAGATCGATGGGGCCACAATTACATATTGATTTTTTAATTTTTTTTTTTTTTCCTAGGCAGCTACTTTCTTGCCAGTGGCATTCTCCTCCCTCCCAGCCCTCTCAACACTCAATCTCTGCAAGACAAATGGGCAGGATGGGTCGGAGCCGGAATTTCCCCTGCTCGATAATCTCAATCGTTAAATTTTCTTTAAGCTTTGGGGCAGGATAAGCAATTCCCCTGGCTGCCCTGAGCCCTGGCCCCTCTCCCACGCTGGGGACATCAATCACACGCATTTCCAAAGGCCCAATAATTAATGTTGCACAGTCAAGTTTCCAAACCGGGGCGCGCAAGGCGTTACGGCAGCCGGAAGCGGAGGCGCTGCTGATGCTGGGGATGGCAAATACCGAGACAGACACGGTCCCTGCCCCTCGCAGGGTGGATGCCGCAAGCTCCAGCTGATCGAAGCAGATTCCTGGCATTACCATATTAGCAGCCCTGCACTCTTTCCCCCATTTGTTACCCTAATGGGGATTATTATACTTATTACGGTCTCAGCTGCCAATGTTTATTGATTCTGACACTGCAGCGGTTTTAATCAGGGATTCGAAACATGCTATTATTGGCACCAAAGGGTCATCAACGCACAGACAGAGCCACAATGACAAGGACAAAAATAACCCCCTGGCAGGAGGCGATGCTGGGTGGACTGGGAGCTCGCTGGCAGGGGGACAGCCAACCGTCCCCAAACCAGGGTGCTGGCGGTGACATCGGGGAGGGCAGCGGAGCCGCGAGGGGCCAGCAGCAAGGTTTGCTCGTGAGCAAGCTGCAAACCACGGAGCACCTGATTTTCACACCTCACCCGCGGCGCGCGCAAGCACAGGCAGCCGCCTCCGAGCCGCCGTTCAGCCTCTCTCCCCCCAAACCCGGTGAGTCACCGAGAGGTTCTTATGCAATTGTGGGAAAAAGCTTTAATTGCAGAGATAATGCCACGGGAGTGACACACGCCAGCCCCGAGAGCCGTAGCGTTCGATTAGAAATTACCCACATCCATATTTATAGAGCCTGCCTCTAATTCCACCCCTCCCAGCACGGAGCTGAGCGCCATCGGCTCTTTCCAGTGTCCCCCCCCAATTCAAAAAGCAGCAGCTCCCTCCCCGCAGCATGCACGCACCGGGTCCCTTTCATGAAAATCACCTCCTCCCTGCTTAAAGTAGCTCTGGGAGCAAATGCAAAATAAATATACTTAAAACACGAATAAGCAGAGATGCAGAAGGCGCTGCAGCAGTAAGTCGCTGGCCCTTCCCGCGCTCCCACTGCTGGTGTTCATTAGCAATACAGCACGCACGGGGCAGGCGGCATCGATCCGCTCAGCGATCATTAATTCATAAGCACAGCCATTGATTTTTGCGCATGTCCTCATGCAAGTTTTAGCAGCGGAGCCACGTGAGGGCCCGCCAGGTCCCGGCATCACCACGCACGGTGCCGGCAGTGGCGTGCGGAGCAGCCGGCCGGGGAATGGCAAACCCAGTTTTGCTGCTCCTGGGATCCTCCCAGCCTAATTAGCCTCTTGGCAAAGCCACCTAATGACCTGTCAGAGACCAGCTCCCTCTGCTTCTCCTCCTCTGCCGGCTTACCTGAGAGATGCCCCACTGCAGCCCTGTCCATCCATCCGAGGAGTCCCTCTGTCCTCAGCCACCGGCACATACACCCTCAGTCTCTCCAGCTGACATGAGGCAGTCTGGATCCAGGCAGGGGGTTTGCAGGGAAATGGAATAATTCACATTTGAGCAGACAAAAGAGCATTTAAGATACTGAATGGGACCCTGACCCACGTCACTCCCATCCCTGCTCCAGAGCTCCCACCACCCCCATTCCCATGGAGGGCCCCAACATCTCCAAACGCCCCCGTAGGTCTCTCCGTCCTTTTGCTAAGCTGCAGTTCGTTGTGGTTGGGGGGAAACTGAAGCCACAGAAGCGTGGGAGGGACTGGTGTCCTCTCCTACAGCTCACCGAATCCTTGGGAGACTCCCTGTCACTCCGTGCCTCAGTTTTCCTCACCTGCGGGGATCCCGTCACCTCTTTGACAGGAGTGCCGAGACCTGGGGCGAGAGGGACCAGGGCTGCCAGTCGCAGATTTGGGTGCATGACCAGCAAGTTTTGGAGCCCTTTTAGGATCCAATTCCCCTTCCATTAATGAGGAGGTAAATCAGAATAATCTCTTGATGGAACTGGAGGAAACCCCCCAGAGAAAAGCGCACCCCCAGGCTGCTGTCCCCGGGGCTGCTCCATGCTGCTGCGGGCAAAGCAACCACTTTTCCAAATGCTTCTACCTTCTGCAGGTGAACTTGCTGTGCCGTCGCCGTCGTCACTTCCCTCTGCGCTGGCAGAGGCTCTGGGAGGTGACGGGTCCCCGGTCCTCGCAGGAGGGACCGTCTGGCATCTCCCAGGCAGCCACTTGAGATGCAGAGCCCATCCTTGCTCTCGCTGGGGTCATTTTTTCCCCCGTCTCCGCTCGGCTGGCCCGTGCAGACGCCTGTCACCCTGCTCCATGCGCAGCACCTGTCTGCCACGAGCTGCCGGGGGGAAGGCGAGGGGGTGCAGCCCGGCTGCTTCACCTGGAGCTGATGGTCCGTCTTGGTGGGACCGGGGTGGGGACGGAGCTGCCTGTTGCAGCCCTGAATTGGAGGTGGGGGGGCGGGGAGAAGCATCCTTGGTGCCTCCTCCATCACCTGGGTGACACTGGGAGGGCAGACATGGCACGGGGCAGCCCCAGCCACACTGGGGAGGGGGCACGCACGGAGACAGCTGAAGAGCGTGGAGAGGTGGAGGAGAGAGCGCAGGCAATCCATTTGCGATGTGCGTTGATTCCTAATGTGCCCGGTAGCCTGCCTGGCTCTTTGGGGAAGCGTTAGGAGACGATGCTTAGAAAAGCTATCCACGGCCCACTGCAGTAAAACCCTCGATTACCTCACCGCCACGGCACAGAACACGGGGAGAGTGGGATGCGGCTGGACATCCCCGGCAGCCAGCATCCCTCCCTCCACGTGTCACCCGTCCCAGGAATGGACACAGGGGAAAAAACGTCATTTTCTCCCCCCGTGGGTGCTCAGTCCTCGCTACCCAACAAGGGTAGCCCTTGCAGCCCTCTCTGCAAGGGTAAGGACACCCTGGGAAGCAGCATCCCAAATTCCCTCCACCCTGGTCCACCACCGCCTCACCTCCCTGGGTAGGTGCAGACGTGGCGTGGCAGAAAGCCCCCACCCAGCAGCCACGGGAAAAGGCAGCTCCTGGTGTGGGGTGGGGTGGGATGGGATGGCAGCGAGCCCCAGCGCCTCGCCGGGAAGTGCCTCCCCGCACGCGGGGCTAGCCCAGCTCTTCAGAGCCCAGCGGTGCTGCGAAACAGCTTTGGCTCTCAAGCAGAGGGGCAAGGGAAAGCAAAACCTCTCCATCCAGCTGAAAGCACCGGGAGAGTGACAGGTAGGTAGAAATAATTACTCAAATTGGAATTTGGGATAATTACGTTCCGCCTTCCCGCAATTTTCCCTGTGGGGAAGCCTTTTCACAACCCCCTGATAAAACAGATTTATCATCGGCTGAACACCAGGTCCTTTCCCTGCAATCTTCAAGCTCAAACATGTATTTCTCTGATCATAAATTAGCAATACTTGCACTCGCTCTCTCAAAGCTGTTTCTCTCTTCCCCCTCTCCAGGTTTTCCACATCCCACAGAAACGGAAGATCCAGGCTCCGGCTGGTTATTTTAAAAGACGGCGATCAATCAGGCACGCCAAGCTCGGCTCTCCTCCTCCTGCTCGGGGTACGTGCCGGCTACTGAGATGCCAACCTCTTCCTTTGGGGTGCATCTCCCCTAAACCAACACGTGGCCACCCAATTCAGGCTTGAAAGAGTTCGGCTTCAGATCCATTAAAAAAAAAAAAAAAAATCTACAGCCAGGAGTGGGGAAGCCCAGAGCTGGGGAATGAATCCCCAGCAGGGGAGACCCACTTGCCCAGCAGGACACTGGTCCTTGTCCCAGCAGCCTTGGAAAAGCCTGGCTGGAAGCATGGAAGAGCCGTACTTATTGGCATTTTTCTCCATTTCATCATTTCTCCCCGGTCAGCCAGCTTGGCGTGCTCCGCCGGCGGATGGGAGACGGTGCAGGAACAGAGTCACCTTGGAAATGATGCCAGGGAAACTCTTCCCTCTGTAGCAACAGGCCAGGGCTGCTCGGGGAGGGGAGGATCCAGTTGCCCCTAGGCTGGGAGCAGCATCAGGCTGGAAAACCCCCCATTTTGGGGAGACACCGAGTACCTTTCACCCCCCCACCCAAGGAGGTGACACTGTCACTCCCGAGTGCAACAGGGACATCGGCTCACACGCCGCAGCCTCGAGCATCCTCCAGACCAACCACATCTCCCTGGGACAGCTGCTTCCAACAGAGACTCCCCCCACCTCGGCTCCATCCCCCCCAGCACCCCTGCAGCCCCCCAACCCAAAACCAGGCTGCCCTGACCTCTTCCCTCCACAGGAACTGGGTTAAGCCGGGGGCCTCCCCCCCTTCCCGGAGGAGACGTGCCTCCCATGGCAGAGCCTTTCCCAGCCGTCAGGGCTCCTGTTGACAAGACCTAACGCAACGTTGCTAATAATAACCCTATCTTGGTCACATCTCCCATCCCGGAGCAGCTCACAGCGAGGAGTCCTGCGTGCTCCGGAGCGGGGCGGAGGAGGAGGAGATCTGGGAAAGCCCCAGGGTGCTACGGGTACCCCCAGCCCTTAGAAGATCCGCAGTTGGCTGCAGTGAGGGGGCCCGATTTTCCATAGATTATTTTTATGTTAAACATTCACAATTTGGAGGGAGGGGGGGAGGCGTGTGAAGAGGGAAAGAATGTGTTTTCTTCTTTCTCTTCCTTTTGGTGTGTTTTTCCTCCTCCTTTTTCCAGTGGTGAAGTGGAAAACGGGGAGAGGAAAAGCCCAAGCAGGTTTTTTTCCCCCCCCTCCCTCTGTTTCCATTGTTGAGTTTCCCTGAAGGGGCTGGGGCAGCTGTCTGCACCCCGGTGATAATTCATGAACAGCGCTTTCCTCTCCAGAGCCCTTGCAGCTCCCATGTAATGAATCCCAGCACTGGGATCCTTAAAAAAAAAAAAAAAAAAAAAGGGACAGATCTGGAAACTGAGCAGCAAAACAGCTCTCCTCGGGTGGCTGCTGTTAATTACTTCCTTAGTGTTAGGGATGTACCACCTCTCGGACCCCGAGGCACTGATCGGGAGATCTCCAGATGAGACGCTGCATAAATATAGGCAGGAAAATGAGTTTCTGGTAATTCCAGGGGAACCTTGTCCCCGGCCATCGCCTGGGTTGGGGACAGGGAGTGGGACACATCAAACCTGGGCAAGGTCCTGCCCATATGCTGGGCAGTGGGAGCTCGCCGGGGGCTTCGAGGGGGGGCTGTGCGAGCACTCCAGCCGTGAGCTGCACAAACAGCCGCCCTAAACGATCGCACGCTAAGCACAAATCGGTGCCTTGAGCCAACAGCCAGTTAAGTACTATAAATAAAGCTGTTATCATCCCTGCCTCACTCGCTGAGCAAGCTGGGCCACAGCACTTCCTCCCCAGCAGCGTTTAAGGGTGATTTCTAGTCCGGAGGCGGCCAGGAGCGTGTCAGCATCCACAGTTCAGTGGCCTTTTTCCATCCTAGCATTGATTTTGCATTTGGCCAATAAATCCACTGGTTGCCTGCCCTGGGCACGGACAGGGGACAGGGATGGAACAGACAGGGATGCTGTCCTGGACAGGGAGCCCTGTGTTATCTCGGTGGCCCCTTCCCAACTTGCCTGTGTCCCAGCAGGGCTAAGAGCCTCCATCCTCTTCCTCCAATTCCCGTTCCAGGTCTCTAACCCCAGCCACCACCTCTCTGCTCCTGAGCTGGTGCCCCTAACCCTGCCGTGTGCTGCCCTGGCTGAGAAGCTGCTAAAGGACAGAAAAGGATGTCTGTGTCCCCAGGTGGTGGCCAAGGGACATGGCCCAGTGGGCACAGGGTGCTCCCAGTTATGCTGGTAGGAGGAAAGCGGAGAAGAAATCTGGGTGAGGAGGGAGCAGAGAGAGGGATGGGCACAGTGATGGGAGAGAAGCTCCTTTCCCACAGGGGAACAAGGACCTGCGGGAGGAAGCCTGAGCAGAAGAGGTCAGAGGCAGATCATGGACAGGCGTAGCAGCCTGCTGAGTCCCTGAAAGGATGCCACACGCTGTCCCAGACCCTCCTAAATCAACCCAAGAGAAGGAGCATGCTCATGTCACGCTCCCCAGGGGACAGAGAGGCAGAGGAGGGAGAAGCCTCCGAGCCTCGAAGGCTTTTCCATCTCTGTTTTGGTGCTGGTGAACGATGCATGTCCAGGGCTGGGAGGAAAGTGTGGAGGGGGAGGGAGGCCCATATGGAGATGCTTCTCCCAGAGAGCAGCAAGATGCTGAGCTGGCGTGAGATCGGGAGCTCACCGAGACGTTGGCTGTTAGAGCCAAGCAATCAATATGTGAAAATCCAGCCCAGGCGAGGAAGGTGACCTTGAGCAGCAGAGAGATAGAGGGAGGGGAGCCGCATGGATTACACATGGTGACGATCTCCGGGTGAGGGAGGAGGGATGGAAGGAAACGAGAGGGACAGACAGGACAGGAGCCCTCTGCTCGGCTGCTGCAGAGCCTGCTGTGTGCCCCGGGAAGAGGGCAGCTGTGGATCCGGCCGGAGGGGATGAGAGGAGGGAGCTTAGTGCCTGGAGTTAGTCTGCTCCTCCCTGTCCGTCCCCGCACAGCCTGCACTGAGAAGGACGCAGCTCCTTGCAGGTACAAAACAGTCTGGGACCATCCGCTTGTCTCATCCATCCCCTCCGACCGGGACTGCACCTGGTTCTCCCCCCATCCCACATCATTTAACTGTCTCCCCTGTCGGGGCTGCCACCATTTCCCGTCACCGACCACTTTGAAGCCCCGCAGCTCCCGCTGTTACTCAGCAAACGCTCCCAAGATCAGAGCGGCGCTTTGCCTTTGCCCAGCTCCGGTTCACAGCTTCTAACATGGGCCCTGTGCTAATTCCTCTCTCCGGCTGCTCCGCTCCCTCCCCTGCTGCTGCCTGGCCCCGTGTGCCTGCAGCAGGTCTGCTCCTCCGCCGGCCCCACGCGCTGGGCTCCCGTGGTGCCCCGGCAGGCTGGCAGAGGCAGCACACGTGTCTCGGCAGAGATGCCACCGTCCCTTCCGTGCATGGGACAGGCTGTGCAATCCCATACAGCCTCTGCTACAGAAATGGCTTTAAAATGCAGGCAGGTCCCCAAGGACAGGCGGTGACCCTGCCCCTCGGGAGCCGCATTAAGCCGAGGCATCAGCTGGGCAGAGCTGGAGACATCAAGGGATGGAGAGGAGCCAGGACTCCCAGCTGCCCAGCCACAGCCCAAGGGACACGAGGCAGTGGGCAGCAAGGGTGACAGAGGGGGTGGCCGAGTCTTGGACACGCTGCCGAGTTGGAGCAGGACTGTCCTGCTGGCAGGAGGGCTCGGCAGAGTGCTTCGAATGCCCACTGCCATCTCCAGCCCCGAGGAAGGCTCTGTGCCTCCATGCTGGCTCCAGGGCAGGATCCATCCTGCCCCGCTGGGATGCTCAGGGAGAGCCTGGTGCAGCCTGTCCCCACGGGGGGATGAGGCACTTCAGCAGGGTGGGAAAGGGCCACGGTGCCAGCAGCACAAAGGGAACACTTTTCCCTACATGATGCTGCAAAGACAGGCACAGGTTTCTTTCCCCTTCCCCCTTGGCAGCAGCAAGGACACGAGAACACAGTTAATAACTGCACTGGCAGAACAGCAGGGCTGAGCCCCCAGCACCCCCATCCCAAATACAGCCCCAGCACAGCGCCCTCTGGGGCTTTGGGGAAGGGGAAGACCTGCTGTCCCAGCCCATCCCCTCCTCCCAGGGGTGCGAGGGGACCCGAGAGCCACATGAGTCAGGACACCACTGATGAATCTCAGCTCTCCCCCAGCAAAGCCCTCCCAGAGCCACCTCATCGCTCTTAGAAAAGTTTGGTTTCCGCAGAGCCACCATCCCTTTCACCCCCAGAGACATCCCTCCACCTACCTCGCTCTCCTCCCCAACGAAGCAAACCCTCCTCTTCCCTCTGCAGCTCCTTTGAATCCCTCCTCTGCCAACAGGGAGCACCTGGGCTATTCCCCAGCTGCGTGGGCATGGCTGTGAGACGCCGAAACCACCCCAGAAGGGAGGCAGAGAGCAGAGAGCGTGTTTGCAGCGCGAAGTTAAGGTCAGGCATTTCCCAACACTCTGCCTTGCCATCTAGTGGGACGAACGCGAAGGACCAGGGCTCGCCGTTGGGAAAAGTTGGCCAACTCCATCCTGCTGGAGCCAAGCCTGGCTCGCAGCAATAGTTCATCCCCCGGAAGCAGAAGAGATCAGGATGATGCAAAGGTGTCAGAAGGATGGATGGGGAAGGAGGACAGGCAAGGGGACAGACAGACAGGATAGATAGATAAATACAGCTGTTTCAAGGATAACATGTCAACAGCGCTAATAAATCCTGGCATTTTAGATCTAGCCTGAAAGGAAAGGACGGAGTGGCTCCAAATTCCCAGGGATCTGGCTTTTGGATGTATTTAACCCATATCTGAGTTGAGTTTTGCATGGAAAAGAAAGGCACGGGGAGAGAGGTGGTGCACGCTCACATGTGCTCTGTGCCACCGGCTGCCGTCACGCTTGTGCCTGTTCTGTGCCAGCGAGGCGGGCACGAGTGCCCAGCAGCGTTTGCAGCGTGCCTGTGGATGAGAAGCTGGATCTTCTTGCGAGGTTTTTCTCCAGCTGCCTTAATTTGCCTCCCTGGGCCTGGAGGATGTGGGCTGAGCTCAGTGGTTTCAGTTCAGGATTTTGGATTCTCCAGGGATGTGTCATCCCTCTCACGGTATGCGTGTTTGTTACATGTGTATAAAAATATAGAGGATGAATACATTATATTTAAAATATCTCACCACTGGGCAGCTCTTTTTGGGTGTTGAAAGCTGGGATGATACAAGATATTTTAACTACCTCCTAGTGTTTCTCTCCTGCTGAACCCAGGACCATTTGGCTGACAGGTTCCGGTGCTGTTCCAGCCTTTCTCTGCAGCTGGAGCAGACCCAAACCCAAGGACACCCTCTCTCTGGGCAGAGCTCATGCTGGAGACCCCATGTAGTGCCAGGGC
This sequence comes from Chionis minor, assembly GCA_013398295.1. Classification (NCBI taxonomy): domain Eukaryota; kingdom Metazoa; phylum Chordata; class Aves; order Charadriiformes; family Chionidae; genus Chionis; species Chionis minor. The sequence continues at coordinate 36,743 of VZSF01001239.1, forward strand.
AGCTCCCAGTCCCAGTGGGGGTCAGGGTCCCCCCAGAGAAGGGGCCATGGGGCTGCAGTGGGTCTGGGGTGAGGTGATGGAGGACTCCGGTTGCCCTGTGCTGAGCTTTCCTATTGCATCCTCTTTTGGAGGACACAGGGACAGTCCAGCTGTGGCCACAGCTCACACCTGGGTGTCTAACACTCCTCCAGAGCCACACAGACCCACCTGATGGACCTGGGGACAAGCTGATCGTACAGGTCAAACCTGATGTGGCCAAAGCCTCACCTCTCTGGAGAAATGCATCTCCCAGTCCCTGGCCAGGAAACCCTGAAAGCAGACCTGGAGGGGTCTTCCCAAGGCCCCAGGAGGGAATCAAGGAAGAAGAGGAGCATGGGGAAGCATCTGTCTCTGCAAACCAGCATGGTTCACGTGGCAGCTGCTGGGCTGGGGCTGGGCAAGGGCTTTTCGCTGCTCTCACTGTTGAAAATAAGACACTGGATGTATTTTTAAAGTCTTCATTTTATTAAAGCTGCCCATCCCCTGCTCCGTTTGCCCCAGTACTGAGCTCACCCCTACACAGAGGCTCAGCTCACGTGAAGGTTAAATGCACCTGCCCTAACCCCACGTTTTCCATGGGGCAGTAGGGCTCGGGATGGGGATACGGGGGGTCCGGAGATGCTCGCCCCCAGTTCCCAGCGCTGGGGCCGTGGGGCTCAGAAGAAGCGGCCCGTGGGCAGGCGGGGTAGGCAAAAATAGGCGTTGGGGAAGAGGCTGAGGTTGATGGGGTTGCCGTCGAGGCGGATGTCCTCCAGTGCCCTGCGGATCTGGCTGTGGTCTTGGCTGTCGCAGAAGGTGTCCTCATGCATGGTCTGGATGTTGTTGTTCTGGCCAGGGAGGCAAAGGGCAAAATCAAGTTCAAAGGAATGGGGAGGAGGAGGAAGAGGAGGAGGAGGAGGTGGTGACGGGCTTTGCTAGACTCAGGGACAGACAATCCTGGGTCCGGGCTCGTCTCACCTGGAGGTGCAGGGAGCGCAGGCTCTCGGGCAGGGGCGCTGGGATGTAGTCCAGCTGGTTATCGGACAAATGGAGAAACTGCAGCTGCTTCAGGTCCTGCGAGAAGAGCGGAGAGATGAACCTCCCTGCTCCCAGCCCCGCTCCAGCCCTCTGCATCAGCCCTGCTACCCCTTGGCATGGAAGGTTTGGGCTAAAAGCAGCCTGGATTCATCCACCGGGCCAGCAGCCCCAGCACCCACCCGGAAAGCTTCAGGCTGGAGGCCAGTGCTGGGGATCTTGTTGAGACGGGCATCCAACCGCACGATGCTGCGGGGCAGCTCGGGCAGCGCCGTCAGCCTGTTCTCGGGCAGGATGAGCTCCTGCAGGCTGGGGAGCAGGCGGAAGGCGTCCACGTCCGCCCAGGAGATGAAATTGCTGGTCAGGTCTATTCGCTTCAGCTTCTCTGGTGGGAGAGGAGGGAGGAGATGAACAGGGACCTACGCAGAACCGCTTATTCCCCCCGTGCCCCGTTGCACAGCCTGGCCCTTCCCTTGCCTCGACGTACTCAGCCCCGTGAAATCGCTGGCCCGGATGGCGCCGATGCGGTTGAAGCGGGCGTAGAGGTAGGTGGTCTCCGGCGGCAGCAGTGGGATGTGCTCCAGGTCGGCGTCGTCGCAGTAGACGGAGGTGCCGATGCACAGGCAGAGCAGGCAGCTGGGCAGGGCTGGGGGTGCAGAGGCATCCTGTGGCATGGCATGGCCCCCCCCGTCCCCCCAAAAGCACCCCAGCGTGCGGGGAGAGGGGAGCACGTGCCCACCCCTGCCCAAGCTGTGGGTACATGAAGCCTTTAGCACCCAGAGCTGTCACAGCCCCAGCACCTTCATCAGCAAAACAGCCCAGGGCACCTCATCGAGGGAAGGGCCAGAAACTCCCAGCCAAAAGAGCTGCTAATAAATGAAGCTGCTCAGGGCCAAATACCTCCCGCGGGAAAGGGGGAGAGGTAAGGTTGCCAAGCACAGCAGCGTTACACCCAGGGCTCACTTGGCCCCCTTATTTTTTTTTTTTTTTTCCACAGAAGGAAATGGAACAAAAGAAAACAGTTTTGCATACAGCAAAACATCTGTCTCGGCTGCGTGAGGGTCCCAGCCGGCCTGGCAGGAGCAGCAGGAGGGGTAAAGCCGTGTCCCCCCCCATGCACGTGCTCCCTCTCCTCTCCCCCAGCGCCCGCGAGACTCAGCAGCCATTAGTGAGGGAGTTCAAAGCAGCAAGGCAACAATTTCCCTTTGCCTCCTACTTAATTTGTCCCAGTCCGGAGTGACAGAAAATGAATAAAGATATTTATCCCTCGCTACAGGATTTTAATTGTCACTAATCTAATTGCTACTCTGTCCGACTGTCGCAATGCCTCTGCTCATTAAAATGTTGCTGCTTTGCTGGAGCTCTTGTTTCCCAGAAATGTCTCGCTGCAGCCCTCCTGCCTGCTGTGCGGTAAGGCGCACCCCCAGCACCCCCGGCAGAGCAAATAAGTGCTGCTGGTGGTGAAAGGATTTGCTCCCTTTTCCCCAGAGCACCAGCCCTGCTGCCCCTGGGACGCATGGCTGCATCCCATGGGAAGAAACCCCCGCTGGCTGCACCCAGGGGTCCGCACTCACCCTGCGCAGGGTGGGCTGCTGGGTGGATGGGGCCGGCGGTGGTCGCAGGCTGCAGTTTCGGGGTTTCAGCCGTGGTGCCCAGGTTTGGGAGAGCCGCGGGGTCCTTGGGGCGAGGAGCCAGGGTGCCAACCTCGATCTGCAAACACAGCCTGGACGTGAGGGCTGGGGCGGCCGAGTGAGTCCTCCCGCTCCCCTCCAGGGATGGAGGCACCGGCCAAGGGGTCAAGGGCGCTGGGCAGGTCTTGTTGGAAAGCCAGCTCCTCCTTGCAGAGCTCTCCTAGATCAGGGTTTCAGAAACCCCCCTCCCTGCTTGCCCAGAGGGATACAGGAAGCCTCGTGTCCTGCCGCTCTGCAGCGATGCTCTGGCCAGGCACTGGCAGGGGATGAGGAAGCTGGAGGAGGCTGGGGTCAGCTAAAGCCTTTCCTACCTCCAGCAAGAGCGGTGGAAGAGCCACCAGGGCTCGTCGGCTTGTGCAAGAGGCTGGTTTTCCAACTGTGCCCCATCCATCCCTTGGAGCAAGCCCCTTTCTCGGGATGCAGGCAGGGAAGACCGGCCCTGCACGCCGGCTGCTCTCCTGCGTCCCCCTCACCTTCGGAGCAAGGTCACTGTAGTCATAGAGCTCCTCGTAGTTGCTCAGGTCAAGGATCTCGCCATAGTTGTCCAACATCAGGTCATAGCTGTCCAGGTCCAGGTTTTCGTAGAGTGCAAGATCAGCTTTTGGCTTCTCTGCCTTCCCCCTCTCCTCCTTGGCTGGGACAGCCCAAGCTGCCCCTAGACACAGGCTGGTGATGCCCAGCCAGGCCAGGGTCCGCATCCTGCACCTGACTGGGGTCACCGCTCCGAGGGCAGCACTGGGGACCGCAGTCCCGGGGGTCACAGGGATCCAACAGGGCCAGCAATGCAGGGCAGGATGGGGCCGGGTGCCCTGAAACGGTTGCAAAGCGGTGAAAGCAAAGAGGGACGGGAAGGCAGGACAGGGAAGGCAGGACCGGGAAGGCAGGACTGGCACGCCAGCCGCAGCCAGCCCCGCTCTGCAGCCGTGGTGGGGACTGCGGCCACCCCGGGGGACAAATGGCCTCCGCCCCCGGCCCCGGGAACATTACGCCGTCCCTTTTCTTTTCAGCCCATTTCACGCTCGGCTGGACGGCTGTGCCGGAGAGGCCCCGCGGCCATGCCAGGCTGCCCTCGCTTCCCGGCTTTCCCAGCCCCGAGGGGGCCGTGAGGGAGGTGGGAGGGGATGAGGGGGTTGGGGTCCTGCTCCAGCTCCTCAAGGCGGTGGGTGAAGCTGGTCACCGGCCCCATAAACCCAACAGCCAAGCGGAAACGACCCCAGGAGTCCGGGCAGTCTGCTGCTCTCCCCTTCGGTCCCCCTTGCTCCCACACCGAGGTCCAAAGCCCCGAGATGTTCCTCAGCCCCCAGCATCCTGGACATGCCACCACCGTGGGAGCAGAGGACTTGACCCTGAGCACAGGGGCTGCCTGCAGGGGGACACCTCCAGCTCTGCAGCCCCCCACCCAAACCCGCTGGGGTCCATTCCTAATGGGAGCCCGCTCCCAGCTGAAGCTGGCCCCTCCACGTGGGTCCCCAGCAGCCACCGGGCACCCGGTGCCGCAGCATCGCTCCCCCGGCACGCTGCACCCCCACGGCGGAGCAGGCAGAGGAGCAGCCTCCCACACAGCTCTCCCAAACCAAACGCAAACGCGATGGCCCAGCCCGGAGTTTTTCCACCCCAGACTGGGGATGCTGCCGCCCCATTTCTGCCCGTTTCCCACAAATCAAACCTTTATGAGTGCAACAAGCCCCCCCCCCCAAAATGCATCGCCGGCCCCCGACCCTCCCAGCCCTGCAGCTCACCCCAGCCCAGCAGGGCTCTGCTCGGCACTGGAGGAGCAAAATGAAGACAGCATGGACGTACCCCTTCTCCCCTCTTTTCCGTGCGGGAGAGCCCTGTTCTGCTCCCGTGGGCTGGTGCGCTGGCTGGGGAAGGGCTGCCGGGCTTTTAATGCATGGAGAGGAGGGGGGGGCTGCACAGAAGGGCTTGGCACAGCCCCTGCTGAGGGGCGAGGGGAGAGGCAGGATGCGGCCAGTCAAGCTGCCAGCCCCCCACTGGGACATTATATTGTCCCCAGGGGTGAGCCAGCCCCAATGGTGGCTGTCCTCCAACAGCCCGGGCTTGTGTCTGGGGCTGTGGGGAACGGGATGGGATGGGACGGGATGGGGAGTACGCTGTGCTCCCTGCCCCACGGATGGTGGGAACACGCAGCCCTGGGCACAGGGGACAGAGCCAGCTTCGTCCCTGTCCCCACCAGCCAAGCCACAAAGCGATTTCCAGCAGTGGCCATCCCTCGGGAGGCAGGAATGGCAAAGACCCCCTCTTGTTGATCTGGGTTTGAGCTGGGTGGGAACCGGGGGCTCAGTGAGCGTCCCAGCCCTGGGGAGGGTGCGGGGGCACCCGCTGCTCCCCAGGGTTTGGGGGTCTGCACCGGCCCACCCCAGCAGCCAGATGGCTGGTGATATTTGGCTCATCCGCCCCCCCCGTCGCCTCCCGCGGGGCTCAGTGCCGCTCGCCCCTCTGCGCACCGTTGCTTTGGAAACCTGGGGGCGGTTTGGGCAGGGGGAGCTGACGTGGATGGGGGGAGGCAGCGCTGCTCCCCCCACCAGGGTAGGATGGGAGACATCCCCCACCTCCCCCTGTGTGCATCCATGTGTCTTGGGGCAGGGGGGTGCTCCTTGACACCACCCAATAAGGCTCAGGTGGCCATGACTCTGCTTCATTCTTTAAGGGAGGGGGGGGATGTCATTGCCAGGGACATGTCCTGTGGGATTGAGCCACCCCAGGATGGACAGGGTGTGCACAACAGCCCCACGGGCTCCTCGTGGCGGTGGGCAGCCTTGTGCACACACAGCCACCCACCGCCGTAAAAAACGCTCCTCTCTCTCGCAGGCAGATCGCAGCCCACGCGCTCGCCCACCCGAGGCGTCGCACCCATCTGCCGGTGCTCACTGGGCAGCTGGGGACACCCTGGCAGCCCCCCACCAGTGGGCACGGACCCCCGCCACGCACCCGCAGCCCCCTCGCCCGCAGCGTCCCCCCTGCCAGGGCAGCCCCAGCCCCACTCTGCACGGAGCCGAGCAAAGGGCCGCCGCTAATCTTCATTAAGCCCCTCATTAGGCGGCTCGGCAGCCACCGTGATGGAGGTGATGTGGCAGCTGGGGGGGGGCATTACAGCTGACCCGGTGCCTCTGCTCCTTGGAGGGGCTGCGGGCACTTGTCCGGGGTCGGTTGCTGAGTTGTCCCCCCCTGGGGAGCGGGGGCTTTGGTCCAGCATGGCCGGAGGGGACCTGGATTTCGGATGGCACCTTCTGCTCCAGCTTGTGGGGAAATGAGGGTCCACCTCCTGCCCGGCAGCCCAGCGCGGTGGAAACTGCTGCAAAGCAAAAGCCTGGGCTGGGCTGGGGCTGGCGAAGGTCCCTGGGGAGCACTGGTGTCCCTGGGGGGCAGTGGTGTCCCTGGGGCAGCTGCTTTGCTGCCCTAGAGAAGCAGCTGGTGTCCATCCTCATGCCCACTTCTTCCCTCATTCCCAGCGGCATCGCCCGAAGGGTGGGTGCAAACCCTCCAGCAGGGGAGGTCCCTGCTCAGGCACCCACAAATGCGCTTTGGGGGTGTCACCAGATGCAAGGGGGCTTGGTTTGAGCCGCAACTCGTCCTTCTCCAAACCGCCTCTCGCCATATCTCACTGCTCCCCAGCGGGCCCATCGCCTTCTCCCCACCGCCAGGACAGTCCACACGCACCGTGCTGGGGAGCCCCCTTTGGTGCCCACCCTCAGCCCCGCATTCACGGGGGGTTTCCAGCCTTCCCCGTGACCCTGTGGCACACACGGCAGAGGGGAGGGCTGCCCACGCCACCAGCCCCCCGGGGCAGCACGAAAGCTGTTTGCAGAGAGAAGAAATGACCCCCCCACCCTGTTTTTGTGACGCTCGACTCCCTCGGGGACACAGGGCTGACTTGCCCGGGGAGGCGGCAAGCAAACGCACACTGGGGAGCGCGTGATTCACCCCCCCGATCGCAAAATACGGAGATTTTATTCTCCGGCACAAAACCATAAGGGGAACTCGCTGCCTGCACCTGCTTTGCACACACACACACACGCACGCGCGCGCGCATACACACACACACACGCATCCCCCCTCCGCCAGCGCGCACGCTCCCGTGAGCAGCCCCGCGCCGCAGCCCATGCGTTCGCACCCGCGCCCACAGCCATCCTCCCTCTCCGCGCATGATTCACGTGGGGAGAGCAGCAGTGAGAGAAGATTTTTTTTTTTTGTTTTTTTTTTTTTTTTTTTTTTT
>VZSF01001239.1:43751-98645 GCA_013398295.1 Chionis minor
TTTTTTTTTTTTTTTTTTTTGAGGCTGTAGCGATGGGCAGAAAGAATTAAGTCGCTGCCTACACCCGTTCGGCTCGTGTGAAAACACGCGCGCACCCCACACGACCGCAGCCCTGGGGATGGATCCAGGCTTATTGCTGTGGGTGGGAGAGATGCCTTCCCTCCTTCCCCTCCAGCTGCCCCCACGCAATGCCCCAGAGCCCCTCCATGCTGCCCCCTGGGGCAAACTCACCCTGGGGACATTTGGGCAGTTGCCCTGGGAGCACCAAGGTGACATGGGGGCAGCTCAACCGGAGTTCACACGACCTGCCCCGACACGCGACGCACGCAGCCGTGGGCTTCTCCCAGCCAGCTTGCAGGGATGATAATGCCCATCATCAGCAGCCACAAACCTAGGAGCTGCAGCCAAGGTTGGGCTCTCTTAATTAGCTGGGGTGCTCGTTAAGACAGGCACATGCTCCACAACCCACCTGCTGCAGGTGTGCCCACTGCTTGGGGGCTGGTGCTGCCCGTGAGTCCAGCTCAGCATCAGCTCAAGCCAGGGCACACCACAAACAACCCCTGAGCCCGCCAGCCTCCCGCTGCAGCCACCCCCGGGGTCTCCCGAGCTCCAGCTCTCGGGAAAGTTGGCCCCTGACGGAGGAAATTTGGTCCCGAATGAAGCAACGGCAGCAGCTCCCGCGCCACGAGGAAGATGAGGATGGATCAGGGAGAGGCAGGTCCGACCGCGGTGCTGGGTCCCTTGTGAATCATTTTATTTTCACTGCTGCAGAGAGTAGGAGTGAAAATACCATTAAGTTGGAATCAGTCGAGAACTACATATGTCTCTAGATATATCTGTACAGTCTACCAGTATATATACACATTATATATAAATATATACATAGGGTCTCCGGGTTTAAGGTTGAAACCTGTCGAACCCAACAAAGCCCGCTGTAGGAAGATTTGGAGAAGAGATTTTTATCGTAAGAAAACAAGCCTGAATTAGCACAGGGGTTTAATGAACCTTCCAGAGCTGGGAAGGGGGGAGCACCCAGCTTGTGGGGTCGCTGGTGTGTCCCCAGGCTGTGGGGAGCATCCCTGTCCCATTCCCAGGGAGCGGGACACAGTGCCCGTCCGTGCCCGTCTCTGAGGAGGGTCAGTTCTGGTGGCTGGACACAAAGGAGGTAACGGCTGGTTTCTTTGGTTTATTGCTTTAATGCTTATTTCAGTTGGATTTTGTTTTTTTTTTTTCCTCTAACACTCGACCTTAAATCTAAATCCTGAGAATCAGGAAGAATAAAAGTGTACAACCCCCCCTAAACCCGGACAACCTATATATGCAGGTACAGCTATCAAAGAGGGAAGCGATACATGTGAGAACAGGGAGAAAGGGGAATAAAAAATAGCTTTCCCAAAAGAGTAATTCTTCCCTTTTCTTCTTCATTCCTTTTTTTCCCTTATTTAAAAAAAAAAAAAAAAAAAAAAAAAAAAAAAAAAAAAAAANAAACCAGTCATGTGTGTTTGGTTCAAGAAAGCAACAGAGAGTAAAACTTCCAGGAGGTGGGAGTCAAGGCAGGAGGGCAGAGGGACTGCGGGAGAAGAGCTCACAGGTCAACCCACCCCCGGCACAGCCCGGGTTTACACCCGCATCAGCCTCTGGCCCCGGGTACCTAAATAGGAGCGCGAGCGTCCCGCTGGCAGCCCTGCAAAGCAGCTGGCTCTGCTCTGTCCCCAGGGGGGGGTCCCATGCCCAGGGCAGGCCACCGGCACGGGGGTCCCGCAGGCTTTGGGTCCTGCCTGCAGCGGGGAGGGCAGGGTGCAGCGGGAAGCAGCGGAGCGCGGCCGATGCGCCGAGCCTGGCATCTCCGCATCACAGGGCGGTGGGAGGATGCAGGATGCGGCACCTGGGACTGATGCTTCCAGGGGGGAGCCCGGGAGGGATGAAAGCTGGGGAGGGGGCCGGTCTTCCAAAGGAGAGCGCGGGGTGCATCGCTGCGGGATGTATCGCTGCGAGGTGTACCGCTGCGGGGTGTACCGCTGCGGGGAGGGTGCTGGGACCCCCGCAGGGCGCAGAGCCCAGCTCCAGCTGCAGCAGCCGGACACCTCCCCACTCCCTCCTGCCAAATTCCCACCACCGCCAGCAGGGCATAAGCCCTTCGGCCTCCAGAGCGATGCGGAGCCAAGGTCGAAGCCCACCCAGGAGGACCCAAGCGGGAGGACCGTGTCCCCCGCCCGGGGCCCCGGGACGTGGCTTTGGCCACGAGGTGTCGTTGCCGGTCCTGCCGGCCACCCTCCGCCCGCACCGGGCCCTGCTCTCCCGGCCACCCGCCGCCGGGACCCCTCGCTGGCGTCACCCTGAGCCCCACCCGGGGCATCCCACCTCCATCACTGGGGGTTTGTCCCCAGGGACATCCGGGTGCAGCCACCCAGAGCAATGATATGACCCGAGTCCTGCAGCGAGGTGGCCCCCGGGCTCCCTCGTCGGCTCCATCCGGAGATGCTTTTTGGCTCGGACTAAATCCAGCCTCCTGGAACTCCGCCGGGTGGAAGGGGAGAGACAGAGCCAGCTCCAGGGCTGGTCTGGGTGAGGGCAGGGAACTGGGGTGATGGTGGCAGCCACCCCCCGGGGCTGATGCTGTGACCTGGGATGGGTGCTGCGCTGCGGTGCTGTCCTGCAGACAGTGGTCCCCAAGGACGCGCATGCCACGCGTGTCCACGGCCACTGCAGGGGAGGAAGGGGGAAAGGCAAGAGGGCTGGAGGTGGGGTGTGAGCAGGGGGAGAGGGAGGCAGAGAGGGTCCCACGTGTCAAACACCGATGGGGGTCAAGGCTCTGTGCAAAGCCAAGTCCGGGGAGAGCTGCGCTGCCGGGCAGGGCTAGAAAATCACAGACTGCAGGAGGCGGAAACACATCATCAGATCCAAGGGGATGGGGGGCTTCAGGAGGTTCCCGTCCAGCCGCAGGTACCGCAGCCGGGGCACGCTGTCCAGGTCAGAGGGGGAGAAGTCGTGGATGGACATCAGCGAGGTGGGGCAGATCTGCGTCCCGTTGATTTCTACAGGGAGGAGAGGAAAAGCGGGATGCAGGTTAGAGGAAAAGGAAGGCAGAGAGGGATGTTAGAGACCCCCCCGCCTCGCCTGCCTGTTGAACCCCCAAATGGGATTGCTTTGCTACTGAGGGGGAGAATCCCCAGCCTCTCCCAGAAGAAGGCGCAGCCCCAGTGAGGGGAAAATCCTGCTTTTGTTCGGAAATGAAGTAGGTCACGTTCCGCTGGAGCGCAGTGAGGGATGCAGTGTCATTTGAGAGAGAAAAGGGATTATTTCGAACATGAAACCTGCCGAGCCAGCCCTAAGCCTTCAAAACAAAACATCAAGGAAACACGCTCCAGCAGCGTTACGCTGAAGATAACGTCAATAACCGGCTCGTTGCTCACTTCTGGATTTCCACGTGTTTCTCCCCACCCCAGGGCTTGTGTTACGGAAAATAAACCCAGGGATTCTTCTGTTGTTACCCAACTCCAGGCACTGAAACCTTATCAAAGCTGGGTAAAATAGGCAAAAGGAAAAGGTGGGGCATGATGCACACAGCCAGGCGGCACCTCTCCGTGGAAAGCCCAAGCCGGAGCGGGGTACCAGGGTATGTGAAGCCAGCAGCAGTCTCCACCTTCACTCCAAGGTCCCCCTTGGCTCCAGTTTGGTGTTGTTTAAATAAAACGTAGATTAACCAGCACTTAAACCAGCCGTTCATCGCTGCATCGTTACTCCCTGGGAACCAGCTCCAGTGACCCCCTGAGAAGGGATGTGGTTTTGTGAGGGTTTTGTCCCCCTCCCTGGCATCGTGTCCCACAACACCATCACCGCTCGCCTGCGAAGAGCAGCTTTCTTGCTCGTCCCTTCCTGGCTTGTCTGCGGTGCCCTGTTTGGGCAGGAGCCACCGGCTAAAGCCGCACTGTGACTTTTACAGCCCCTCCTCAGCAGCAGGTGGCTTTTGCATATAAAGCCACACATCATCACTGCACAACTAACACCGCAGCGTGGAAGTCCTTGTGATCCACCACTTGTGGAGACCAGCGTCCTGCCCGGTGGCTGCTTCACAGGCGAGTAATCCCCTGGGTGGGTCCTGCAGCCCCCCTACACCCCACCGCAGCCAGGAACAGGAGAGCCCAGCACGCTTTTCCCAGTGCACATGGGGGGTCTCTGGCAGGAGCCGCACTCTTGTTCCCCTGCAGATGGCAAGGAGAGCAGGTTGCTGGACCTCTAACAGCGGAAGCATCTGGGCTGACCAGAAATGGGTCTCTGTCTTCTTCTCGAATGTGCTAGCTGTGTTTACACATTGCACAGGCCAGCACCTCTCCCATGAAATTGCAGTGCTTTGCCTGGAACGGTGTGAAACTGCCCCGGTTGGTTTGCCAAGGCAACCTCCATCACAGCCTTGTTCTCCCTATTCCTTCCTCGGCGAGGCTCGGCTCGAGAGCTAAGCTGGGTTATTTCTAACCATCTTGACTGCGTATTTGGCATCTGTTCTTAAAATATGTGCACAGACTCTCCTTTTTAAATATGCCTATTTCTGAGCCCTGCTGGGGAAGTAACTATTTAGATGGCAGGTGGCCCCAAAGAAGAGCTGCCCATGATGAGGAACAAGAAAATCCCTGCAGCCCCAGGGGGAATGTAGCCCTGCTCCTCAGCTGCCACCACTATCCTTGGGCCATTCTTCCCCATATGCAAATCCACCCCCCTCAGGGACTTGTTCACCTATGAAGAGCCCCCAGCTCATCTCAGCACTGCATCCCCCTTTGAAGAGTTCACATCCCACTGGGTGAAAAACACCTTTTTCAATGAAACGCTTGCTATCCCCAAGCCTGTCTGTTCCCCCCCCAGACCTCCCCATGGCCTCCCGACCCACCAGCACAACTCACTTTCAATGGAGTTGTTATTCAGGTAGAGATGCTCCAGCTTGGGGCTGATGAAAGGGACGTTGGTGAGCTTGTTGTGGGCCAGGTGCAACACCAGCAAGTTGGTGAGGTTGAAGGAGTTCTTGGGCAGCCCCTTGTCAGAGATCTGGTTGTAGTTGAGCCGGATGAACGCCAGGTTGGGGAACTCCTTGAAGTAGTCACTGGGGATGTCTTCAATGTTGTTCCTGTCCAGAAAGAGCTGGTGGATGGCACTGGGCACCCCGGGGGGCATTTTCCTCAGGATGTTGTGGGCCAGGTTGAGTTGCATGAGGTTCTTGAGTCCCTTGAAGGTGTTTTTGTTGAAGACCCCATCACTTAGCTTGTTGTGGTGCAGGTCCAAGAGCACGAGGTTCTCCAGCTTGTTGAAGACTCCAGCAGGGATCTTGGAGATCTGGTTCCTGCTCAGACGCAGCTGCTCCAGGTTGGGTGGCAGGAAGGCAGGCACCTCCTTCAGCTGGTTCTTCTCCATGTAGAGGAAGATGAGGTTTTCCAGCTTCTCCAGGACCCGCCTGTCCACCTTCCGGATGCGATTGTTGTCTAGGTTGACCCATTTCAGCCCTGTGGCATTCCTGAAGGACTCCTCCGGGAGGTCGTCGATGAAGTTGTTCTGGAGGTAGAGGTAGTGGATGCGGGACGGGATGATGGGGACCTTCCGCAGGTTGCGGCTGTCACAGTAGAGGGCGGAGGGGAAGTCTGGGGGGCAGTAGCATTCTCGGGGGCAGTCGGGGAAGATGGAAGGGGGACCTGGTGGCAGGGGTGGGGGCAGCTCTGTGGGCTCGACGGGCTCAACAAACTCGGGAGGTGGGCGGGTGGGTTTCCGGGGAGGCTTCCTCCGCTGCCCGCTCACGTCCGAGATCAGCACAAGAACAAGTGGGAAAAGCAATCTGAAGGCCACCTTCATGGTCCAGATGTTTCCCTGAGGGACGCAACAAGGGGAGGTAGGTTAGGATGCGCCTGATTCAGGTACCGCTTCATCTCCCATCTCCCCCATCACTGCAGTCTCTGACAGGCAGAAATTTACCCCACATCCCTGCCAGTAACCTGCTATTTTCTCTCCTTCCCCTTGAAGTTATCTTTAAATCCAAACCCTCTCTACAGCATGAGTCACTGAGATCCCCTCTCTCCGGCTCAGCTTTATGCCATGAGGGGGATTCTGGTTTTTTATTTATTTATTTTGCTTTGGGGTTTTTTAACGCACCACCCGCAGCACTGCCCCGCAGAGCCTGGCCCCCCCCAGGAGCCCCAACATCCCTGTGCCCTCTCTCCAAAGGATGGATTGCCCCTTCAGAGTCCTTGATGGATTAGGCTTAATTTTGCACTTGAGCCAAAAAAATCAATGATTCAGTAGCAAATTGGCTGAGCAACAGTATCAGGAGGCCACCAGCAGTTAGCGGGACAGCAAAGATGGATGGTCCTGTGCTTCAGGGACAAGGCTTTAATGCAGGACAGCCCATTTTCAAGGCCGTGTGACAGAAAGGGCATTTGCAAGATTACGCGTGTGCAGTACGGAAGGTGTTTGTCTATACAGCTCCCTGGGCTGCCCAAATAACTCCATCCATCACCTCCAGTCCCACTGGGCTGGTTGTCTGGGGAGAGTTCCAATGGAAGCGAGAGATCGAGCAAGGTGTCCGCTTGCCCCTAGCCAGAGAGATTCTCCTGGACGCCAGCCCAACACCTTACACGTACCACCTCTCCCTCTTCTCCTGGTTATTATCAAGCCCACGGAGGCTGCCTGTCCCATCTCTGCCCTCTCCAGGCTGCCTGGAACAGCAGTATCCTCCCTGCAAGCCTGGTGCTGGTAGCTCTCCAGCTTTGGATGGATGGAGGGATCCATCTCCTTGCACACAAGCTTCCCAGAAAGCCCCCTTGCAGAAGGAGCTTTGGATGCTCAGACACTCCCTGGGGCCAGCTGGAGCAGGCCAGGCTGTGGGCTTCCCGGGCAGGCAGCAGACACCTCAGGGTGTTCGCCAGGCTTTTCCCAGCTGCATTTGTCGCCCCAGCAGGAACAAAGCCGAGCTGGATGCACGGCGAGGCAGATGGAGGAGCTCGGCAGAGGCAGAGTGGGAAAGAGAACCAAGTGAGACGAGACAGGGAGAAAGATGGGCAGGAAGACGAGGAGGCTCAGAGGAAGACGGATCTGCTGGGGAAACGGAGCATCTGCCGTGGGAGCCAGTGCTGCTGGGATGGGAGCTGGGGGCAGAAGTTGGAGTGATGCTGGAGAGAAATCAGGCTCTCCCAGCTCATTGCTCTCCCCCACGATGAGGGTGAGCCAGCAGTTTGGTGGCACAGCTGCTGTGGTGCCTGGGGGGGCCACTGGTGACACAGGCACAGCCAGCCCTGCTCGGCTCCGCGTGCCCAACGGGAGCTGGGAACAGGCTGGGCTGAGCCAGGCACATGGCGTTTGCCTTTGGGCTGCAGCAGGACAATGTCCCCAGCCCTCAGCCCACCAGCACAGACCAACACTGCTGGCGCAGCCCTTGCCGCACCAACCAGCTTCCCACCGGCTCCGCATCCCACCCAGGGATGCCCTTTGGGGCTTTCGATGGGCCACTGCTCCCAGGGCTTCGCCAGCCCGGCTCCCTTTGAAGCGATCCCACGCATTCCTGGGGCTCCAAGTAATTGACTTTCTCCAAGAAAAGAGCCTGTTCTCTCTCCGCCCCCCCCCCAGGCCCAGCCTGTTACTTTCCTTTTTGTCTCACTCTGCTCCCATCTGGCACCGTTTAACCCTACAAGCCTCACACGCCTGCTGTTTTCAATCAGAGCTCTGGCATCTCGCTGGGGGAAGGGAGGAACAGGGGAAGAACAACGGGGCCCGAACGCTGCCAGATATTCAGCTCAGCAGTGCTGCAGTAAGTCCCCGTTGGGGATGTACGTGCGTGCTTCTGTGTTGTAAGAGCTCAGATTCAACGGCGCGCTGCAGAGAACGGACACATTCGTGACAGGGAGCCCCCTCTACGTGCAGTCCCCCTCCCTGGCCCTGCAGCATCCCGCTCCTTTCCCAGCCGCATCCCAACCTGCACGTGGTGCTCTCCCCCCAACCTTGTCCCAGACCTGTCCGTGGGATTTTGCCGCCGTTCCGAAACTCGGACTTGCATTTTTAATACCCGCAATGGAGCGGCAGGGGCTGAGGTCTGTATTTGGCCCGTTGCAGAGGGGAGGAGGCAGCTGGGACATGATATTCCAGCCAGTACATGCTGCGATCCGGGCGTTCGGCTCCCTCTGCTCAGCTCAGGCCACCCAGCAGCCGCCCCGGGCAGTATCACAGGGAGGGTGGGGGACTGGGCAGAGCTGTCACCCTGTTGGTCTCAGGAGCTGGCTGAGCTCTCAGCCCTTCCAGGAACAACCTGGCCCTGCACAGCCTGTGCCGTCCCCTCCACGCGACAATTCAACGTTGCAGATGTTTAGGGATGTTAGATGTATAGCGGGAATAGTCAGCGAGCCAGACATTCAGGCTGGAGAGTGGCAGCATCGTGTGGCATTTGTCAGCACAGAAGGGAAGTGTCAGGAGGCAGATGCAGCCCCTTTGATCCGCTGTACCGCCTGCAGCCCGCTGTCACGTCCCCATGGGGACTGTCACACCCCTCTGCCCACCGCAGCCGGGCTGGCAGCGCTGCCACCCCCCTTCTCCGCTGCCGGCCCCCACAAGCTTCTCCCTGCAAAAGCTGCAGCTCCCCACAGAGGCTCTACCCGCCGCTCCCCAGCCTGCTCGGGGGAAGCAGGACCCACTTCCAAGCAATCCGTAAGAAAGCAGCTGGCAGCCAGCGGCCCCCACAACAGCCCTGCATCCAGAATAACGGGGCTGCAACGAGCCTGAGGCCACCACAAGCTTTACAATTGCCTCTAACACGCTGGGAGGTTCAAAGCCAGCTCTCCCTGGACCCGACACAGTCGGCAGTCTGTTCTCCATCCAGTTTCATGCAGTTGAATTTACTGGCGTGAATGCAAGAAGCCAGATTTCAAAATCCCACACCCTGATTCTGCACGAGCACCGGCTGCCGAATCCGCAGCCGGAGCCACGGCACAGCGCCTGCTCTGCCAATGCTTCCACTCGACCTTTCTCACCACTCCCCAACGGACAGGACAGCGCCGATCCCGGCTACCCACAAGGAATCCATACGACTGGAATAAAGTTAAATCATGAAGCAACAAATGCATTCAGGAAGCCAACTGCCTGGTGTGGAGAAAAGGCTCGATTCATGGACAAAAACAGTTCTGACACCTCCCGAGCTGCGGGCTGAGCTGAGCAGCTTGGCCTGGGTGCGAGACCAAGGCACCCAACAGATGCCAGCCCAAGGTTTTTCCCAGAAAAAGGCAGCTGTTCCCTCAGTTGTCCCATTACAATTGGCAAAAATCCGGCACAACAGCTGGAAATTCCAGCCCCAAATGCCACTGGTGTTTGCTTTCCACGTCGTTTATCTTCGCTGCATCTCAGTAACTTACAGCTTCCAGGCAGCGCTCACTGCCAGCCCCACCGCTGGTGCCAAGGGCAGGCAAAAAAAAAATATCCCAATCTCCGGGGCAAGAGTGAGCTATGTAAAGGTCACGGGGGGATTTGTCATGGGCAGAAGTCCCAACACTCTCCCTTGGGTGCCTCCTGCCCTCCCCGCCTGCTCCTGCAGCCGAGAGCAGCAGCTGGCTCTGGATTGATGCATCAGGGACTCCTGCTCCTGCAGAGGGACAGGAGGAAAAAAGGGACCTTTTAAATTTGGGAAGAGAGAGGAAAGACTAGACGGCTGGATCACAGATCCTTTCCAGCCTGTTGCCCATAATCCTGCTAGCTCCCTTCGCAGCTTTCCCACTGGACCCCCCGTTTCCCATCATTCCTGCAGCCCCCAGGCTGGAAAAACGCTCCCCCCCAGCCTGGGAACCTGCACATTGGAGCAGAACAAGGAGGGCGAGCTAAAAATAACTGAAAAGAGCCAGCAAAGCTCCCTCGTCAGCTTCCCTCTGCGTCCAACCACCACAACAGCCTGTGCGTGTCTCTGCAAGGGTCTGATCAGCTGTAACCGAAACAGGGGGCTCTTTATCCAGCAGCGCTGGAGTGCTGGGAATGGTGGAAAAGGAATAAATGCAGCCCAGGCCTGTCCTCTGACAAGAGGGTAGACACGCTGTCACCCAGGCGTCCCCAGAGTCCCCTGGGGAGCCGAGCCCTGATGCAACAACCCGCTCTTCTCGCCCTTTCCCAGCATTTTCCCAGGGAGAAGCGGAGCCGCAGGCAGCCTGCTTGGCTGGGGCCGGAGCCAGCACACGGCCGAGGCAGCCGCCGGGGCTCATTCCCCCTGTGTTCCTCCTTGCGGGGACAGTGCTGTGTCCACGCAGGGCACGGGCACCTCGGGAGACCCTGCCAGAGAGCAGCTCGGACACGCTCCCGGGCTCTGGAGCAACGCTTCTGGGCTCAGCGCTAGGGCTGCAGAACACACGGATGGCAACGCGTGGCTCCTTGCGCTCCTTCGCATGCCAGGAGCATTTCCTCACTGTACCACAGTCACCAGACTCATTGCGAAAGGCTCCGTCGTGTTCCCTGCTCCCTCCAGCAACCTCCTCCCGCAGCAGGGTCCGTGGGAAGACAGCCCTGGCAGAAACCACCTTTCTGCTGCCTTCACCGCGTCAGCAATTCCTCCCTCCTCCTCTTCCCTCGCTGCATGTCTCGACCCTCCCCAGGGCTGCTCCGGGCTCAACCCACCCGCAGATCCCTCTGCCACACACAGTAGAACTGGCTGGACACACACAAAAGCAAAAGCACAGGAGAAAACATCACCAAAGCGGCCACAGCCCGGCCCCCGAGCCTGCCCCCACGCACACCCTGCTCCCCCGCAAGCATCTCCCTCACCTTGGCCCCCCCAGCTCCGCTTCCTCTAAGGGTGGGAAACTGCTCTGATGCCTTATCAGCAGCTGCTGCCTCATCCCTCCCCTCCAGCCTCTTCCCCAGGGCAGAGGAAACATCCCACAGCTGCACTTTTATCTTTTTCCAGGTGGAAACACTCAGCCCCTCACTCCCCCTCTTTCCTGGGGGAGCAGGGACACCCAGCACCCTGCATTGCTGCTCCATGCTGCCTGTCCCGAGCTGGCCGAGGAAACGGTGCTTCCCGGGAGGCAGCTCCGGCAGCTTGCGGGATGCCGTCAGCCGAGCACCACATAAGGCAGGCCCGCCATCGCAGGCTCCCAGGAACGTTTCCAAGCCCTCATGTGCGACGTGCTTTGCATTCAGCTGCCAAAGCAGATGAATTCCCACTTTCTGCCCTGTAGATGCTTTTCCTAAAACTCTCAAACAGGCGGGGAAGGGCAGGTTGGGGATGAGTCTCTTCCATGCAACAAAACTCTTTCCCTGGGACTTCAGCGAACATCGCTGCCCTGTTGCTGCCTCCCATCGTCTCCAGAGCAGACAAAGAGCCAGCTCCAAACGGGATTCGCATGGCAGCTCTTCCCACGGCAGGGTGCGGGGAGGGGGCTGCACCTCTCCGCCTGCCTGGAGCGGAGCTGGCTCAGATCTCGGTGATGGAGGCAGCAAAAGTGATGTTCCACACCCTGGGAAGGGTCTATGTGGTCCAGGCACGGCTCTGCCTGCCGGGCAGGAGAAAAAGGCTTTACCACCTACATTTTTGGGCAGAAAACCAGCTTGCTGAAAACTGCCCCTGAAGCACTGGGGTGCCGTTTGGCTGCTCTCCCCCACCTCACTCTCAACGCGGCACGATGCTGCTCCCCTCCGCAGGGCAGGGAAACTCCCGCTCCGCACCCCAGCAGTGGGGCGAGGGGCTGCACACACACCCCCACCCCCCCCAAGGGAGAAGCCCCCCGCAGCCCTGGTCCTTTTCTCCAGCCTTTCTGCACATCCAGCTGGAAACCAGGAGCCTGTGCTCAGCGCAGGGAAGGCGCAGGGACTCAGTGCCAGTGGGGGCTCCCTGGTAGCAGTCCTGGCTCCGGAGGTGCCTGCTCCCCCCTCAGCCTCTCCCCCTCCTTGCGTGCTGTCCCTGCTGCTTCCCAAGGCATGGAAGACTGCCCTGGGCATGGCTTGGGCTGTGCAGCCCCCCCAGCACCCCCAGCTCTGCCTCCCTGGCTGCGGTGCCAGAGCCAAACACGCGTGGGATTGTGAGGGTGTGAGAGCACAGATCGGTGCCGGGGGGGGGACACGAGGGGGTCCTCGCTCACCCCCACAGAAAGCGCCTGGCAGCAGCCGCAACGCTGTCACCAACGGGACTTTCCTCTGCGTTTGCAGACACCCCCCTCCCACCCCAGCCTGCCCCATGCCGAGAAAAACTCTTGCAACCCAAGAAAAAGGAAGGAACAAAGACTCCAGCTGCTGAAGAACAGAAAAATCAGCAAGAGGAGAGAAGAGGGGGAAAAAACAAAAAGGGGAAAAGAAAAAAAAAAAGGAAGAGCAGATGCTGCTTTGCATGGAAGAGGGGCTGGAGAGGGCAGGAGCATCGTGGACCAGTTCAGCGTCCTGGCTCGGAGGGTCAGGCAAGGCGAGAAGAGCCTGGGGGAAAGCACCTGCCCACAGCTTACCTGTGTGCACCTCTCCCTCCTCCTGCCTCTTATTAATCCCCAAGACAAGTTTCTCTCTGGCTGTCTCCCTCCTCCTCCTCCACCTCCTCCTCCTCCTCCTCCTCCTCCTCCTCCTCCTCTGGGTTCCGCCACGAGCGAGCCTCGGCCGAGCGCGGGGGTTTTGTTCCCGGGAGCCGCTGGCGGAGGGTGGGTGGGAGCGCGGGAGGCGGAGGGCTGGGACGGAGGCACGATGACAACAATAACGTCTTTATCTGGCAGCCAAGCGCTGTGGGCTCCGCTGCGCACACATGGCCTGCCTGCCGGAGGGCTGGCGTTTAATAACAATTCCTTCTGCTGCGGAGGCTGCTCGGAGCCCGTGTTTAAAAACACAGCTAATTAATAATTTAAATAAGCCCTTCCCTTGCCACGGCCCCTCTTTGCCAGGAGCGTGCGTTTGGGACGGCGCGTGGCAGCGCCACGGCTGAATCCCGACGGAGGCGCAGAGCGTGGGGGGCTCTGTGGGTGTCACCCGCCAGCCTGTCCCCGGGGCTGTCCCAGACGGGTCCCCCACCAGCACAGAGTGACTTCCAGCCGCCCTCCATCCCTGCCGAAGGGAGCCAGCCCCGTGCTGGGGTCTCTGCTCCTGCCTGGCAGATGGCACCCTGTAAAACATGATACAGAGTTCGTTCCCTCCCAGCTGGTGATAAGCTTTAATTTAAATCCTGATGGCGCTTACTAAAGAGAAGGGAAGGGAGCCACGACGGTGCTGTGCAGCCATGGGCACGGGGCCTCAGCCAGGTCCTGGGCTGGAAAACTGCTGCGCACTGAGGGGACATGGCTGAGGGACCCCTGGGGCATCCCACGTTCGTGGATGCTCAGGGGGGACATTTCTGCTCCAAGGAGCTCAGAGGCAGCCTGGGACCTGTTGCATATTCACAGTTCTCCGCCACGGCCCAGGTGTGAGCGAGGAGTCCCGGGGGGCACAGTGGCTATGGGAATCTCCCCCCTACAGACATCCCCATCCCAGGCATCCCTGGGATGCGGGATTCAGGGGGCAAGGGGTCCTCTCCCTCCCCGCGAGCAGTCCTCTCTCCAGCCCAGCCGACCTGCAGCGGGGGCCAGGAAACCTGAGCTGCTTTGGCTCATGGAAAACCCAATCCAAACTTTACCTGGGGCTGGCAGCCCTCCAGCAGGGTCCAGTCCTGCATTCCCACAGCTGAGGGTGGCTACCAACAGCAGGTTCAAACAGCCAAAATTGGAGCCTCCCCAAAGGTTCCCACCCATTAGACTCCCCCGTTTTGCCCTGGGCTCCCTGCAACCCTTAAATATATTTGCTCCCAACGCGGTTCCCTTCCCTTTACTCCAGAACCGGGGTATTGTCGGTGAGTGCCGCTCACTGACTGCCAGGAGCGGGATGGTCGGAGGGCACAGCCCTCGCCCTGCAGTGAGCTGGGGCACTCGGATGCCTAAAAACCAGCAGGTAGCTCGAGTGCAAGCCAGGAAAAGGAATGAAGAGAAACCACATCGGTATTTCACGTCATTTAAACAAAGAGTTGAGGTGGAGACATGTGTTTGCCAGCTGGAGAAGGCTCAGAATCAATAAGGAAGGAATAAGCTGTTTGGAGATTCATGCCAATTGCTTAAAAAACTAGTCAAAAGTCCCCAGATCCATGGGGACACGGTTCATAGTTTGGCGGTTTTTTTCCTGTTACCTAACAAATACTCAGCTGGGCACTGAAAGGGGGATACTGAGGCACCGAACAGGGCAATTGCTTGCACAAAAGCCACCCTGCAATGCCAGGCATGGAAAGGTTTCATACCCTAGACTTTACCCACCATGCTGTCCGACATGCAAAGCTGCTAACACACCTCCCATTGCTGGGAAGCAAGAAAACCTTCAGCAGATCTGGTGAGTATAAATTCTGCTCTCAGCCAAGAGACTTTGTTTGTTGAATTTTCTTCCTGCAGGAATTCCTTTTGGTGTCCAAGTTTCGAATCCACCTTCAAAGACGTCCTTTTTAATTTTTAAGACGCAACAGGCTGCAAGCCTTGAATGTGGCTCTGGGCACCGCACACTCAGTTTATTCTACGTCTGGAGCAGAATCTGGCCCTGCTCTTGCAGGCGAAGGGCATGACGGACGGTGGCCATGGAGCAAACCTGTTCTCAAGGCTGTCGTTGACATGGAGAGATCCCAGTTTGAGTGTCCCTGCTGCATCCCAGCCATCCCTGGTCCCCTGTCCCTTTGGTTTATCCCTTTCCGGGCCACGGCCCGTTTGTTCTGCAGAAGTTTGTAACAGAAATACCGCTTTGGTCTGGCGGAGGTAGGAGAGGAAATGTTTGAGCCTGAAAGCATTGGGAGACAGAGCCAGGGCTGCGAGAACGGCCTGTCTCGACCAAGGGCAACACGAGGGACAGCCATCGAGCGGGTAAACACAGAGGAATGTGGTCCCCAGCGAGCCCGGAGGTTGACTCCCACCAGTCTGTCAGGCACAGTGAGGTTTCGGCACCCAGCCATGCCCTGGTCACTCCTGCCATCCCGGCAGGGAGTCGATGGCAGCCATGCAGCCACCCGAAATGAGGAAACACGGACGAGAGGCAGCAGAATTTTTAAGGCGAGGAACTGAGCGAAAAAAACCCCATTATAACCGGTGGCTCTGCCGTCTCCAGCTGGGAAATGTTAGACACTGAGCACCCTCATCCCTTATCCTCCCCCGTCCATCCCGGCCAGACTCCTCATGCGCTCTGTCACGGTGCTCGGCCGTGTGAGCGGCTCGTATCGGTTAAAATAAGCATCCCCTTCCCCTGGCAGAAGGTCCAACCCCAGACCTCGTCACGTTAATTTCCATCAGCCCACCCTTCCCGGCTCTTTGCAGCTCAGGCTACCACAGCATCTCCATTTCCCCCTGGTTGGGGGCAACACGGAGGGGACATCAGAGCCCTGGGGGACATCAGAGCACGCGGAGAGCTGGCGGTTCCAGACCCAGGGGTTTCAGGAAAGGGAATTTTGCAGAGCAAAGCAGTGCAGGAGGCTTCTCACAGCCGAGCAACAGTCTGTCCTCAAACCAGGCTCGGCTTCCCCCCGCCAAACCTGGGCTCCTCAGGAATAGCAACTTAAAATGTTTATTTGGCCGGAGGGAGACGCTTATTCTTTGTGTTACCACCATCAGCCACCCCGTCCCGAGCCGAGCCTCCGCTGTGCTCGGTGCTGTACAAACACAGATGATTTACAACGCAGAGGTTCTTTCTGACAGGCAGATCTTAAAACTCCCTTCGGACAGCTAAAAAATTTAATTTCAGAAAGGGGGGGGGAGGAGGGAGGGGGAAGCAGTGGGAAATCTGAGATGCTCCTGCGGCCGCTTGGTCAGAGCAGCGTGTGCGCCATGCAAAACACCAAATCTCAGGCGTTTGGCAGCAAAGCCTCGCAAGCCAGCCGGGCTCTCCATCCTCAGCCACCGGAGTTGTGGGAAGGGGCCACTGAGCAGGGACAAGGGGAGCCCAAAGGTGTCATCCCCCCCCAAAATGATGGCCAGTGGTTTGGGATGGACCCATTCCCCTGGGACCGCAGTGGGAGGGTGCTGCGCTGCCCTTTGGGAAAGCCACGTTTCTCCCCGGGGCCCTGCATGCCTCCCCCACCGCAGGGTGTTGCCACTGGTGTTGGGTGGCCACCAGCCTGGAAAATTAAACTCAGCTTCTCCCAAACCTCACCGGGAGCTGGGGACAAGCTCCTGCTCGCCCCAGCCCCGGGCTGCTGCCCCCTCCGCCCTGGGGGGAGGACACAGCAGCCTCCGCACGCAAGAGCCGGGAGAGCGTCACCGGAGAGCCGGGAGAGCGTCACCGTGAGCCTGGGAGAAACACTTGGCTCCAAGCAAAGTGCTGGAGGGGGAAGTGAGCGAAGGGGAAAAGTATGTTGCTGTGTAATGCATGGATCCTGCTCTCACGTGTCTGAGATGCTGCATTATGTGCTTCTCTCTCCCCCCCTCCTCGGCTGAATGTGGGGCAGGGGCAAAGTGTGCCTCCTCCGTGTTCCATGTGTTTCCATCTCCAGCACACAACTGGAAGCACCTGGGAATGTGCTCCGTGAGCGTGGCTGCCCAGGGGACACGTGGAAGGTGCTTGAAGCCCCCCTTGAACAAAGCAGACCCCGGCCCGAAGCACTCCGGAGGCGTGAGGACGTGTGGGTTCAGCTCAGTGCTTGGCCAGGGGGGAATTTTGTGTCACGTTGGTCACCCCAGCACACAGCGAGGGAGGGAGGCGGGAGGAGAAGAAGGAGGTGGTCTGCATCCCTTCAGTGCAGATACATTCATCCCAAATACCCATCCCTTCTTCCCAGGCATGGCCTGACCTCTCCATCCATCCCTGAGCATCTCTCACTGCTTGAACACGGGACCAAAACCCCCGTGGAGCAGGACGCACAGTTTCACCAGTGTGGATGGACAGAGATGGAGCCAGGCTGGAAGGAACAAGCTACGCTCACTCCCAAGTGAGAAACGCAACCGAAAAGGCCAGCTGACCTCTGCCCCAGCCAGGTGTTTAAAAAAAAAAGAGAGGAAAAACAAGAAATAACCCGTTTTGAGCACAGCTGTTGCTTTGGTCATTAAACCGACGGGCAAATCTCCCCTGGAGAAGAGCCTCACGCACTGGGTGCCTGAGCCCAGGCGTTGCAGCAGCCAGGGAAGGGTTAGGGAATGGAAAATGCCCGTGAGACGCTCGCCCTCGGTGCTGGCTGCTGGTGCAGACACGGCGGAGGAATGCGAACCCCACTGCGGCTTTCCACCCGCGGCCGTAAACCCCTTTCCGCTCGGGTTCTGCCAGAGACGTGACACTGCGTGAGGAGCCAGCGAGCACCACGAGCCAGCCTAAATCAGGACGGTCCCAGCAGCTCCTGCCCTGGAGACAGGCACGGTCCTGCCCCCCATCACAGTCTGAGCCGAGGATGCCAGAGGGGAGAAAGGGGCATCCCCTGTCATCCGCAGGGGAAACTGAGGCAGAAGGGAGCTCTGTGCTCACAGGGCCATGAAGCCGGCTACCTTTTTGGTTTAAACAGCCCATAGTATTTCCAGAGTCATGCAAAGCTTTTTTTTTTATTCCTTTTCAGCCTTGGCACAGAGGGGCTGACGTACACACGCACACCAGTCCGAGCACCGGGCTGTGAGCACTCACATCCCGAGACTTGTCTGCATCTCCGGTGCAGAGCATGCTGCCCTCGCCCAAACTCCCTGCTGCCCATCCCAATGGGACCCAATCTATCACCCCCATTCTCCCAGCCCACTCAGGAATGAGCCCAAACTGGAAGCAAACTGGAAATTTCCCATAGGGAAGGAGCCATCCTTCCAAGAAGGGCTGAGACCCAGCAAACTCATTGCTGGGACAGCCTGAAGGAGCCATGGTCCCTGCCAAGGGACAGGGAGAGTGGAGGGAGAGGGTTGGGACCAGCCCAGCAGTGGGGAACTGGCATCATGGCACAAGGGGACCCCATCCCCGCTGCCTGTCACAGACAGGGGGACAGCAGGGCAGGTCCTGTCCCTAGCGGTGGCCGTGGCGTGGCTGCCGGCTCCACTCGCCTGTGCCGCGGCCATGGAGCCCCCCAGACCTCCCTGCATCCCCCCAGCCCCTTCCTACCCCACCTCCCATCTTCTGCGCTATTCTCGTGGCTGCTTTAAGCGCAGGGAGGGGATACAGAATTCATCAAACCTCACATTTCTCGGGGATTAAATCATCCGACTCATTTCTCCGAGGGAGAGAAGTCCAAAACCCCTTTTTTTTTTTTTTCTTTTTTTTCTTTCCCTGCAAGGCTGAGCAGCCGCTTATTAGCTCTTGGCAGCGGGGCCGAGGGCTGCTGAGCACATCAGCTCACGGCCGCAGCGCCGGGGGCTGAGCGTCACCACGGGGCCCTGGAAATGGAGCCTGCATGGGGCAGCGACGCGGGAACCGGGGGGCCCTCCGTCCCCTGGCCCCCTCCCAAGCATGGCCCCAGGACCCCCGAGCTTGCAGGCAGCAGAGCCCAGCGACACCCCGACTGGCTTCTTGCACCACATGCCCCTGCACCCCTGGAGAAAAGAGCCCCCCGTTATTCCCCAGCTGGGCACCTCCGGGCACGGTACAGGGATGCTACGAAAAGTCCTGGCTCTCTGCTCATGTAATATTAGGGCTGGCATTTCAAATAAGCAAGGAAAAAGTGATTCCAAGCTCCCCAGGGAGGCTCCCAGGGCTTGCGTTTCACCGTGGGGCTGTTCTCTCAGAAGCAGATACTTGCACCTTCCCCCAGGAATGCTGCTCCTTCTCAGAGGTCACATCCCAGCCGCTGATCCCAAAGCTGCTTCCTGCATCCTGCCACCTACTTTGCAGAAGGGGAAACTGAGGCACATAGCCCAGGGAACTGATCCTGGAGCGAGGAGCCAACCTCCTGCTCCCACCCACCCTCCCCCAGGGTCCGCGAGAAACCCTGCGAGCTCCAGCACATCCAGCTCTCCCAGTGCCAGCTGCTTCGCTCCAGCCCTTGGAAAGCGAGGATGTCCTCTCCCAGCTCCGTATTAGCTCCAGCAGTTTGACCTGTCACTGAACCAGCTCCTATCGGTGCCGGTTTTAGCAGAACATCACGCTGGGAACGAAACATTTTGGAACTGAGTGAAGGAGCTTTCCTGGCTCGTGGTTTCCCCCGCCCCAACCCGAAGCAGAGCCGCCACCTCATCCCCAGCATGGCCGTGAGTAGGGGGGAGCCCCTGCCAGCCCCCCGAAGAGCTGGGGATGGGATCCCCGTCAGGACCAGTACATCCATCACCTCCCAGCCCAGGGACTGCAGCACAAGCAGGGCTGGGATTGCCTTTGCCACCCCTGTTTATTGCAGCCACAGACCCCTTAAATGCGCAGGGGGGCAATTGACTCCTGGGGGTAATCGGTGGCAACCTGGGGACCGGCTCTGCGCCTGCTCTGCACTTCTCCCGGCACACAGACAGGGCACCAAGGGCGACCCCCCATCCTGCCCCACACAGGGAGGGGACCAGCAGCTCACCAGTGCTCCCCAACATGGGGAAGGGACCACCTGCCCCCCTCACCAAGCCCCACAAGGCTGATGGAGGGAGGGGGAGGGCACACACCATACCACGGCCCCGCTGTACGCGCTCGCTTCTTGCAAGGCTCTGCTTGCTTCTTGGTCTCTTGCAGATGTTCCCACATGGGCAGCCCCAGCAGCCACGCTTGGTTTAGCTTTTAGCAGAAGAGGGGACAGCCTTCCTCTCTGCTCCTCACTATTCCCGCAGGACAGGAGGTAGCAACATCCCCCCGGGCACGTCTCCGCCAGGCACAGCATGCTCCAGACCAAGCAGGAGGCGGGGATGGGGGTTACCACGCTGGCAAGGCTTCCTCCAGCCACGACAGCACTTTTGATGGTGGAAGGATTCTTGGTGTCAGCTCAGCAGTGGGAAGAGCTGCCAGTGTTGGTTGAAACAAGAACAAGGGGGTGATTCAATGAAACTCCCTGTGAAGCACGCTGGAAACCATGAACACAAATATTTCGAGCCACACACACAATTAGCCAGTGGGACCCACCACCACAAGATGCCGCTCGGGCCAAGGGTTTAGTAGGGTTTTAAATAAATACATAATAAAATACACAAAGGACTGCCCACACGTCGGGAGATTGGGGACATTGGGGTGGCAGGAGTCAATGAGAACAGAGACTTTGGCAGTCCAAAAGGTGTCAGGGACGCAGAAGAAAAGGAGTCACCAAGATGCCATGGACATCTGCGCTGCCTTCCTGGGTGACACGCATCTGTCACTGCTTGCTGTGCCCCTGGGGAGCCCCTGCAGGGGTGGAAGCAGGGGGTGTCCACTATACAGGCACCCCCTGAGCCCGCCAGCTGCCCGGCCACCACAGCGGTGCCCCAAGCCAAGGGCCTCCATCACCTCCCTTGCACTGTCTGGGCTCTGCCACCAAGCTGCTGTTTGCAATGGAAACACCTGAGTCGCGTCTAGTCCTCCCTTGGGCTTGGCCTTCATCCTTGCTTCCTCCTTCGGGGCCAGTATTTTTCCTCTCCGAAGGCAGGAGCCAGCCGGACGCTTTCCTCGCATGACATCAGCTGCCTCGGGAGCCCGGCTGCTGCCCCTGCATTCCCCAGGTAGGGGACGAGGCGCAGCCCTGGGGGGTCCAGGTCCATGGGGCTGCTCCCCCTTGGAGAAATTAATTGGGGTGCTGTGATTTGGGGCTCACAGACCTCTACGGTAAAGCCTGTCCCAACTGGCAGCCCCCACCGGAGAAGGCATCCTCGGGGAGACCCTTGTAATTGCTCTTTTCTGTTAAGAAATAGTCTCCTCCTGTGCAAGAGCGAAAGATCACAGAGAAAATTCTACAGCGAGGTAGTACCACAGTGCATCATCCTGGTGGAAACACAACAGTGTCCCTTCAGTCACAGGAGCTCTTACAGTGAGCCTCTTGCCCACTCAGCTGTCCCCAGGAAAACCCCAGCCTGGGGACAGTCACCTCCAAAAGCATTCCAGCCACAGCCACCAAAAGCATTTGAGGTGTCCCGAGCCGGAGACGGAGCCGTACGCCTTGGGTGGGGAGATGTCCTACATGTAGAACACATCTAGCACATGGAGCTTGAGCTGCTCCGGCAGCACGGGGCGGTGGTGGTCCCCGAGGTTCCCCACGCCACTGTTCTCCTCCACGTGTGCACGATGGGGAGGCAAAAATCAGAGAGCACAGATGGGCTGGAGGGACGCAGGATGATGGATGGACCGGCCTGATCTGGGGGGTAATCTCCAAGGCCCCGTTATATTATTGCATATTACGCCCGGTGTGGATTTGCCTATATTGCTTGGCAGCATGCGAGTAGAAAACAGGCCTCTGTCAAAGCCCCAGAGATATTCAGAAACGGCTCCAAATATTACAGCTATAAATTCAGCTCATTTTTTGAACGGTTAAGAGCTGCCAGGGGCTTTGACTTAATCCATCTCTCCCTAACCTTTGTGCCAGACCCCTGCAGGCACCCGCCCCTCCGCAGCTCCTCGCCCGGCTCCTGCGTCACAGCCCCTGGCTGCCCACGTCCTGCGCGGCCGGCAGAGCTACCTGCCCCATCCCCACCAAGCTTCCATCCCTGCTTTCCCACACCCGGACACCCTCAGCCCCCGGGATCTGCCCTCGCCTATCGCTCCTCTGCTGAGTTACCCCCCTCCCTCCAGACCCAGCGGTGCGGGGGCTACTCGGACACACTCAGGCTGCAGCAGCCGGTCCCAAACCTTTTCTGCCTCCTTTGGCCTCGCCACAAAACCGAAAAACCATCTGCTCTGCCCAGCATCCTTATTCCTGCTTTCCTCTTTGCAAACAATTGCTCCCTTCTCTCAGCGCCTTTCAAGGAATAAAGATCCCACGGAAAACAGAGACTTTGGCAGTCCAAAAGGTGTCAGGAAAGACCTGGTGGGGTTTTTCCCCCTTATTTTCTGAGCCGGGATATTTTATTCTCACACTTGCCCATGCCCGAGCAGCCGGAGCAGGGGCAAATCCAGCCCTCTCCTGCAGCAGGATGCTCAGTACTTGCAGGGAAGAGTTAACTCTTCATCGCAGGCGCTGCACACAGGTCAGCTCTAGAGCAGGGAAGCATCAGAGGCAGCATCAGATTTCCAAAACCATTCCAGGAGTTGTCCTCCAAGGGCTATATCCTCACACCCCTCTCCCCATAAACACTTCCCCCCTTCCACCCTGGGGAAGAGCAGGGATGTAATTAACCCGGGATCATCCCCAAGCTTGGTAGAGCTGGGAACCTTCCAGAACATGGACTCATCACCCAGCCCTTCCCCTGGCTTTGTCTGGCCACTCATCACCCAAATATTTGAGGCTCAGTTGTGCTAAGAGCCCCTTGTGCAAAGGGATGGAGCAGAAATCTGCGCAGCCACTCACAAGGGGAGGTGGGCACCCATTTTCACCCTGGCTGGGGGCTTCAGCGTCTCCCACGTAGAAGGAGCAGCACCAGGAGTGTTGCCTTTGGGTCTGGAATGCTGGGACTCACCGTTCCCATTGCAGGGGCACAAGCCAGCAGCACTCTGGGAAAACGGGAAGAGGCACTGGGCAACATCCCTCAGTTTCCCTTTGTCCAGCCCCGGCCTTTGCCTCAAAAAGGAGCAGCAGCTTCAGGGGGACAGTTTGGCCAAATACCCTGAGACCCCGCAGCCTGCCATGCGGGAAGCGGCCGCAGGAGCCAAGCACCACAAAAACTGTCAAATACAGGTGAAACCGCACCCCTAAAAACATCCTGTGGAGTCTCAATTTCCCATTAAGGGCTTTACTGAAAGTAAAAATAGGAGTGAAATATTTTGAATGCATTGAAGAAAAAAAAAAAGAAAAATGTTTCCTTCAACTCCAAGGAAGACTTTTCCAACAGTTCTGTTCTACGGGAAATGT
This sequence comes from Chionis minor, assembly GCA_013398295.1. Lineage (NCBI taxonomy): Eukaryota > Metazoa > Chordata > Aves > Charadriiformes > Chionidae > Chionis > Chionis minor. The sequence continues at coordinate 66,559 of VZSF01001239.1, forward strand.
CTTATTTTTGTTTTTGCATTATTTTGGAGTGGAAAAAAAAAAGCAGAATATGGGGCCTTTCCAGTGAAACTGAAACCCCAGGTCTTGCCCAGCTCCAGTTGCTGTGCTCTCTTCTTTTAAACTGAGATCAACCAAGGTCCAGAAATGGAAAAGGCGACGCACTGGGAGAGGCTGCTGTGACGAGGTTTCTGCCACTCCTGGCAGCACATGAAATCTCATAATGAAAGTTGTCCTGGTGAAAATCTCAGCTTGGTTTAAACAAACTCCAGAGGCTCCGATAGTCAAGATTATCAATCACGGCCCAGGTCGGGCTCCAGGTTTGTTTTGCTGGTGACGGTTTTGCTCCGAGTCTGTTTCTGCATGGAGCCTGTCCAGTCATTGCACAAGCTTCGAGATAAACTCTTCGCAAAGCATGATGAAAACTGAAAGAAAAGGAGATGAAGGGAAACAGCAAATAAATCAAGCTCCTCCTGTATTTTCCACCTAGCTGAGCTCCATCCCTTATCTCCCTGTCTCTCCCCACTTGCTCCCAGCCTGTTTCCAGCCATTCCCTGGCGCAGCTCCATGGGCACAGCCTTTATGTTGCCTCCTGCAGCTGTTTTCTCTCCTTTGCTGGAATATCTTTCTCCTCTTTCCCTTCCTGTTTTTCCAGGTGAACTGGGGTGAGAGGGAGCAGAAAGTTTCCAATGCTGGTGTCATTCCAGACCTGCCCTTCCCACTGTCAGAACAGGGGCGAGGGGCTCCAACGCCCACTGGCATCTCAGGGTCTTCCCCATCTTTTCAGGCCAGGTTCAACGCAGGGCAAAGCAGTTGAGACATTTTCCAACCAAGTAGCTCTGCTCAGCAGCAACCTGGATCCAATTATTCCCCCAGAGAAGTGTAAGGGAACAACCACCTCGAGCCTGGGAGGGTTTAACCCCTTCGAGGAGGGGGAGCAGGGGAGAATGGGGCTGTCCAGAGGCTGCGTCCAAACTCTCCATCTCCAGTGGGGCCAGGGATGTGGAAGATGAGGCTGGGCTGGGCTAGAACAGGGTTTTCTGGAGCTCTGCATGGAGAATCTGGGAATGCAGATCTCCCCATGGCTGCTCGGACTACCCCTGGACCCAGCTAGCTCCAGGTAGCTCCCAAGGCTCTGGGGAGGAAGAAGAGGAAGCAAACAAGGGTATTTGCAGGATCTGGGAGCTGGCACTGCAGGCAGCTGGAAGGGATGGACCTCTTCCTTCCACCTCTTCAGTCCTGGGGTCCCCATGCAAACCCACTGTGCCCACCAATGTCCGGGGTGGGGGCGCACCTGGAGCCTTCCTCACCTAAAGGAGGATGAGGGACTCCCGGCAGCCCACTGCCACGCTTCCCCATGGGCGAGGAGCCGGAGCAGTCTCTGCATCCTGCCAGCAGTCTGCCAGCACAGCCCGAGAGCCAGGGGTTAAATCCCCAGGCTGGTGACTCAGAAAATCTTTGATGCAGCCAGAAGGAGCTGAGTAATTTGTGTATCTGCAGAGGTCACATTGCCTCCTCTCTTTTTATGTCTGTTACTCATGCTGCTCCTTCCCACTCCCCCTCCGCAGCCTGGACTCTCCTCTTCTCCCTCTTAAAACACACCGATTCTTTTTACTACCGTTGTTATTAATTACTGGGATTAGAAGAGCCCCTGGCAGTGGCTGCCCGCCCCACTTGGTGCTGGTTCCCATCGAAGGCAGAGCAGCAGCCGGTGCCGGAGCCTTCGCCATCGGCACTCGCCTCTCTCCTCTCATCTCCCTCGCTCCTCCTGGGATGGGATACCCATCGCTTTCCTCTTTGTGGCTGCGGCTCAGGTCCGAAGGGCAGCACCTCTACAGGAGAAACCCTGCCCTCAGCTCTGGATCCCGTTTTCCACTAAGTCGCCGAACCCCGGAGCTGCGAGAGCCTCGCAAAGCGGGGTGGGGGCAGCCCTTTGCATCTCCAGTTCCAAGCCCATTGCCTGGCTGGGCACCAGGGCACACGTCTGGGTCTCTCCCACCCAAGCCAAGTGGCAAACAACCACCACGGCAATTAACCAGTGCAGAAATCAGGAGCGAACCGCAGTTAACGAGGCACATCTTAAAGCGCGGCATCTCCCAAGTTAACGGTTTCAATAATCCCAGGTTGCTACAAAGCACGGGGGCAGCCAGAAAGACTTCCCTGCATTTAATCAAATCACTTCATTAGGTTGTTTAATAAGCAAGGGAGCTCTGGGAACACCGGGGTTTCACTGCTCTCAAGCAGCATTTGGAGAAGGAATTTACAGCGGAGCTATTAAGGAGTAATCAATCTGCCTTTAATCCTCCCGCAGCCTCCACGCCACGTAAAGCTTCCCGGCTCCCACCGCCCCAGGTGACATTCAGGCTGCCCCACACAAGGGGATGCTTCCCTGGGAGCTGCCAGGGATGCTCCAGGCACGTCCCTTAACCATCCCCACCACCCACCGGCATCACCCGGCTCTCACAGAGGGTGAGGGGGTTCTGCCCATGGACCGGGGACTCTGCAGCACTCGAGGGATCGGGGAGGAGAAGCACCAACCTCACAGGGTCTGTAGGGCAGCGGAAAGGGTGACGCATCAGAAACCGCAGGAGCAGAGCCTCATCCCGCACAACCAAAGTTAATTGGGGCTTTTTCCCAGGGGTGTCAGTGCAAGACCAGGTGTTCCCCCCTCCCCCAGACAGTCCCCACCACCAAGAGCTGAAACTCTTTCCCTGTTGCATTTCACTGGGTGATTATTGTTCATAGTGCCTGCCCCTCAGCCTGCCTTCACACTTCGGGACACTTATAGCAATTTAGCAGCGGGATGGTGACGCATGGGCAACAATCACGACACCCCTACGGCGCCAGCAAGGTGCCTTTGTGGCCCCGAGGCTGGGACGGGAGCCCAGGGACGGCACCCCGCAGCCAAAGGGATGCGTTTTCAGCCCAGGAATTGCAATCCCGGCTGGCGCCCATGGGATAAAGCGGCTGCGAGAGCATGAAGCTGCGGCCAGAGCCCCGGGTCAACTCGACGGGCTCCTGCCAGCCACTGCTCATGGGTCTTAGAGAGCTTGGCTCTTCCTAAGCCAAAAAACCTGGCTGCTCGCTCAGCCAGGAGCCAAGGAGCTGTTTGGACAATGTGGCTAGCAGGGATTAAAGCTGACAGAGCCCCTCTAACCTCTTCCTAAAAGAGACACTTGAGCAGGCACCTCCTGAATGTTTTTCCCAGACCGGCTGCCCCGAGGAGCTCACAGCATCCGCGACGTGCTGCTGCCATTCCCCGGTCCCCTCCAGATGGATTTGCTTTGCATTTTCCGTACTGGGCCTTTGTGTTTTCTGCAGATTTTTCTAACCTCTCTGTCCTCTCTGGTATTTGCAAATCCTCCCAGTTCTGCATCCTCGGAGGATTTTGTGCATGCGTTATTTCCTCCCTCGTCCAGAGCGCTCCCGAAGCCCAGTAAACACAGCTGGTCCCCCTGGACCACCACCGGACCTGCACTTTCAATCTTCTCTGACTTGCAGAGTCCTGAAAATCCTCAGATGAAGACACAAACATCTCCACAGCAAATTCAAGTCCCCTGAACCCCAAACATCTGCCAGCCACGGCTAAAAACCTCCGTGCAAGACACCAAACCCCACCTGATGCAGTTCACCACGGGCCCGAGCGCGCACCAGCCTGGCGTGGAAAGCGTGACCTTCCCGGCTCATCCCCCGATGCCTTCACAGCTCACCCAGGCTCGAAAAAACTGGCTGGAATTACTGGCTGAAGGTGCAAACTTTCATTCCTCCATCCAGAAGTAACTAGGCTGCTGCCAGCAGCTCAGGGCATTTGATAACTCCCCGGCTAATGCAATCACTTGCACTCAGTAATTACAGCTGCTTCTCACCCCACACCTGGGAGGCCTCCAGACGCCGCTCGGAGGTGGGGTGTTTGCAGGCAATACCAGCTCTGGGTATCGCTGAGCCTCTCCTTTGATGCGTCAGACGTCAGCCAGACGTGCTGGCAGCTCACATCACTTTTTCCAGCCCCTGCTACCCACCCTGGCCCCCTTCCCCTCTCCCAGCATCGCGCCTGGTGACAGGAAGCCCCATCCCCAGGGAGAGTTTGTTCCCGTGGCCCTCGGCTTCCAAAGAAAACCTTGGGAAGTTGTCAAAGCAACACACCCCAGCCTCATCTCATCTCTTCCCCTTTTTTTTTTTTTCCTTCCTTCTTAAGGGACAGTCCCTGCCGTGGCCATCTCAGCCTACAGATTCTCCCCGAGGAGCCGGGCACGGGCAGGATCTGGCCGGAGGTGCTCACCCTGTCCCGGCGTGCACCGTGGCTGGCGAGCTACGGCTGCAGAGCCCTGCCAGGCCTTCCACCCCGACAAGCACCAACATTTCATAATAAATACATAGCTCAAGGCTGGAAAAGAAACATCTTTCTGTTTCTCTCTGCCTGGGGAGTTCGGCTCTGAACCTTTAATATTGCACATTTATTTTGATTGAAGCAGAAGCGGATGGAAGGCCGAGCCGAGCTGCCAACACTGTAAAATCAGCTGTCAGGAGCCTTCCCAGAAGCTTCCGTCCTCCGGCTGTGCCCACCACCATGTTTGCCATGGAGGGACAGGCTGGAGCTGAGCCAGAGAAAGCACAGGCAGCTCTGGAGGGCAGAGCAGCCGCCCTGGGAAGCATCATCCCCCCCAACATCTTCCTCCTGCAACAGCACCATCCGGAAACACTGCCTTCTGCTTCCAAGGGTGGATGCTAAATCGCAGCAAGTCCAAACAAAAAAAAAAAAAAAAGGTTGACCCCAAAATGGTGAAAATCTGCAGCCCTGGGTGTCTCTGTTGGAGCTGAGCTGCAGGCGATGCTGGGAGCAGCAGGGCAGGGACCGTGGAGGTGCCACCCTGGTGTCCCCAGGCTCGGGGACGGCGGTTGGGCTGTGCCCCAGCGCCAGGCAGCTCAGCTCTGCGTTCTCAAGGGCAGGCTTATCGCGACAGGTCGACTGCACGAAGCGTTCACCCCTCGCCCAGAGACCTCTCTCGTGGGTGACACAGCCCATGGTACCCGTCGGAGCCATCGGAAACAAGCACTGAGGACCCAACAACTCAGCGCACCCATGGAGCCAGTCTCCCAGCTGGCCAGCCATTTCCCGGGCTGCAGACGACCCACCCGGGTTTTGTCCGGCGCTGCTGGCTGGGATAAACACCCTGTTCCCCGGACAACAGCCTGGGACGGCTCCTCATCCAAGCTCCCTCCCGGAGCCAGCGCTGCCCAACTCCGCCGCTTCACGCCTTTGGGCAGGATGAGCAGCGTGTGTAATGGCTCCAATTAAGAGAGCCGGAAAGCTCCAGGGAGCTGCGGCTCTGCTTTCCCAAATGTCAGGTGGAGGTGGAGCAGCAGAGGAAGTGTTTTCATCTCGAAGGCATCTGAGCCGCCGCTTCCAGCGGAGGCAGATGCTCTGGTAGCTGCTCCCGTAGCCTCCGAGGATCTGTCCTCTCCCGTGGGTGGAGGGCTGCAGATGCCGAGGTCCAAGACGGCTCCAGGCCCTTTGCCCCGGTCCCCAGCACCTTCCCACCATGGAAGGGGACACAGCAGCCTGGAAAAGTGTCACCAGTTCCTCCTCCTTTAGCTGCCACCAAACCCTGCCCGAAACAAGGACGGTTTCTGGGAGGGAAGGGGAGTCACAGGGCAGGAAATGGCGCTGGCGTGATGGATGTCTGCAGCAGACACCGTCCCTCTGCCCCAGGGAGGGGATTCAGCATCTCTGCCCCGAGCCGAGCCCAGCAGCGGCAGCGGGGGCCGTGGGGCAGCGAGGGATGTGGGGAGAAGGTGGCTGCGTCCCGCACAGCCTGTTTATTTTTCAGTGCAGCCTGGGGCTTTGCTGGAGCTGGAGGAATTCATCTCGCTGAAAGAGCCTTGTTTTTCATGGAGGAAATGAGACAGCGCGCTTTTAATAGGAAATAAAAACACATAAAATAAAGAGAAACTGAGACACAGGCCTGGAAAAAAGCGGAGCCATCCAGCTGCGTCGCGCCAGCAGCCCGGCCCCTGCCAGCAACCCCGGCGGCTGCACCGACCACGGCCACACCGTGCTCACCGTCCCCAGCTCCTCACTCCCCGTCTCTGTCCCCAGCACCCGACAGGCACATCCCATCGTGTGGACCCACATCCCTCCCTGCCCTCATATCCTCCTTCTGCACTCACGGAGCAGTGAGGGCTGCTTGGGGGACGCATGGATGGATGGATGGGTGGGTGGGTGGGTGGATGGATGGGTGGAAGTGTGGGTGGATAGATCAGTCAATGGATGACCACATCAATAGATCCAGCTGTTGTCCTCCAAGGAAATCGTTGATGCTTCACAACCAACCTCCCTAACATTTGCAAGAAGAAACAGTTCAACAAACCCCCAAAGGGTTGACTCTTGAAAATGTGCCACCTGGGCTCAGTAGGTTTCACAAGGGACTGGAAATTAATATTGATACAGCTCAGCATGTCCAAGCCTGGCCAACATGCCAAATGCGAGCAGGGGCTGTGAGCAGGACAGAGGCATCGCACAGAAACAGGGTTATTAAAAATAAGCCCCATGAGGAACGGAGGGGAGGAATGTGCAGGGAACGGAGCACGTGGCACCCGTGGCTCAGGGCTGGCGTGGAAGCTGCAGACAGCGGTGGGAAGGCAGGTGAGGGCAGACTCGTGCCACTACGAGAACAGCACGGAAGGAAAAGTCCTGATGATTTTCCAGCTGGCGGGGGCACCTGGTGCCCTGAATCGTGCCCTCCAATGCTCCCAGGGGAGCTCTGCCAGCTCAGACGTGCCCGGCGCAGGGCACATCGTGAGTGGGATTGCCAGCACCCTGCGGACAAACGGACACCCCCTCCGGCAGGTACAGCCTGCCTCTGGGAGGGGAGCAGCATGGGCTTCAGCAAACATGCAAGGAAAACCAGCCAAAGGCTGGGGAAGAGTTTTTCCAGCTGCACGTTTTACAGGGATTTGCACCAGGATCAGAGACCATTCATGGCTCGTAACTCATTTGCATTGATTAAGTGAGGCAATTAAACAGCAAGGGAACGGCTTGGTGGTGGGCGACGGTGGCTGTGCTGGGGAAGAGGCTGGGAAATAGCCCTGGAAACACATCCAAGAGCAGGTCACGGCTTTATGGTCTCACAGTAAATATCCAATTAAATTGGAATGAAATGCACATCTGGAGTGTCTGTCCCCCCCTGTCCGGGAGCCTGGAACCTCATCCTGACGGCATCACACAGCCCTGCGTCCCTCGGACCCCGTGCCAGAGCTGTCCCAACGCAGCCGGCAGGGACAGCAGGACATCCCAGCCTGGCGGCTCCTCGGACCGTCTGCCAAGCCATGGCTGGGGCTGGCACCGTCCTCTGCTGGGCGGCTGGAAATTGTCCGCAGGGCCCAGGAGGGACCATCCTGAGCAGCAGCTTTACAGCCCGCATTTCTCCTGACTCCTCTCTGAACAGGCAGCCGGTGGCCCGGCAAACCACAAGCCAGAGCTCCCGAATTCAATCCCGGCTGAGCATTCCCCATCGCTCCGGCGTTGCTCGCACACCCGCCCAGCTACCGCCTGCTTTCTTTCCATCAGACACCGTCCTGACACATGAAATCAAACTCCTCCTTGCGTAGCTGTTGGCTATTAAAGAAAATAGCCATAGCCATGGATGCAAACAAGTGATGTTCCCCCACTGGGCTGGCTCCAGCCGTGCCCTGGTTGTCTGCAGAGAGACGCACCCAGGGCTTGACCCATGCACACAGGACTGGGAGGTTTGGTGACCCTGAGCAGCATTTCTTAAAAGCCCCAGAACAGCAGTGCCTTGGGCTGTGCCATCCCAGTGCCCGGATCCCGCTGGCTGCGTGCAGCCACCCTGGAGCTACAGCAGCTCCTGGCAGCGGCACGGAGCCGGTATCAGAGAGCGGTTAAAGCCTTTGAAACCGCTCCTCAGAGGCAACCTGCTGGGGATTTTGAAGCTGCAGACACTTCAAGACAACCTCGCTCGGAAAACGTTTAATTGGGAGGGTTGGGAGGGAGAGAGGAGGAAGCCTGGGGCGTACAGCCCGCAGGGAGTGGGGAGAAAAGCTGGGAAGGAGCTTGCAGTGCAGGGGTTTGGGCTCCAGCGGTTGCCCCAGTGAAGGGGGATGCTCCCTGAGCCGTGTGGGCTGCAGCCATGGGGCAGAGCTGTAAATCTCCCAGGATCATCTTTGCTGACCAGGGAAAGGTTGGGAGAAGGAGGCAGGAAGAGAAACCTAGGAGTTTTCAAATTACTCTTGCAGCCTTTTCCCCAACAAAAGCCCCTTCAGTCCCAGGGCGGCCAGCCCCTCGCGTGCAGCCAAGGGTAACATTTGTGCATGTGGAGCTATAAGGAAAAGTGTTTATTTTTCAGCATATTCACTGAAACGCTGCATGCTGAGGTGGGGAGAGGGAGCAAACAGGGGCCGGCTCCTCCGCCGGTGAGAGGGGGCAGAGCTCTCCCCGTGTTGGTGGGACCAGCGCCAGCTCACACCAGCTCTGAAACCCAGCCCGGAGCCCCTGCATGATCCCGTCCTCTTCCCTGCGACACCCACAACTCTTCTCCCCGCAGCGACGGCCGTGCGGGAAGCACTCCGTCCTTTCGCTGCCCCACCAACGTCAGCCGGGAGCGGGGATGGCGGGAGCATCCCCAGCGCCTGTGCCGAGGTGCCGAGAAGCCCCCGGCGCGTCGCCCCCCGGGGAGCACCCGGAGTGGGGAGCCGAGTGGGGCCCCTCACCCTCCCCGCTCACCCACGGGCCGTGTCCGCTAGAGGGAGAGCGTGGCAGCTGGTTTCCATCTCCGGCACCGCGCAGCACCCGGGCGCAGCCGGCAGAGCCACGGAGCGCAGCCAGGGATGGGTGCCCCTGCAGCCCCTAAGAGCTGGGCTCCCCCCAGCACATAGCCCCCCAGCTCCAGACACGTACACTCTTCCCACCCAAATGCTCCCACTCGCACCCGTGGCCACCGGCATCCCCGTGACGGGGGGCAGTGGGTGCCGTCCCGCTGGGGCTGCAGGGTGCTGGGCAAGGTGCTGAGCCGGGGGTCTGCCGGAGGACGGGAGAGGGGCTCGGCCCCCACCATGCACCGGCCACGTGAGTCTGCAGCTGCTTCCTGGCCAAGGGTGTGTGTAATCACTACCAGACCTCGTTGCGTTGCGTGCTCATTAATCCCGGGCTGCTGCGGTTTCCCCTGCAAGACCCCCAGCCCGTTGACTCGGGGAGCGGAGCCAAGGCAGCCGCTGCAGGAGCCCCCCTGCTGTATTCCCAGCGCTTGCCAGGTTGAAGAGGGGAGCGAGAGGAGCAGCAGGCGGCAGGAAAGCCTGGGAGCAAACAGCACGGCCCCCCCCCGGAGTCAAACCAACACTCTCCCTGGCACCGTCCGTGGGGTCAAAGCTTTTGTCAAGCTTAAAAACAAGCAAACACGTTTTCCCACCCCTCCCATGCGGCAGCTGGAGGGAAGGACCCTGCTGGGATCAAGGCCATCTTTGGGGCCGATTCCCATTTAAATACCTGGGGGTCCCCTGGAGATTGCACCAGTGGTGACGGTGTTTGCGCATGGTTTCCCGTTAAACACACCTGAATGGAGACATTTACTTAGGATTTCACATTATTAACAGCCGCAGCAGGAAAAGGTCGGGGAAAGAAAAAGCTGATGTTATTTCCCAGAGGACGTGCTTGGTGAGAGGATGCTGCGGGGGTTTCCTCCAGCAGCTCCATAGCAAAGGGGAATTTTCCCCTTTAAAACACCCAGAGAAAGAAATTGCTGGAGGGAATCCCGCCCCCCCCCACAAGGTGAGCAGGATGCGGCTGCTGGGGCCGGGATGCTCTGGAGCCATGGCTGGGTACCGCTGGCAGCCCAAGCTGTGCGTAACCATTCATCACCAGCCCTCGGGGGCGTTACGTGAGAGGATTAATTAAATTTTACACACGGAGCTTAGCGCAGGGCTGGGTGTGATCATGTATTATTCATATGTTCAATAACACAGCTGATTTATTAATGAAAAGGTCAGACTCCCTGGAAGTGAAGGCGTGTTGTAAAATTGCTTTGAGCCGGGATGTTTCGGAGGAGCTGCTGGAGCGGAGCTGGGGCTTGGCCATGCCGGAGCTGCACCCGCTGCCGGCTGGGACAGGGACGGCACGGCGAGAGCTGCCCTGTTCCTTACAGCCCATTAATCCCCGTGCTGCTTGGGAGAGGCACGTTCCCGCTCCAGCACAGGCAGACGGCAGCGGAAATGTATATGCAGGAGCTTGGAGGAGTATAGCGGCGTCTATAGGGGCGGCTGCCTGGCTGCCTCCTCCCCACAGCCGCTGCATCAGCCGTGCAGGACCTGGGGAGCCGAGGAGACCCAGAGCGTACACATCAGCATCTCCGTCTTGCAGGGAAAAGGGAGAAAGCCGCAGGCAGCCAACCCCTCCCTCCAGCGCGGTGCCGGCCGGGAGGGAGCTGGCTGTCGGCAGGGAGAGCAGGAGCTGGAGCAATCTCCAAAAAAGAAGCAATAAGGGAAGGAAATCCTTAGAGCAGGAGCTGTTCTCCCTCAGGTTACTCCTGGGGACTAATAGCCCACCTACCTCTCAGCCCCGTACTTAGCTTGGCCCCGCTTTGGGCACCCCCTTTCCTCCCCTCGCCTCTCTCAAGGACAGCAAACACCACGCTTGGGGCTGAGCCACAACCAGCCTGGCTCTTCCCAGGGAAATACAGGAATACCCGCAGTGTTTTCATGCTCCCGGGGCTGCCCTGTGTCCCTGACACGGCGCGATGCTCACAGCGTGCCGCACGTAGCGGCTGAGAGGACGCCTACCTGCAAAGAGCAGAGGGGGCACGTGGTGGGAGTGCAGGGAGCATCCCTAAAAATGGACCTGTGGCTCAGGGACCCTTCCCCTCCACACCCCAGGCACCAGCCATCCCCTTGTCCCCGCTCCCGCTGCAGCAGCCGGGGCTGGCCGTCGGGCTCAGCTCGGCAGCGGTTTCCCTCTCTCGTTGCAGGCAGAGACAAAACTGAACCCAAGATCCAGGGAGAGGCCCCGGGGCTGCCAGCCACAACGTGCTCCGTTGCACAATTTCTCTGGGAAGGACGGAGAGGAGAAGGGGGGAGAAGAGCGCTCGGGCGGCTCTGGGGGCCGTGCAGGTGGGGACGCAGCCGAGGCGCAAGCGGAGGGGATCAGGGGCGAGTGGGGAAATTGCTGGGACTGGTTTGGGGGAGAATGGGGCTTTTCCGGATGCCTCTGCTCGGCGGGCTGAGGCTGGGAGAAGGCCAGGAGCACTGGGCAGGGGCTTGCCATGGATTCCTGCTTGTTTCTGTGGAGCAGAGCATGGGGGCATGTCGCACACCCATGGAGCCGCGGCAGCCAGTGGCAGCTCGGGAGAGGAGCTGGGTCCTGGAAACAGCTTCTCCCAGGGCGAACAGGTACCCCGAGGGCAGGAGGAGAAGCCACTGGTGCCTCCGCTGGGGATGGTGGAGTGGAGGCAGCTGGCAGCCGTCCCCGCTCTGATCAGCCCGCACACACTGTCCTCGGAGAGGGCCAGCGGAAATCGAACGAAAACAAAGCAAGAATTTATCAAACCACATGTAGCGTGGCGGGGGCACGTCTCATCCAGCCTTCCCGCTGAGGGCGCCTCCAAGGAGGGAAATGCAGGCAGGGGCGCGGGAGCAGAGGTCTGCCAGCCTCTGACTCCAGTGCAGCGGGTTACTGCCAGCTCCGGCGACACGTTCCGCTGGGATAACCCAGTGTAACGGGTGCCCCAGCGGTGGGGACAGCCCCTCAGGGCCAAATAGCAGGCTGGGGTGGCTCGGCAGCTGCACCATCGCGTTTCTCAGCCTGCTCCAGACCCCAGGGAGCTGCCAGACTCTCCTCCGTATCCGCCTTAACTCTTCACTTCTTGACTTGCCGAGACGCCGGCGGTGCCAGGTCTGTCAGGCTGGGAGAGGAGTCATCCCCCCATGCCCTGCACACCAGCGGCCCACGCACAGCTCTGCCCATGGGGACACTCACCCCGAGCCCCCCAAAAATCACCCCACTGGTGCTGGGGGTCCCGGGAGCAGCTCAGCCCCAGCAGACATCTGCCCGCACAAGGCGCTTGCCCGCAGGCAGGAGCGGGTGTTTTTTTCTCCCTGCCAGCAGCCCCAGCGCTCGCCGAGATTTCCAGGCATCCGTATTCAGGCCTGTCGGGAAGAAGCCGCTTTGATCATTGCTAATTATTGCTCACGGGCTGACAGCACCCACGTGAGCTCTGCAGCACCCAGCCCACCCCCAGCTCTGCTGTGTCTGCCCACGGACCCCCGGCAGCCCCTCGCCGCTCCGGCCCCCGCCTGTCCCTGCTCCGTGGGGCTGCAGCACCCTTCCCAGGGGATTATCCCCATCCCAATGCCCACCCTCTGCAGAGGAAGAGGTGGCCAGGGCCCAAGGGATGCACCCCAGGGCCTGGGGCATGGCAGAGAGGAGCGTCACCACCCCAAAATTGACGGGACGGTCCTGTCCCTCCAACACCGCCTCCTTCTAGATGCTCTTTTTATCTCCCTAAATTGTGAAGGCGCTTGCCAGGACCCCAAGTTTCCCCCAAACAGTTCAATTCAGCTGAACGGCAGCGAAAGCAGCGAACGCCCACGCCCTGCTTCTTGCTCCTGTTTATCTCCAAAGCTTTTTTTCCTTTTTTTTTTTTTAAAAAAAAGAAACAAAAAAAGAAAACCATGCCTGCCTTTAATCTGGAGGAGAGTTTGCAGCTCAGAAGGCCTGAGCGCAGCGACGGGAGCCAGGGCAGAGGAGGGCAGAGGTTCGCTGCAGTGGCCCCTGGCTGGGCTTAGCTCTGCTCCGAGCAAAACGGTGCCAGGGCGAAGAGGCTCCGGGCAAAGGGAGGTTTTGATTTGTTTGCTAGCGCGGAAGCCAGGTGGCAGGAGCAGGCAGGAACGCTAATGGGTTTCCCAGGCAGCTGATGTTTCGCTTTTCTTTTTTTTTTTTTCATATTTCAGATGCTTTGGAGAGAAAAACAGCCCGCGCACCATTTGGGAGGGGAGTTCAGTGCTGTGACCCTCCCAGAGCCGGGGGCATCTGGGGAGCTGGTGGGGGGGAACCACGAGGCACTGGGGAAGGGCTGAGCACACCACGGGACAGCCAGGCTCGGTGCCCATCACCAGGCTGCGGGGATGCAGCCGGCTGCAGAGGGCACAGCAGGACAGGATCGGGCCCTGCGATCCCCCCTGCCGGCCCACCAGCTCTGCCACCCCCAACCCCCCCCCAGAGCTGGCTGCGTTTCACTAACAGGGGAGTAGATTTGGGAGGCTGTGCGTTTTAAGAGCGTTAGCGTGGTCTAACAGCACCGATAGACGGATGGTTCAGTGGCAGCCCGGCATGGGGGATGTCCGCCCTGCTCCTCTCCCACTGTCCCCGCTGCGCCGGGAGGGACCCCCAGCAGCGCAGCTCTCTGCACCAGGACCATCTCCCTGTTTGCTGCCTGACGCAGCTCCGACTGCTGGTTATCACTTATTAATCTCTACATGGGTTTATATTTGGCTCCCAGGGTGTTTGCAGGGAGGTTTGGGGACCAACCTCGCCTGGGAGGAGGAGGAGGAGGAGGAGGAAGAGGAGGCGGAGGAGGAGGAGGTCTGCAACAAGCCCTCAAAGCTGGAGAGTAGAGATCTGTGGCTGGGGGACAAGGTCAGGGACAGGGTTGGGGACAGGCAGAGATGTGTCTCTCGGGCTCTGCGCTTTGCAAGAGGGCTCCGAGGCTCCTTGCTTGTAGGGAACATGATGTGAGATTTTCCCTATCCAGGAGCCTCAGTCAACGGGCTGGAATGAACCTGTTCCCTCCTGCTGTTTGTTCAGGAGAGCTGGGAGGCTTCAGAGAGGAGCCAAGCGTTCAAAGGGCCTTTGAAAACATGAAGGCTCTGAGCAAGGAAACGCTGCGTTTTTTCCTTCTGCTCCTTGGACAGCTGCAGCCAGCGCCTGGCAGCCTCCAGAGCCACCTTGATGCTACGGTGGGGAGAGACGAGAAGAGGCAGCAGGGTCCTGGCAGGACACCTTGCTCAGCCTCAAGGCACAGAGCAATCACCACCGGCAAATGTCCTTGGTCTTCCTGTGCCCCTCTTCCCCCCTAAGGTCCGGCGAGGGGCAGGGAGCTCCTGCCACGTCCCAGCAGAGCTGCTCTGCCCCGTGATGGCTGAGCATGGGGGCTCTGGGTTTGGACACCCGTCACCCTGGGGAGCAGGGGCAGGTTGTGGGCAGCGGATCGGGGTACCGCGGTCTTGCAAACAAGGCCGGGAGGGTGTCAGCATCCTGCCAGGTCCAGTCCTAACACCTTGTGATAGACACAAGCAGAACCCAGCGATACGCACCCAGCTGTGGGCAAACATCTGCATCACAAGCGCGGGCACGGGCAATAAATCACGGCCGCAGCAGAGCCTGTGACACCTGACGGGACTTCGTGATCTTCGCAGCTGTCCTCCCGAGTGGATTTTGCACTTGGCTAATCTTGTGCAAACTGCTCTCCTGGCTCCTCTGCAAAACCCGGAGACTCTCAAAGGTATTTCACTGCGTGCTCGTAACCAGCCTCCCTTAGCCATGGAGAAGTTCGCACTGTAAAGCATACGTCCAGGGACAGGCGAGGGAGCGACTGGATGAGGAAACGCTTCATAGTTTCCAGCTCTGTTCCAAATTAAGCACTTAACCTTTTCAAACACATTTTACAGTGGTTGTAATAAGCTCTGACCCTCTTTGTGCTGAGACATCCTCTCCCAGCACAGCCCAGGGCACCAGCCATGCTGCAAGGGGAGAGGCACCGGAGCCCGTACACGGGGATTTAAGAAATCCAAATTGGCTTTGCGGGGAGGGGGATGGAAGCACCCACGCTGAGACCACTGGGCATCCAGAGCCACGTCCGTGGGGCTGGGAGCTGTGGAACGGGCTGCACGGACATTCCCAGGTCTGGGTGCTGGGAGGGTTGAGTCCACCCCATAATAACCCACAGTCCCCAAGAGACCAGGGCGTTATTACATGAGGCTCCAGAGCCCCAAAGACAGCCTGTAATTACGGCGGGATGGGGCAAAGGCTTCCTCAGCCACACAAGCATTTCCCAGCGCTGGCAGCCGCGCCAGGTCAGGGGCTGGGGAGGGTAAGGGGCAATTTGGGGCTTGCTCTCCCTCTCCCGTGCCCCCCCCCTCGCCCCCTCCAAGAGATCTGGAGGCAAATAGGAGCCGCCTGTGGCTACTGCACAGCCTGGCCCCACTCGCCGCTGGACCACAATGGGATGGATGAGCGAGGACGGGGGGGACAGGGGCTGCAGGGCTGCTCAGCACAGCGCAAAGGCGGGTGTCACTCGGGGGTGGCACTAGGTCCACGTAGCATGTCCAGGGCAGGGGACAGAGCAGCAGCAAGGGGACACGGCTCTCGAGGCACGTCACCGGTGCAGGCTCTTTTTTGGAGACCCACGGCACGGAGCAGCTGGGGCGAGGGAGCAAGAGGGACCACAGCCAGCCACCGATTTCACAACCCCGGGTGTCCCACGGGAGGGAGAGGAGGGGAGCAGACAGCGGGCAAGGATTCCCAGCCCAGGGCTGCCTTTCATCCCATTTCCAGCCAGGCAAAGCCTGGGCTGAGCCCTTGCACCTCCCATGGAAACAGGGTGACCCCAGGAGCCCCGGGAGCGTCGGACCGTGCTGACACATGGGAGCCGCGGCGAGAGCATCGCCCCGACAGCCCGCACCCGAGTCAGAGTTTCCAGCAGAGCCCAGGGCTCGCTCGGCAGTCGCGCCGTCTCCGAGTGACCGACTCCCTCCGGATTGCCTCAAATCTCGATTCAAGAATGTTGTTTGGGCTGAAGAATGCATTGCTAAAAAAGAAAAAAGAGAAAAGGGAGGCCGGGGTGAGAAGGGAGGTCAAGGGAGGGTTCGCCCTGCCCTTCCACGCTGACCTCTGCATTTTGGGAGAGGAGGCTGCAGCCGCCCAGTGCAGACGTTTGCCAGATGTTGAGCGTGTTCCCTCCACCCAACTTGGCCAAAACTGAGCCCAAAGGGATGCGATGAACCCTGCTCCCCCTCCACTCGCAGCCTGCATCCCCTAAGGACTCCTTTTCCCTGCCTGCTCCTATTGCAGCCGTCCCCAGAAATCAGGTGGGGGCTTCCAGGTGAGTTTGTTTTTGGCAGAGCCCTTTGAAAAGGAGCAGCACAGCCCTGGGGGGGGCCATCCGAGTTGATAACTGTTCTGAAAGCCATGGGGCTGCTCCCCCCAGGCACAGGGCAGCCCCCACGGACACCAGCTCTGGCCCCAGGGCACAGTTAGAGGAAGGAGAAGGTTCCCTGCACAGCACGGTGGGATGGGGCGAAGCGGAGGTACCTGGAGAAGGGCACTTGCTGCCAGCGCCCACACAAGAAGTCTCTGCTGGAAAGAGCCAGGACTAGCGAGGAAGAGGAGGTTTAGGCTGCAAACATCCAGGAACACCACGCAGACCTGGGAGCCACGGATCTCCAGGCACTGGCTCTGGAGCCTTTCTGCTCAGGTGTTGGTGGCACGAGACTTGTCAGGAGGTCTGACACAAAGAAGGGGCTCCAGATCCTGGCTTCATGGGTCCCTCCACCACGCAGGCTCTGCAGGTGATGCCCCACCTGAGCGAGGCTGGAGCCGCCAAGGGACAAGGTCTCCTTGGCTCCTGCTTGGACTCATGCCACTGGGGGCCCTTAAAAGAGCAGCTGGGACCTCCACCCTTCAGGGATCTGCCTTTAAAGACAAGGTCTAGGAAAGGATCTGCAGGACGTGACAGGCACAGGGAGGTTGCTACACAAGCAGCCCCATCTTCAAGCACCCTGAGCCCAGCGGGACTGGTCGCCCCCTCCCAGGATGGGGAGGACCATGGAAATTAAAGAAAATAGCATGAGTGGGAGGACAGAGCAGCCAACAGCTCCAGCAGAGCTGAAACTTCTTGGAAATGTGGCAGAAATAACGTTTCCATGAGTAAAGAGGGAAGCTGCTCAGAAGTAGCCATGCTTCTGACAGTCACTGGTTTTGGATGCCCACGGTAGGGTTAGTAGTTCTCCCTTCATCCAGGCAGAAGGAGCTTTAGCTTTAGCAGGAGCATCATCTGAGAGTTTTGTTTCTCTGTTATGCTGTGAAGCATTCGGTCCCCGTGCCAAAAGCCTCCTGACAAACACACGTCCATCTGCGGAGAAGACAGCGCTCCCGGCTCCGAGCGCAGGATTTGCAGCGTTAAGGCAAACTCAGGGCCAGATTCGGTGGTTTCAAATACAAAGCTCAAGAGCATTTGATCAAAACAGCTGGAACAAACCCAACCAAAACAGACACTGTTCACATCAGTTTGGTTTACAAAACCAAAGCAAACCAATACAGGCATCTGTCTGGCCCTGATGAGATGCAGACTGCGGCCGTTGGAGTAACTGCTCCGGATGAGATTACGCAGCGATAGGGACCATTGGCTTCGATCAAGCAGGACAGCATGTTCCCAGCTCCTGTCACCAATTCAGGGCTTTCTTTGAACCGTCAGCAGCAGGGAAGAAGGGTTTATATGAGATGTTGAAAAAATTTCACGGAAGTCACTTGAGCTGTTTTGCACTGGCCTGAAATCAGCAGTAGCACTGAGGTCTTATCAACGCCCACCTCACGCCAGGCAGACACACCAAGCAGGAGAGCCCTGCTAGCAGCTTGGGAGATGCCGGACATCTGGAGCATGAGATTTCAAGGCTGGATGGAGAAAAACAAGACACATGTGGTTCTTTAGATGGGTAATTTTCACTTGCCTGAGGTAGTCCCAAACTGGTTAGGATGAGATTCAACAGAAAGTCCTGTTGACGGTGGGGAACATACAAACTGAGCTTATACGTGTCGTTATTTTCTGGTTTAGGCCAGAAAAGGGGGATGTGGCCATGGGGAATAGCACCATTGAGAGCCAGCTCAAATGGGGAGAGCTCCTCACCATCCCCTGGGGGACACCAGCCCCTGGTACCCACAGCGGGTGCCCAACCCCAGCGGGCACTGCAGAATACCTTCCCCCAAAGGATGGATGTCCTGAGTTACAAATATTTTTAACTTCCAGAAGGCAAAGAGACCACAGTCCTTATCTAATCTAGCTGGGGACAACTTGCTTTTCCAGAAAAACATCCAAACCCTGCAAAAGCCTCTGAGCTGTTGGCCACCAGGACACCTCTAGCTGCCAGAGATGTGACGTTGGTTGACACCATCCGAGCGCCGAGCAGCAGATGTTACTGGCTGCCACTACCATCCCCACCATTTTCCCTGGAACTGTGCTCCCTGGCAGCGGGAACACATCCCTCCAAGCGGGGTCATTCTCCGCGTCAGCCCGGAGCCTCAAACCACCTCTCTGCCCCTGGCGAGAGCTGCCACGGCAATGCTCAATGGGGAAGACGAGATGCTACCAGCTGTGTGAAAGCCCCCACCCCACTTCACTAGAGTTTCACCTCCTTTAGACAGCCCAACCCCCCCCCCCCATCCTCTTTTCCCACTCAAAGGCAAGGCTTTCTCTGAATCCTCTCTCCTTGCAGAGCCCGGCCCCGTGCTGCGGTGCAGCGAGCTGTGCTTTCCAGGCACAGTTTTCCTTCCCAAATAGCCCGGCTTTCTGGCAGAGCCCCCGCTGTACAGCGTGTCCCTCGCAACCCCGGCCGCCAACCACCCTGCACATTCCTCTGCCTTACAACAAGGACCTCGGAGCGATAAAGATCTTTGCAAGGCTCCCCAGGGGAAGAGGATGTTTTGGCTGGGAAATTTCGAAGAAAAGCAAGGAGAAAGCAAGCCCGGAGGGAATCTGGCACCTGCTGAGCTTCACTAAGTAATTCCAGGCTCCTGGGAGGACCTGGGCGTGCTGCTGGAGCCGGGCATGGGATGGCAATGGGCAGTCGGGGCTCCTCCTTTCCTTTCCTTGTGAAGAAAATGCTTTGACAGCCCTGGTAGGGAGCTGTTTCCAAAGGTGAAGCGCAGGGAGAGCCAGGATGGAGACTGGGGGGCTGTGGCAGCACCCACCGCTCCCCGGCTTTGCAGGACAAGGCTGGCACTGGGATGCGATGGGTCTTGTGGCAGGGAGAGCTGCGAGCTCTCATGTCTCTGCCCAACCCTGGGTCGCCCTCGGCACACGCTCCCCTGCCCAGTCCCCCCACACCCATCCCTGGGTCAGCCTGTGGGGGGAGAGAGTGGGGAATGACACCCCCATGCTGGGCAGATGGGCACAGCCTGCAGAAATGCCAGCTTGGCATCCCTCTGCTGCCAAGCTGAAGACAAATTCCTGCTGCCACAGTGGCCCTTTGGTAGGCAATTTATTTACCTTGGATGCTGCAGCCTTATCGTTCATGGAAATGTTTATCCTAAATATTTAATAGCAGGACTGCATAAACTGAGGCTTCCTGGAGAAGAAGCCCAGGCTGCAGCCAGAGCAGGCACCAACGTCTCTTCCCCTGGTACTGCAAAAGTTAAAGATACTTTCTCGTGTCTCCCTAAGAATCACATCCTCAGCGCCTCAAAATCTGATATTTTTTAATCTGGACAGAGGCCTCCTCACCGCTTTCTGATGAGAAACACAGGAGACCTAACAACAGCCCTTTTAAAAACAACATCCCCAATTCCACTAACTCGTTAAACAGAGAGAGCCTGAAAAGTGCCAACACTCCTATGAGAAAAGACGGGAGAGAGAGAGAGAGAGAGAGAGAGAGGGAGAGGGAGGAAAGAAAAAGCAGGTTATTTATAACGCCAGGCAGCATTAGGGTCTCTTCAGTCTCTCCTGCAAAGTGGCTGCTGCTGGGAGGTCACTCCCCCAAAAAAAAACCTGCCGAGCCCGTGACCTGCAAGCACAATATTTGATCTGGGATCTAGGGCGGGCACCAGCCTTTGCGAATCAGGAGACACACTCACATGCTGCTTGACACACGGGCGATCCCGGAGAAGAGCAGCGAGGCTTTGGAAAGGAGGCTCTTACCTTGGTAAGTCCTTCTCTATATTTATTATGATTTTTTTTTTTTTGAAGCCTGATTTCCATACCCTCGCCTCGGCAGGCGGGCGGCTGCCACGCGAAGCACATGCCAGCGACACGGGTGGCACAGCTTGAACGCCAGCGCTCCCAAGCCACCATGGCAGGGAAGCCCTCTCCTGCTAGCCGCATCTCTTGCCCTTCTGGCAGCTCCTTGCCCACTTGGCTGGGAACTGGACACCTATAGCCATCGACACCCAGGTGCGGGCAGTCCCTGCTCGCTGCCCCCTGCCTGGCACAGCTCTGCCCGTCCTGTCTGCCGGCATCCTGGGAAAGGGGGAGCTGGTTTCATGCCTGGCACAGCAGCAATGGGCCAAATCCATGGATGGCCACAGACCATGAAGCCCCTTGCTCCAAAACCCGCTCCCTTTCAGGGTGAGGAGCTGACCCCCATTATCCCAGCAGCCTCTGGCACGGAAGCGTGGGGACCAGGAGATGACACGGATCTCGTGGCCGGCACACTCAGCCCAGTTCCCACCCCAAAACCAGGGCTGAAGCCCACTGGGGACGGGAGAAGCAACCTTCAGATGAGGTGGGGGAGCAGCGGTGTGTGCTGAGGACAGGCTCTGGGGTTACTGGTGTGGTGAAGGGGGGCACTAGGAAAGGTGGAGGGACCCCGTGGATCGGTCCTGCCCTGCACAGGGGCCCCTTGGGAAGGGGGTGCCAAGCGGCTCCACGTGGGTGGAGAAGCCCCTGCGTGGCTTCTGGTATTTCAGCAGGCAGAGTGCCCTGGAGCGGGAGGGAGGAGGAGAAGAAACTCCTCTGCCACTGCCAAGCTCCCCCGTTGCACGCAGCATCCCGGAGGACCACGTCTCATCTGCCCCTCGGCCGCACGAGCAGGCGGAGGGGGAAGGAGGGAGAGAAGGAGAAAGCGGGGGAGCCATGCCTGCCCGCCGCCATCTCAATCCCTCTCTTCTTCCAGCGCCAGCAGCCTGCCAGGGTGCCTCGGTGGCAGGGGCAGCCACCGCCTCGGAGCGAACTGTGGCCTCTTTGTGTGTCAGGCGAGACGTCCCCTCCTCGCTGCAGGGTGGGGAAGCGGCCAGGTTTCATCGGGAGACCCTCCGGCCACCCCCTGGCACGGCGAGGAGGCAAACTGGCCCCCGCTTGCAGGTTGCCCGCAGGGCGGGTGCCGGAGCGGAGCTGGCAGCCGCGCTCCGACAGCCCCAGAGCTCTGCGCTCCCAGCCACGTATATAGGAGCCAGCAGCGGCTCCTCTCCCCCTCCGAGCAGCACGGCCACGCGTATTTCCTGGAGGCATTTCAAGCTGCTTCGCTCCAAGGCCGCTCTGCCTGCTCCGTTAGCACGGAGATGAGGAGTCGGGATGAACGGCCGCAGCTGGAATCCCCCCGCTGTCAGCGCCGCGGTGTGCCCCAGACCACCCTGGCCATGGCACGGGGTGGCTGCGAAGCCCACACCAAGCCCCCGAGGGTCTCGGGGACAGGTTTTGCCCCGCTCCAAGCCCTCAGCCCTGCTCTCTTCTGGATGCCAGACCTCAGCAGCCTGCATTTCACAAGCACCGGGTCTGGTGACGGCTCACTCTCCCTCAAGGGGCCAGCGGATGCTGCCCCTTTACGTGTCGGGGCTGAGCTCGGGAAATCTAAGCTTGAGAGTGGTTTCATTTCAAAAATAAGCCAGAACTTGTTTACCAAGATTTACATCAGT
Organism: Chionis minor; assembly: GCA_013398295.1. Taxonomy (NCBI): domain Eukaryota; kingdom Metazoa; phylum Chordata; class Aves; order Charadriiformes; family Chionidae; genus Chionis; species Chionis minor. The sequence goes on from VZSF01001239.1 coordinate 88,178, forward strand.
CCCGAGCAGCATGAGCATCCTGCGTTTTTGTGGGGGAAGGGAGAGCTGGATGAAACCCACAGCAAATCATGTCACCAGCGAGCGTAGCGTAAATATAGCTCCATCGAGACATGCCTTGAGCTCCATCAACCTGTTCTCGCAGCTACCGCTCTCCTCTGCTTGGCCGGAGGGTGGTCGAGTCCTTCCTCCCCCCTCCCGTGCAAAGCCAGCGCAGGCGAGTCCCGGGTGCCTGGGGCAGAGCTGCATCACCTTACGCAAATTCGGACAGTGTGCCCCTATCTCCATCCTCTACTCAGTTATAACAGAAATACCCATAAATAAAGGTTTTGCGAGCAAATATTCACTAGGATGGTGGTTTCTAGCAAGCATGAGGTGAAAGGGGGGAGATCTGATAACTTCAAGCAGGGCACACGTCTGCAGCTGCATTTTTTTGTGTAGGATTCACTCAGGCCCCCTGGTTCTCCAGCTCTGCTGCCAAGTGCCACCAACCCCGTGTAGGGCTGTGACCCACATCCAGCCCCGCTGGATCCCCAGGCCACGGGGAGCAGCTCGCCTGCCTCCAGCCCTCACACCAGACCTGACACTGCTGATGGTTTCCCCACCCATTTTCCCCCCACCCCAGGTCCCTCCAGCATCAGCATCATGCATTGGGCCACCGTCCTGATCATCGCCGGGCTCTGTGGAGCCTCCCTGGGCCAGTACAATGAAGAAGAAGACATGGCTTGGTTACAGTACTACATGCGACAGTCCCGCATGTCCTCCTATAACTACATGCCCTACTACGAGGATGAGAACACCCCATACGTGTACTCTTACCTCCCAGCTCCAGACACAGAGGCAGAGCCTGGCCCGGAACCTCAGCAAGCCCCTTCCTGGCAGTGTCCCCAGGAGTGTGATTGCCCTCCTAACTTCTCATCAGCCATGTACTGTGACACCCGCAATCTGAGGTACCTGCCCTTCGTGCCTACCCGGATGAAATATGTCTACTTCCAGAACAACCAGATCACCACCATCCAAGAAGGGGCTTTTGACAACGCCACAGAGCTGGAATGGCTCGCACTGCACAACAACCAGATCACCAGTGAGAAGATGGGCAAGAGGGTCTTTGCCAAGCTCAAAAGCCTGGAGAGGCTGTACATGAACAACAACAATCTAACCAAGATGCCCGGCCCCTTGCCCCGGTCCCTGAGAGAGCTGCACTTGTCTTACAATCAGATCTCCAAGGTTCCCTCCAATGCTCTGGAGGGTCTGGAGAACCTCACAGCCCTGTACCTCAGCCACAACTACATTTTTGAGATGGGAGCATCCCTCAAAGGGCTCAAGTCCTTGATCCTTGCTGATCTGAGCTACAACCACCTCAGGAAAGTCCCTGACGGGCTGCCAATGGCTTTGGAACAGCTCTATCTAGAGTACAACTACATCAACACCATCCCTGATGACTATTTCAAGGTCTCTCCCAAGCTGCTCTATGTGCGGATGTCCCACAACAGCCTGACAAATCAAGGCCTCTCTACCAACACTTTCAACAGCAGCAGCATCCTCGAGCTGGACCTCTCTTACAACAGACTCCAGAAGATCCCCCGGGTCAACACCAACCTTGAGAACCTCTACCTTCAAGGGAACCAAATCAACGGTGAGCAGAAACGTGTCAACCAAAGCCTGGTGGTGCAATAGCGGGATGGGGAGATGGGGATGCAGAACCTGTGCCGCCCTGTGGGAGACTATCTTGGGTAACGGTTTGAGTAGGAAGACACGATTTGGGAGATTTCTAGGTGGCCCTTGGCAAGGCAGGAATGGGGCCCATTGTGTCCCAACATACCTGGAGTCAAGATGCTCCCAGCTCTGAATGTTCCCGTGTGATCCATGAAGCCGTTGCACTGGAGCATTTAGCAGAAGTCTGAGCATCTTCTGGTTAGAGACGCCAGAAACCAGCTGCAGGTAGAAGCCGATGCACAGCCTGGGGAGGGGACGATGGCTTTTGTCTGGCATTGCAGGCAGGCTGAGGGGTGGTCAACAGAGTGGACAGAGGTGGAGGGTCCCCATTGCCATGGTCACTGCACGTGGGAACACACGTGGGAACATCACTCGGGGCCAGCGCAGCCCCTTTTGCCCACCTCCCTCCCTGCCTCGCGGGGCACCAGAACAGCCCGGGCACAGCTCGTGGCCCCAAAGCCCCCCAAGGGTCACAGTCCGCAGCCGAGGGACACATCCTTGCTGCGGCTGGGGCAGACAGAAGCTCTTAGTTATCAGAGCCATCAGCATCTTCTGCCAGGGCTTAAATTCACTCCACTTAATACACAAATAAATAAAAGGAACAGGCTGTTCTGGGGCTGCTATTGCTAAAAATAAGCTAGAAAAAAACCCCAAATTCAAGAAATCCTGGAAAAATCCAGGCTTGCACCTCTCACCTGCCAGCCCCTGAGGGCAGGACCCTCCCGGAGCGGTGCTGGAGCCCCTGAGCAAGCCCGGGATGGGGACAGGGATGCGTCAGCACAGCCATCAGCTGTTGCAGAGCAAACACACCACCCCGTACCAGGGAACTCATAGAAACACGAAAACAAGAACAGATTCCCAAATGTTTGCTTTCAAAATTTGTAGCTGTTAACGTTTGCCCGCAAATGCCATGAAACCACCCCGGGGCCGTTCAGGCTTTACTGCAGTTTTTCCTCCAGCTGCAGGTTTTGCCGCTGACCTTTAAAGCATCCCCAGGAGCGAGGGGCTGCGGGTCTGGGGGTGCAGCTCCAACCTCTTTGTGGGGGGAGAAGGGCACATCCCACCCCATGGGACATCACGGCCGGGGTCGTGCCCCTCCAGCCGCCCCAGGAGCTCCCCGCTTGCCTCCCCGCACACCGCGGGGCTCGCAGCCCCCCAAGCCCCCAGCCTGTGGGCGCAGGGGTCCCCCAGCACGCCGCTGCCTTCCCCAGCAGCATCCCAGACTGGAGCTTTGCTGCCATCTAGTCGGTCGCTTCTCTCCCAAATCCTGCACAGAATTTATGGAGTTCGCTCCATCTTCTCCCTCCAAATCCAGCCTTCAGGCAGGGCCGGAGTTCCCCGCAGATGGAAAGAGAGGGGATGGCTGTGGGTATGGGATGGGGACGGGGATGTCCCCACTCCTGGTGGTGTGGGCTGGGTGGTCCCATGGTGGCTGGGGGGGATTCAGGAGCTGGAGGCTGCAGCCTGTGAAGCCTCACAAAAGCAGTTGCAAAGGCAATTCCTGATAAAAAGCAATATTTTCCATCTGACTCCACCCGGCTTTTTCCCTACGAGCGCTCCAGCCAGGCTGGGCAAACGTAGCCGAGGGCAGGCGCTGCCACTGCTTCCAAACCCTGGAAGAGGCACAAACTCACAGGCTCCTCCTGACTGCAGCCAGGAGCATCACTTACCCTTTTAGCTTGAGAGGGGAGACCGTCGAGCCCAAATTTGCAGGGATAATTGGCGATTTGGGTGTACTTTCATTTTTTTTCCTGCCCACCCTAACATAAACGGGCTCTCAGAGGTCAGCACTCTCCAGAGCAGCCCGCCTCGATGTTTCTCACATCCCTCCCCAAAAATCAGTCACATCACAAAAGTCACGATGCTCAGCTGTGTCTCCTCTCCCCACCCCCCCACTCCCAGAATTCTCCATCAGCAGCTTCTGCACCGTGGTGGATGTCATGAACTACTCCAGGCTCCAGGTCCTGCGGCTCGACGGCAACGAGATCAAGCGAAACGCGGTGCCGCCCGACGCCCCGCTGTGCCTGCGGCGGGCCACCATCATCGAGATCTAGTCCGGCACCCCCCCCCCAAGCCCCCTCCCCATCCTCAGGACTTGGCTCCCCCCTTCCTGGGGAGACACTCACTCCCGTTTTAATGCAGCTTGACACTTTGACTCAGCTTCCGCAATAGTGCAATAAGGGTGCTCCAACACCAGCCCACGCGGGTGGGCAGGAGCCATTCGTCCCCAAACGTTCCCCCTTCCCGGCTCTCCGGCCATGCAGGGTGGGACAGGTCCTGGCACCACTCCCCCTCTGGCCCCACCACAGCCACCACCCCCCCCTCAAAGCGCTGCATCCCCCTTCAACTTTTCCCCTGGTTTGGCTGGGATGCAGCAGGGATGGGACAGAGCTCATCCCACCTCCGAAACATGGCACTGAGCAGCCGGCCCCAGCAAGGAGGGGTTCAGGTGCGGGTCCTGCACAACCTCCAGATTTAAAGCGACTCACCTGGCCGCAGTGCCCTGGTGACGCTACTGGGAGGAGCGTCTGGGAGGTCTGGAGCTACACAAGTAAAGGGTTAAAGGTTTCCTGACCGCCAGCATCTCTCAGTCTAAGATGGGGAAGAGCAAATCCACTCTTTCCCCTCTATTTTTCCCCTCTTCCATCATCCTCCTGCTCCAGAGATGGAGGAGAGAAACCTTTCCTGCTGTCAGCTGCTGAGGTCAGAGAGAAACACCCTGAGAAAGAGCCTGTTTGCGGGCCATGGCTTAGGGGGGGGTTTCACATCTTCCTCCCAGACCTCTGGTTCAGGGCAGGACCGGGGCAGTGAGGGATGGGGCAATTCCCAGTGCTGTCACCCCCAGCTCCCTGTGGAGCCCCCGCATGCCCGGCTCCCTCCCACCCACCGGCTTGGCTCCAAGGTCCCTCCCTGCCCAGGCAACCGGGGTCTCCCAATTGGAAAAAAAAAACAAAACCAAACCCAAACCAAAAATAATCGCAGTGACACATGCATCCGCAGCACTTCTGAATTCGCCAAAAGCCAAAGCCACCCAACTTGGTTCCTTGGATGGTTTAGTTTGAGAACCAAAGGGGCAGCTGAGCTTTGGAGATGACCTGCAAAGCTGAAGAGGTCATCCCGACCCTCCCCATTTAAACTGCATGCTAACACTATAGAAACAAAAACCAAAAAAAACCTGTACTATCACCGACGCGTGAACTGTAGATGTCATACTGACGAATAAAGCCCTTTCTGTAACTGCATGAAACGTGTCTGACGAATCCCAAATGCAGAGACCAGGGTCTGAGCATCTGGGCTGCTCCCAGCGCTGTAACCTCCCCTCTCGCAGACCGGATCTTTCCACAGACATAATCCGGGCTGGATTTGCCGTCTAGTGGTTGCACCAGACACGACAAGTGCGTTCGCCGCCTTCCCCGCACCGAGGAGCTGCTGCTCCAGCACATCCCAGATGGGGTCCATGCAAGGACATTTATAGAAGGGAAAAACACACACGGAAAAGTGTCAGTTGAGAGAGGGAAGGGATGGCGGTGCTATTGGCACAGTACTTCTGGTTGTTTTTTTCTGGATGCTTTCATGTTCTCCAGTCTTCCTTCCCTGCTTATTTTTAACAGCTAAGATGGAGGATGCTGAACAAAATTTTTCACATGGGCAAGATTTTTACAGATCTGGAGTTGCCCAGGAAGTGCCATTTCCCAGCCTGCGGGCTTCTCCGTGGCACACCGGGGGCTCGGGGCTGGTGCCAGCCAGGAAGGCAGAGCCTGCGGGCGCTCCGTGTGGAGCAGGAGGTGGGTTTCCCCGCTGCCCTTCCCCAAACAACCCTGGTCCTGGCCAGGGGAAGCTCCCCAACCCCAGCCAAGGCTCTTGCAGAAGCCAGGCAGGAGGAAAGGCAAGACGACCCCACTCCATCCCTTTCCTGAGCCTCTCCGACATCCCAGTGCAGCAAAGGGACACGCACATCCTCACTGTGACCTCCCGCAGCCAAACCCCGCTCCCTGCGGAGATGCGGATCCTCCCGGAGCAAGGACCCTGACCAAGGGGACCCCACTGCACACCCAGCTGGAGGACCCCAGGGCTTTAACGAGATGTTGGCATCACACATGGCCCTGTCCAGACTGGCCCTGGCTTTCCCTCCCCAAATTTATGTCCCCAGAGAGCAGCACCCAGGTTGGGGAGTGGCACCCCGGGGTGCCCACCACCGCTGGTGCTTGCTTGGGCAAGGCTGGGCTGAGACACGGGTTGAAATCCAGTTCCATCCAGGGAAAACAGGGGTCTGAGGGAGGCAAACCTGACCCTGCTTTGGAGATAGTGAGGGACGAGCAGTGCCGGGCTCCCTCCCAGCTGACAGTGGGGCTCTGCAGAGAGAGACGATGCTCCAGACCCCCACAGACGTGCAGCTGGGCAGCTCCAACCTGTTGGCATTTAGGACCCGCTCCAATCTTCTCACCACTAGCCCCAGGACACATGCCACAGCCCATCCTCCTCCTCCTCCTCTCCTGCAGCAGCATCCAGCAGGCCAGGCAGGAGGGGGACAGGGACAGGACCACAAGAACCTGAGCCCACGCCATGTCCCTACGCTCTTCTAAAGCAGCAGGGGAGGATGTTTGCAGGATCCATTAACAAACCACCATCCTTCCCGTGCTTGGGAGCTGCCCAGGTGCCAGCACACACCACTCCTTGTTCCCGGGTTGGGTTTTTGCCTCAGAGCATCCACACCCCTTCCCAAACCAACACCAGGAGCTGAAGAGCGTTTGCAGGGAGGCTCCAGCCCACCACCTCAGTGGACCTGGTGGGTGGCAGCAGAGCAAAACCCAGGAAAAGGAGCCCCCCAGCACTGCTTCCAGCAGCTGCTTTATCCAGGCGGGGTGATGGGGCTGATTTACACCAGCTGGGGCACCGGCTCCGCATCCCACAGGGGCAGAGGTGAGGAGGCAGGGGGTCAGTGCAACCCCCTGCCCTGCTTCTCCCCCTTCCCAAAAAAGAGGGGGAGACCCCATTGGTTCCGAGCAAGCCCACGGGTGCCCAATCACCGCCTTGTTGTTGTGGTGGGGAGAGCAGGGAGGGGAGCCAAGACCCCTCCTCATCCCCTTCCTCCTCCTTCTCCTGTTGCTGGGAGGAGGTGTGGGGTCCAGGGGGCCTCGGCAGCCTGTATCCCACCGGGAAGGAGGAGGAGGAGGAGGGGTGAGTGAAGGGCTTTGTCCAGATCCACAGAAAAGCATAAAGGAGAGGGGGAAACCCCAAACCAACTAAAAAATAGCTTCCCCAGCCCCCTTGGAGGTGTGCCCGGAGCACAGAGGCTTTGTGGGGCTGCTGCAGGAGGTACCAGCAACTGCAGCCCCCCCTCTCCCCCTCCCAAAGTGACATTTGGACTGTGGGCTCCTCCCAAGGACTCTCCTGCGATGCCAAAGACACCCCGCTGCTCCTGATGGTCCCGCTGCCCCTCACCACCACCCCATGTCCACGGAGGGGCTCAGGCCACGGGCGCTGGACCGGGGCTACCCCTGCAGGAGACCCTAAAAACCAGCAGCTCTGATGGAGGGGTGCTGCATGGGGAAAGGCAGGATTTCTCCAGAGCTTCCCTGAAAACCCCTTAAATTCCCTCTCCACTTCTTTCCAGCCTGTTCCCCCAGATCCTCTTCCCCTCCACACTTTTTTTTCCCCCTTTGCAGCACCCATCAGCTCAAACGCTTCCCGGGCCGTTTGCAAACATCCCTTTTGGAGGGTATTTCCTCGGGAAGCACAGGATTTGTGTTTAAAAACAACCCCTCAAAATCTTTTCCTTTGGAGGGGTACACAGGACAGCCACCCCCCAGTCAAGGGACGTGAGCTCCAGGCACAGCAACATTCCTGCGCTTCAAATTCAGCGTGTGAGTGTTTGCAGAGCCAGCGTGAGTCATGGCCCAGGGAAGTGTAACCCAGCATCACGTCCTTCGGTGCTTCCCTTTGCTCAATTCTTCTCGGACTTAACCTAAAACCTTTACTGAGTGGAGGAGCTGGGAGGACAAAAGGATCGGTGACCGAGTCATGGCTGCCACCGCCACGCCTGGCCATCTGCAGACGTGCTTGCGATGTGACGAGCAATAAAAGTTGATTATTAATAAGCTGCTTGGATCCGGCCCGCGGCAGCTGCAACGTTGCCGGGAACAGATAAGAAAACTGTGGAGGCAGCAGGAAAAGACGCCGGAGAGGGGCCCAGCACGTCACCAGTGGAGTCCAGGACCCCTCGCCTCCCCAGCATCGATCGGGGACGAGCTGTGGTCCCATTTCACAGAGGAGCAGACTGAGGCTTGGAGGAACCAGGAGCTCCACATCAGGAGTAAAATGGAGCTGGGATTTTGGTGCTTGGGATTTTGGGGCCCGGGATTTCAGGATGCGTAGCCCAGGAGCTAGAGCAGCTGGTGGCGCCCTGTCACCCCCAAGGGACCGACCACTTTTGGGGGAGCGTTGGGGAAAGGCTCCCCAGCAGCGCTGGGGCACGGGGGAGAGGGATGGGCAGGAATTCCCAATCTGCTCAGCTCCCATTCTTGCCTCTGCTTTTGTTTCACTCGCCATCTGTCCCGCAGCCCCGCACGCCCCGCGCTCCCGCTGCACGTGCCGTAAATATCAAGACGGGCTTTGTCTCTCCTTCAAAAGGCAGCGTGGCCCCCGTGTCCCAGCCCTGCCGCAGCCCCCAGCCCTCCCCAGCGGCGGCTGCTGCCCGCCTCAAAGCTGCTGGGGGCTGGCATGGCCACAGGGGCTTTCTGGGCTGGCTGGGGGGGGTCTGGGTTTGGGGGGGCTCTTCTCCCCCCCTCCCATCCCGGCAGGTTTCCCGGTCAGCGCTAAGAGGGGGTGCATTGCTCCGGCACCGCAACCATCCGTGGGATCCAGGAGCACGTCCTCGGGGCTGGAGCTGAACCCCATCACCAAAATCACTGCAAATGAAAAAAGGAAGCAAAAGGAAAGCTCAGCCCCCTGCATGCTGGTGGAGCTCGGTAGAGACTCCCCCCCAAGCTCTGCATCCCTGGGCTAAGCAGGGCGGCATCCCGAAACGGTGCCAGGGGTTTCGCTGGCCATCCCAAGGGGAATTTGGTGGGGCACGTCCCAGGCAGTGCCTCCACAGGGTCCCCCCACGGGGGCTGGGAGGGGGGCGATGGAGCCATCATGCTTTAAGGGAGCACCAGGGCCGGCGTCTCGGCCCCGATCCAGCCTTTTAACTCACAACAAAGCAGCGAAGCAGGCAGCAAGGGCAGCTGCTCCGCTCCAGCCCCGTCCTTCCCCTCTGCTGTTTTATCCGGTGCTATAATAGAAATAAACTCCCCGGTAAAAGGGCATTGTCAGGGGGAAAATGGGCCTCGCCCTTCGTCTGGCAGCTGGGAACGCCAGGGACGCGCAGGGCTTAGGGATATTGTTGCCTCCAGCCGGTTCCCAGCAACACATTTCCCAGCGGTTCCCCAAAGGAGCGGGTGTTGCACTCACACGGGTGGTGTTGCATTCACACGGGTGTTGCACACACACGGGTGGTGTTGTGTTCACATGGGTGTTGCACTCACACGGGTGTTGCACACACACGCGGGTGGTGTTGTGTTCACAGAGGTGTTGTTGCATTCACACGGGTGTTGTTGCATCCCCGCAACAGCGACACCAAGAGCTGCCCCTTTCCTACAGGGCTGGGCGCTGCTGTGCCAGGCGCCGGGATAGCCCCAGCAGGGACGAGTGGCTCTTCCCGGGGGCACGGGGCAGGTGCCAGCCCCCGAGGTGATGCCCGACACCAGCTGGCAGGTCGGGGTGCAGACTCCAGCATCACCCTTAAATCCTTCTTCTGCCTCGCTGCTGCCAGCTGGGACACGAGGCTGGCCGGGACCGCTCCGTAGCAGTAGTAGCCATGGGCAGAGCTCGGATGTGGCCCGCAAGACACCCCTGGGTCAGTGCCACCGGTGTGGAGACGTGGCAGAGGGGGGAGCCCCACGAGCCCCCCTCTGGTGCTCCCCAGACCTGGGAAACGCACTCCCCCGGACACGCAGCGCTCGTCCCAGCTGCCAGCTCCAGGCTGGGCCCGGAGACGTGGCTCAGTGGGAAGCAGATGCCGAGGAAAGTGAGTGGCTCAAAGCCCTGAACCCAACTCGAGCAGCTGGTGAGACTCACACGCCCGGCTGGAACCTGCCTGGAGCTCCGCACTCCCATCCCAGACACCGCTCCGTGAGGAAGCACAAACTGCCCCGGAGCAGCGAACGCAGCCTCTGGCTGCTCCCACCATTCCGGCTGCCTGTGCCCTGCCCTCTCCTTGCTGCCACTGCCAGGGCCTGGGATCTTACGTGGACGGGGGCACAGCATCACCTGGAGACAAGGGGCATGGTGCCCCTTGGGGACGGGGGCACGGCTTCCCTTGGGAACAGGGGCACAGCATCCCTTGGAGGTGGGAACACTGCATCCCTTAGTGGCAGAGACACGGTGTCCCTTGGGGACGAGGACACAGCGTCCCTCGGGGATGGCAGGGCACCGGCACAGCCTCGGATCCCCGAGGGACATGCCCCACTGCCAGCAGCAGCCGTGGCTCCTGCCTGCTGCCGTACGGGACATGTCGGAGCACCTCGCTCTGCCCGGCGAGCTCGCAGGGTGCGGCACGGCGGGGGCGGCACGGCGGGGGGAGAACGGCGGGGGTTCAGCCCCAGGTTGCCCAACGCCGACAGACTCCTCAAATAACAATAATTACTATTATAATATTTAATAAGAATCGTACGCAAACCCCCCCCGGCGAGCCGAGCAGAGCGAGCTCTGCCCT
>VZSF01001243.1:0-29377 GCA_013398295.1 Chionis minor
TTAAATGCCTTCTGTTACCCCTCCTTCCAAAAGGAGAAAGTGAGAAATGAGCCCAACAGGATTTCTGATGAACCTGCCCAGGCCTGCTCCGCTCTATTCACTTCTGCAGCCCAAGTCCCCCATTTCTAGTCTGAACTGTACTTTGGTAATCATTTTTTTTCCATAGTAAGCAAAACAAAATTTAAAAAAAAAATATCTAACAACTAGGTCTGAGATTTCAGTGGTAAATGAACAGTTTTTCCTAAAATGATGATAAAAAATCTCTATAGAAAAAACACCAACCCCAAACTACCTCAAATTTAAGGTTAACCAAGTTTTCCTCACTATTACAGCTGGCATGCCATTTACAGGAAATCCCTAGAATACAAAAATTAGCAAAGTCACCCTTTACACGAAGTGGAAAAGCTGTCCAAGTCAACTGCGCTATAAAAATAAAAGGTTCAACCAGGCCACTTGCCGTGTTTCTGAGCAAAGGACCACGACCTCGCCAGCGCTCAGCAATCACACAGGTAATAAATTAGGTTTTAAAAAAATAAAATTAAAAAAAAAAAACCAACAAACCAAACCAAAAAAACAACAAACCACCAAACCACAAAACACCACACAGCTCCCAAATCGCAACACGGGTTTCAAATGAAAATCCGGGGTTTATTTCACAAGTTGCTAAAATCTAAGTACAATAGTCATTTTCATTATTACTGTATTATAAAATCTTGTAGTCGCAACGTCTCAAAGAAAGGTTATATGGCTTGCAAGAACCAACGCTGCTCTAACCCTCTCCCCAGGAGAGGGGGAAGCAAGCAGCATCCGAGCAATGTCAAACCAGCTCATGCAGCAGTTTGCAGCGAAGCAGTGGAGGGTCGGGGAAAACGGGACACGAGGCCGGATACTCCACCTGAATGAGACCCATTTACAGGTTCGACCGTCGAGCAGCACGTTCAGTCTCTCGTTCCGAGGGAGCGTTAAGCGAAATGGTCTTTGTCCGGGAGAGGGCCGACGCGGCGGCTTTCGGGCAGCTCTGCGGCAGAACCAATAGCCCTTACGGAGGCAGGAATCCCAAACGCGGCAGCGGGAGAAATAAACCAAAGTTTTGTTCTTGAAAAGCGTGTCGAACCCCCCGCTCCTTCCATTCCCAAACAATTTAACCTTTAGGGCGTAACACCAGTATGTGACTTTTCCATCTAATTGAGCTTTTCCGTTTGCTTGGGGTTTGTTTCTCTGCGAGAAGGGGAACGTACAGATGGGGAGGGGGGAGATCTGGAAAGAATGCAGCAAGTGTTTCAACAACTACCTAAACCTAACGTGGCACCTTAACTAGTCCAGTTCAACACTACTCAACTGAATATGCAGTTTTAACTACAAAGGAAGAAGCGATTCTTCTGGCATGTAACACATGTATACCGCTCAAGTCTCTTCCCGGTGCGTTTATCTAAAACTTTGCAGAAACATATATGCAATAAATATATCCTCTAAGTTACCTGCAACACTCCAAGAACCACAGATTAAAAACTATGTCAAAACCGGTTTGAATCCCAACAGCCAAATACCCGTGTAATATCTTCTGTTCACTTACAAAGTAATTCTACCCCCATACTTAATATTTACGGGGTTTTATTACAGACTAAACGAAAAGCGATTGCAATCTAGCACTGCTGAGGGAGCAGCATTTGTAAGAGTATCAGCACACTCGGTTTTACTGTCAATTCCGAATCTTAAAGTAAGTCTTCTCAATTATTTTAAAGCTTATTTTAAGTCTCCCCTAGCCATTGTGCTGAAATTCAAGTTTATGAGCTGCTGTACTCACCTGGCGGTATCCAAAAAGGTTTTGACGTAGCTTTTAAAATAGGCAAGTTTAATACTTCTGCCCCTCTTTCCATTCCCCCTTTTTTCCAGCATCAGCTGAAGCCACCCCAATGCTGGAAAGGAATTGTTAAAGTTGTCCAGGCTTCCCAAAAAGGTATCTGAATTTTAGTTTGAGAAGTTTTGCTTGTTCATTTTAAACAAATGCACTCTTCCCAGGTGATTCAACAGTGCTGGGTATTTGCATCAATGACGAGATAATGCAGGCGTTTGTCAGAAGAGAGAAAAAGAACCCAAAAAAACTCCACACAGGTAAGGAACTGAAACTTTTTCATAATATTTCAAAGTGCAAAAATAAAATGCACTCCATTTCTCTCTCCACATCTCCCAATCCAAAATACCTTGGAATGAAAAGAAAAATTAAAAACTTAAACCAATTCCTCTCATCCCCATTTAGCTCTTAATATACATTTGTGAAACAAAGAAAAAAACAATGTCAAATTGAAATTCTAGGGCTTTATACAGCAACAAATACCATTTTGCAAAACTAGGTTTTCTATACTACTGAACAGTTTTCAAAGTGTCTAAATACTGATATTCACACAACAGAAGAGGGGCTAAAATGAACAAATTTTCTTTTTCACTATGCAATAGTTAGATCCGAAGGGGGACAACCCTATACAGTTATTGGTTTAAAGTTAGATCTAACAGCAACGGCTAAGAAAATAGATTCAGCATAGACTGAATAGTAACCCCTCCCCCCTTTTCTTTTATATATAGATATATAGATATATATATATAATTTTGCAAATAATTCTTATCAGCACTACTTCTAGTACTGATATGCAACGTAAGTAGTAAGGCATGTATTTCTGCCACTTGAATTCAACTTTAATTTGGGAGAAGCACAGGGAAGAAGGAGGGAAGATGATGAGAATTAAAAAAAAAACAAACAAAACTGGACCTGATGGATTTGGGTTGAACCTGCGGAATCCCTGGAATACAATAAAAGCATGTAGAAACTGTCCTTGGAGCAAGGTTACCTAAAGCTCTGTCAAAAACTGAAACGCTGAAGTGATGGACAGAGGAGCATGCTCGGAACGCCTGGAAGAACGGAGCTCTAGAGGGATCAAGGCAGGCAGTCCTGCCCCCAGCGTGCCCAAGGCGTGCTGGCACGGTCACCGGGCCACCGCAGCACGGACCGGGAACGGCCGCTTCTCGGCGGGTATCGGCAGAGGACGGAGCCTGCGACCTGACGGCAGCTCCTGGCTCCTCTGCTCCCTCCACTCACCCTTTCTGATTGCGTGCAGCTTCTGGAATTCCTATTATTTTTTATTTTTTTAATTTTTTTTTTTTTGAGTAAAATTGCTCAAAACAACAACAAAAAAAAACCCTCCAAAAAGAAAATAATCAAAACCAGTTTCACTTTTAAGTCTCTGGGAACGTATGAAAGGCCCAACTGCTCTTCGCTGAATTAGAAAGACTGAACAAAGGTGTTTTGTCTATTCAGTAAATTAGATTTTAGACTACCAACAGTTCAAAGTCTATTCAAAACAGAATCCAACAAACGTGAGAGACTCCTGCACTGGTTCCCACCTACCAGACGAGTTTCGGTGGCAGCCAGTCCCTTAGAAAAAAACCCCATACTCAACTGGAATTTGAGTTTGCACTTATTTATCATTAGCTCATCATCAGAAGATTTGGAAACATTATAATCTGTAGACTGCCTTCCCGGCTGGAGGAGGGGCAGGGAAGAAAAGCAAACATGAACTTGGCTCACTAAATGCATCTGCAAGACGGGGCTGCAATTCCTCTCTCCTTGCACTGACATCCATGCTCGAGCGCGAACGTACACCACGTTCCTGGTGAATGGGTGCTTATTAATAAAGAAACCGAAGGCAGAGAGTCGTTTAGTCCTCCTTTTGTGCTGGTGACAAAATAATCCAAACTAAATACATACAGCCAAAAGAAAAAAAAAAAAAAATTCTTCCCCTTCCCCGACAGCCTTCATCATCAGTCAATCACAAGAATCTGAGAACCAAAGGAGCTGAGTCTTTCCCACCCACGTGGTGTCATTTTCTCATAGCAGGGACAGCAGCACTCGATGGGATGAGGAGTGGTCTTCTTGCATCCTATAAAGCCTGGGGCATATCCAGCTGGGATTAAAGCAGATTCCACTGTAATGTGGTATAAAAAGGATGGCAGAAACAGGAAAAGTCTTCCTCTCGGGCGTTCCTCTGCATTATTTCCACGTGGCGGACTGTGGGATGGACCGTGGGGGAATCATATCCAGGAGATATTCACGCTGGCGGTCTACTGCTGAAGACGACTTGTGCACAGCTAAACTAGGATTAACAAAAGGTAAAGCCCCACCTGACGAGATATAAAAGAGGAGAGAACAAGGGTCAGAGTATGATAAAAAACACGAGACAAAAAACGGTGGCAAAGCCACGCTACTCGCGTTTCACCCACATGAAAACGGATCATCTAAGCATGGATCATCTAAGCGTGGGGCACTACGGGCCACGAAGGTCAGACACCTTCGGAAGACAAAAGCTTCCAAAATCATCTGAACAAACAGGAGCAAGATTTTGTGCCAGAAACGAAGATCTGAGCAGGCTAGAGCTCTCTGCAATGAAACTACATTTTAAATGATAAATTAATCTGTCAGGAACAAAATAAAGAGAAATCCATTCAACACTGGGCAAGAAAGTAGATCACAAAAGAGCTAGTTGCTCCAGTGCTTCCTTCCCGGAGATCCTAATTATCATTTAAGAAAATAAACAACTCTTCTCAAGTCATGTTCCCATCTATATAAAAAAAGATTAGATCACAATTTGTAATTTCTATTTGTTCCAAGCAATCCCTTTAGTCATTTCAAGTCCTGAGGAACGCTGGAGTGTGCACCGTAGCCTTACCTAGAGCAAAACCACCCATTCAGCGTTGGTGGCTTTCAGCAAACACCAGTCACCACCATTAAACAACTGAATTAAACCCCCAGAAACGAATGACAAACTCCTGCAGGGCAGCACCGGCCGTGCGTAGACTCCACGATGGAGAGTCTGATGTTACACCTATTTAGTCTACTTGTAAGTGCGTAACGCAGTAGTTTTTATTTGGCAGCACCACCCAACTGCCCCTTTTGATGAGCAGAAACCGCACCATAATCAAGTGCCGACAACGATACTACCAGCAAAGCCTTGGTACCGTCGGGCAGACAGAGTGCAGTGTTGGACAGAGTGCAGATAGTAAGTATAAGAAAAGAAACTTTAGAGAAAAATCTACCTGTATTGATGGGAGTCTTCTTCCAGGCGGCAGCGCTGCCCTTGCTGACAGGTCTCTCAGCATGCTTACCTGGCCTACTCCCAAGTGCTGCTGCAGACGATGCATTCTGCAACTTGGGTGACTGGCTAAATGCATGCAACACTCCTCGGGGAGCTCCAGGAGGACCTCGAGACATCTGGCTAGAAGTCTGGAAAGAGGAGGAAAAAAAAAGGGTAAGAGAGGCACAGCGGTCTTCTGTCTCCCGAGCGCAATAGCCGTGATGAACCTTCACTGCCCCTCTCTCCTTTCTTGGCTTCTGCCAGGTCTGCAACCCAATAGTCTGAAACTATTACTACAGTTTCAGCGCTGAAAACCTTCAAGACATCTCTACAACAACGTTAAGAATCAGCTTTCTACTTCTGAAAGCACCTGTGAGGATGAGGATTTACAATCAGCTGCAAATGTGCTGCGCAAGCATGTCCATATACAGGCAGCACTCGACTTCCCTGTCCTAAATAACCAGTACCTCCATTATTTCAACTCAAAATGGCACTTAAGCAGCTTCCGTCTTCCCCCAGGTGCAAGGTGGTTTTACAAGGTGTGCGAGATCCAGACCCTGTCATGGATGGTTGCCACCATCACCTTGGATATTCACAAGAAAACAATATATATTCCTGGCTCAAACCATTATTTTTCTTTTTTTCTTTTTTTTTTCCTATCTTGGGTCAATTTAGTCCTGCGTATTTGGCACTGGAGCACCTTGTACAGGGAACACAAGTTATCAGTCAGGTCCCTGTGAGACAGAACACCACTGTCCCCAGCCCAGTTTTCAGCTCACGCTCAAAGACACACTCTAGAGCTAAACCAAAACGCGAGCAAACGCTCGCGCCTGGAGCCGCCGGGCCCTCGCCCCATCGCCCTCCCAGTGGGGGGAGGGCACCGCACCTGCTTGAGCGAGTGGTGCTGCACGATGGGGTCTGCCTTGGTCTGCCCGGGAGAGGCCGTCTGCTGCAGTATCCTCTGCTCAATCTCCTGCTCCTGCTGCAGCGCTTTTACGAAGGCGGCCTTCAGTCGGTTAGTGTGCTCGGCTTTCAAGGCCTTTTTCTGATTCGACGTCATGCAGGTTTCGCACATAATGGTTCCGTTCTTCTCCTCCCTCCAGCGGCAGGTGAAGTCAGTCTTACACTGAGCGCACATATAGGGCTCGCGAGATGAGACAGCAACCGAGACTTTACCTGGAGAACACGACCAGGTTAGCTCAGCCCCACCTGCGGCTTCTATGAGTGAGCAATACTGGAGAAACCTCAAGAATATTCCTGCATTTTAATAAAAAAAAAAAAAAAGCAACAAAGCAAACCCTCCACCCTTAAGCCCCATCAGTCTGAAGCCTTTCGCGTTATTAAATCTCTCCAGCAGATGCTTCTTGAGATACTGGTTAGAAAATTCAGTGGTGACGGACAAATGAGTGGCCGACGGGAAGTCAACAGCGCTGGGGAGAACTGGAAGCACTGAAGAGAAATCTTTACCATCAGTGTCCAGCCTATGAGAAAGCATAACTTTTTTCCCTCCAGAACTTTAAGATGGGGTTGGTTTTTTTTTTTTTAGAATTTTAAATAAAACAGTTTGAAAATTATGAACGGAAGTGAATCCTAGGTTTGACATGATACGAAAATTAATCCCATAAAGCCTGAAACTCCTTGCTGCCTGCTGTTGAGCTAAAACCCAGACGGGCAAGGTTCTCGCCTCGCCTTGAGGAACACCTGTAATGCGACCTCACCTTGAGTTTCCAGCAAATTCTGCACAACTTCTTCCAATCCGACTAAGTAAATGAATTCGTTATTAGCCGCACTGGGCAGGAAGTTCATCTCTGGCGCAGGCGGCTTGGGAGGAGGGATCTCCAACAGCGTCTTCTCCAGCTGCTTCCGCAAGGCGAGCTTGGCAGCAGCTTGCCGGCTGGCCGGCGAGTCGTTGGAGTTGACAATGGAAGCGGCGCTGGTCGTAGTAGCGTTGGCCTGAGCGGATGTCACGGTTGTACCTTTGATGGAAGTTGGCGAAGCCTGGGAGGGAACACGACACAGCTTTGTGACAAAGGCCAGGTCATAGAATCACAGAATCCCTTGGGTTGGAAGAGACCTTCAAGATCATCGAGTCCAACCATAAACCTATGCCAAACCCACCCCTAACCCATGTCCCTCAGCACCACGTCTGCCCGGCTTTTAAATACCTCCAGGGATGGCGATTCCACCACCTCCCTGGGCAGCCTCTTCCAATGCTTGATAACCCTTTCCGTAAAGAAGTTTTTCCTAATATCCAACCTAAACCTCCCCTGGCACAACTTGAGGCCATTTCCTCTTGTCCTGTCGCTTGTTCCTTGGGGGAAGAGATTGACCCCACCTGGCTACAACCTCCTTTCAGGGAGTTGTGGAGTGAGAAGGTCTCCCCTCAACCTTCTCTTCTCCAGGCTGAACAATCCCAACTCCTTCAGCCGCTCCTCATCAGACTTGCTCTCCAGATCCCTCACCAGCTCCGTTGCCCTTCTCTGGACACGCTCCAGCACCTCCGTGTCTCTCCCATACTGTGGTGCCCAAAACTGAACGCAGCACTCGAGCTGCGGCCTCAGCAGTGCTGAGTACAGATGGTTCGGTGCTCGAGACACGTGCTCCGCAGCTGCTCGGGGCTAGACCCACCCGCCTGCCTCTACATCTTGGTTTTGTAGGTGACCAAACAGGCCACGATACACACGCTGACTGCAACACTGTGCTGGTCATCTAACACTCTAATTCTTTTTCTGAAGAACTCTGCTTTTCTTTAAGTGCTCGCTTTTATAAGGCGGTTTTAGAAATTCTAAAGAAAAATACAAAAAGGACTCGTTTTCCTTATGATTTTGTCAAAGGACTGACTTCAAATGGCTTCCTTTATCTACAGCACTTGTATGGCAGCATCAGCGGTAGATATTCCATTGCTGCTTCAGTGCCGCGCGGTGTTCCAAGCAGAAGCACTAACCTGTTTTGAGTTCTGTTTACCAGACACTCATTTACGCTTCTTAAAGAAGGGGGGGGGGGAATAATATTCTAACGGACCTCTCCAAACTTGAAATGAGGCTCAACATTCAGTTCACTGAAATACATGTTTCCTCCCAATAGTGTGTGATGTTTTTCTTCATTCCTCCGCACAGGAGGTGAACGTGAACAGAGAAAGGGACTGCACAGAAGACCAAGGAGCAGGATAACTGTAGCAATAAGCAACCACAACAGTCCAAGGACAGCAGGCCACACCAATTAGATACAATAACCCAAAGATCATTAATTACAACCGTTCATCTGCATTCCTCAACGTTCCCTTTGGCACAAAGGATCCTGCGGAACTCACCTGCGGGATGTTGACGAGCAGGCTGGTGTTGGGGACGTTGGCGACGCGGATCAGACCCTGCTGGATAATTCGCTGCCCCTGAATTTGGACGCTGGGGACCGATGCCCGCGGTGCCAGCAGCAGCGGCGGCGGCCCCGTGCTGGAGTGCTGTCGGATGTTGTGGATTTGCTGGGAAGACACAGAAATGGGCTGATGCAATGGTGCCATGAGCGATGGGCAGGATTAGATAGCAGGGAGTAAGTGGTGGGAGTTGAATGGGATGACATGAGAGAATGGAAGTGAGGCAAGGCAGGGAACGCAAAGAAAGCGTGATAATTAACATCCGTGCCAAAATGTGATGTTCTTCCTTTCCCCCCTGTCAACAAGCACAACGTAACACGAGGAGATGCTCGTGTGTGTGGCCATCGCATTACGACCCAAACAGCTGGGCCAAAAAAAAAAGTTTCCAAGTCAAACTTCTTTCAAAATGTATAGTGGTTAAGCCTGTTTCATTTTAAAGGCATTAGGGAAAGCTATTTCTCAGAATGAGTTTTTCCTCCATAATCAGAACAAAAAGAAAACGAAATACCAAATCCCCACCTTGCTCCTTAATGCTGGCTACGCAACAGATAAAAGCAGACCTTTCACTGCAAAATAAATCCTCATTTAACAAGGAAATATTTTTTTCCCTGGTATCCCACAGAAATCATAATTTTAGAAGACCGTATCAAATTGAACATTGCTTTCCTACTTCTTTAGTAACACCACTATTCTCTGTTATAGGTGATAAAGACCCTGCAAAGCAGCACTTTCAGACTCTTAGTCGCCTATCTCATTTCAGCAGCTCTTATTCAATTGCAAGACAGACACAATGAGGGGGGGAAAAAAAAAAGTGAGTTTTAGCATTTGAAAAGGTGAAATTGATATGACAGAAAGAATAATGAGGGGGGGAAAAAAATGGAAGAAGGAGGGATTGTGTTTCATTTCCTCTGCTGCCGCTCTCCTAAAAAGCAGGCGAAGCTGGAAGCCTGTAAATTAACTTTCATAACGAAGGGAAACAAACTGCTTTGGCGCAGCTAAGGGAAGTGGCTATGCAGGCAAGGCAGCACATCCTGCATCACCACAGGACTTTCTCGTGCTTCACTGCAAGCGTTACGGGACAGCACAATACGCGAAACTGGAATGACGCAGGATCTTTCAGCAGCAATACATCCAGCCATACTAGGAAATTCCAGCAAGAACTTCACAGCTTCCCTCCAGACACGCAGAAAGATGACTAAGGGAATAGTTAAGATGCATTAAGGAAAAACAGAGCAGATCTACCGCAAGGCAAATACCTACCTGTGCTCCTCTGACAAGAGGCGGCATTACTATCTGCGTGTTTTGCTGAGTTCCTAATTTTGAAGAAGTCTGCTGCCCTCCACGGACCAAGGGAGGAGGAATAACAGTGCCTGGTATACGCGTAGAAGAGGTCTGCAAAAGAGAAAATAGTTTACTCGTACTGTTTTGTTCCGGTCTGTTTACATGTGTGCTCTCTTCTGGTGCTTAGCGTGCCGCTAAAGCAGTATCTGAAACCTTACGCAGCAATACAGACACACGTAAGGACGCGACGGCGGCCTGGCTACACGCTCGGGGATTGTTCTCTCTCATCCTGCACAGAACTCAAGGGGTAACGAGCAGCCCTGAGCAACGCTTTCATCCGCCCTCCCACCGCCGACAGGCCGTCTCTCGCTGCTGTGCTGCACCGAGGCGACACGCCACAACCCCAGCAGGGGAGCAGGGGGTTCACCAGCGCGGCTCTCCTCTCCGGCTGACGCCACAGACGCAGCGTCTGTCTCCAGCCAGTGGGAAGACTGTAGGACAAGAGATGGCCGGGCTGGCTTCAGCGTGGTTAGTGTCCAAAAAAAGAGGGGGGGAAAAAGTGTATTTTGTGTGGGAGTAAGAGAATAGGGAAATACAAACTGCTGTCTTCAAGGAGAAGCACAGGGCAGGGAGAAGTTGGAGATGCGGAGCCCGGGGAGGTGAGCCCTGGGCATGTGCGTGTATGTGGAAAGGGAAAAGTGAGACAGGAAAAGGGGAAAGCTTTAGAAAAACAAACAAAAAAAGAAACGGAGTCAGGCTAAAGACATCTGAAAAATTGCCGCCCGTGCTTTTTGGGCTGCAGGCTGCATTAAACCCTCAAAGTTTCCCACAACACTCTAAAAGGTGACAGGGTTTCACGCATCCTGCTCCTGCAGAGCACTAACGCTACGCAACGGAGTGCGAGGAGCACCTGCTGCTCCAGCACCAAACCTCTCCACCCTACTCATGTGGCTTCACACGCCTCGCCACTTCCTCACTCCAGCCCCAAACTGACCATCACCGGTGGACGAAGACTTCTAAAAACACCCAGCTCCCATTTCCGTGCGTTACCACCTGTACCCACACGTACATATTTAGGCAGGTGGGAAGTTTGATCTGCTTGTTCTGCCTTTCAACTGAAGACCAAATGTTAACTCAACTCCCACACACAGGCATTAGTAGAGTTTTTAGAGTCAAGCAAAAGCAGATGGAGGTTAATTTGCCCAAACACCGCAAATTTGACAGAGTAACTTCAATTCTGGATTCTCAGCTCCCTGCTCTGCCCAACCGAAGGTTCACTGCCTGTTTGCTGAAGATTTAACTCGTGGTCCAGTTCCTCTGAAAGTGCTGTCTTCAGTGAAGGCAACTCGCCTCAAGGAAGAGATTACTCCAGCTGACAGATTGCTTTAGGTTTTGTGAATGTTTCCTAAACGGATGGCAAATTTACCCCTTCCCTCGAGTACGGCATTCTAGGGGATTTTGAAATGAGAGTTGCCATTTTCCAAGAGAAAGCATGTTGTGCTGAAGGAGCTTTGAAATTTGTTTCGAATTAGCCCAAGGTAAATAACCAGAAATGTTTTAAAACCAAAAGCAAACCCAGATACTTGACTCAAGAGGAAGATTAGGTTGACAGACATCAATTGCCTTTGCTTTTTTTTTTTTTTTCTTCTTCTTCCCCACGGCTTTCCAACATTTCAGTTAATTTAGTCTGAACCAAGATCCTCCCTACCATCGTGTGCCATTCAGCCACCAAGCCAAATGAGAAAATCGTATGATTCATTCAGCTCTTACAGTTAATCATACTGAGGGCACAATTAAGTCTCTCGAGGGTACGGCAACAGGCTGCCACAGTATTTCCATGATATAACTCCACGGCATCTCTTTCGCCAGAGGTCGTTAGTACCAGCATGGATGTATTTACCAGCAGAGTGGATCAGGATGATCAGCCACTGAAAAATAAGCTTAGGAAGGTTACCTGCGTGTGACATCCTACTTGTGTCTCCCACCCCAATCGCTCTTAAAAAGCTTATAGTGAGGTTTGGGGAGTTAAAAAAAAAAAAACACCAAAACCTCCACCTGGCTCCAAGCCATTAATGTGACGGGACTGTGCTTTCCTGTGCTGCGCCCCTTCTTCTCTGCGCCGTGCCCTACACCTGGCAGCCTGGCCCACCCCACTGACCTGGAGGGACGGCTTGCCAGCAGGAACGCTCTGCGGTCCCCGCACCAAGGGCGGAGGGGTGGCCACAGCACTCCCAGAGGAACCAGCAGGCTGGAAGAGGAAAAACCAGAAAGAAAGCAGACGAGTGTAAGGGTGTAAGCAGAATTGCAGAAACTAAGGGAATAAAAGCGTTTACCTCCTTGCGCTTCAGTGAGAGAATCTTCAAAGACTGTGGCTTCCCCCCTTCCCCCAACCCCTTCTTCCTCCAAGCATCTCAACATGCATATTTAAATGAAGAAATTATTAGGTAAGTATAGATAAGATTATACCATAAAAGAGCCTATACACCAAAAGCAGAGCAATGTGGAAATCTATTTCAGCAACCTCAGCTTAGAGCCCCCTTCAGTCTTATCCTCCATCACTGCCCACCTCAACTAACTAGGTTCAAGCATAAAGTGAAAAAAAGTTTAAGAAAAAGACTTCAGATATTATAAGAAGTTTAGGATATGCCATTTCACCCTCGTTAGTTCAAACATCCAGAGCTCATTGCCCAGCGTTCAGCAGCGAGTTGAGTGATGCAGGCACTTGCATTAGTTTTAATCCCATCTACGGCAGCACTCAGAGGTCTGGGAGAAAGATGCCGAAAACCCACCCAAAAACAGCCAAGAGAGCTGGATTAACATCCACCCGCACCGTGACGTGCACTTAAATCTACACATCGCCCCCATCACAAAATCCATCAAGTCGGCACCACACGCTGTAAAATAAAATCGTTTAGTTGCCATTGTTACTTGAAATTTAGGCTGTGCCTTGGTAGCAGCGCGTGGGGTGTTCGCACGCCCCCTCGCCTCCCAACCTCCTCTGCTCTTCTCCTGCCATCCTCCACCTCTACCCTTCAGCGCCAGCGTAATGGCACACGTAGCGAGCCGGCCGGGCCACCACTCTGACAACAAGGTGGATTTTTTTGCTGGGTTAGTTTCCGATGGAGACAGCTCTCCTCCCAGCAGGCAGAGCATCACGCGCGCTTGTGCGAGAGGAGAGGTGGGGAGAAAAGAGGAGGAAGGGAAGGGAGCTCAGGGTGGGAGGGCTGAACCATTCCTTCCAGGGGCTGCCTGGATTTTTTGGAGGATGAAAGCATGCAGCTAACTGCAGATTTACTTCACCTGGTGAGACCTGGAATCCAGACCTGGCCCTCTGCCATGCAGCACAAGACGCAGCCCTCGGCCGCCAGCCCCCAGAGCTTGGGGTTCAAACCCTTTAATTCTACCTGTCAGCACATTTGTTACGGGCCAGAGTCTCCTCCAAATGTATTTCAGCAATCTCTATGCAGCATTAAGGACTGGACAGAGTGTTTAATAATTGGAAGTATATTCCATTCATAAATGCATTTGAGCTTTAAACAAAAAGGTCTTCAGCTTTTGAATACGGTTGGTAGAATAAACTGTCTTGTCGTTTGGTCTTGGCAAGACAAAAAAAGGAATTCCACAAAAAGGAATGATCAACAGGATCAGCCACTATAAACTTTATGAAGTTTTTATGAAATGTGGGATATGCATTATTTGAAAGCTGTCTTACGTGCCACAGGTTATGGCAACCACCACAGTAATTTAAGTTTCCCCCCTCTCCATTTCAAAAGACAAGATAAGTATCTGTAGGAACATAAATACCTTCTGAGTAGTGGTCTCCTTCTGGATTTGACTTTGCCGTAACTTTTTCAATAAAACAAGTTTTGCTTCTTCTAACCGTAACTCTTCTTTTAGTTGTTTAATCATTCTCTCACGCTCCTCTGGACTGCTTTTCTGCAGGGCCAGGTAAGGCAGTAGAGGATGGGAAAAGAGGGAGGGGGAGAGGGAAAAGATGGATACCATACAAGTTATGACAAGAACTTACAGCATTATAATTGTCACGGATGTCTTAATATCACCGACATGCCTGCAATATACAGACACAAACCGAGCATAGAGAAAGAATTCGAAGGCAAAAAAAAAAAAAAAGGTTTTGAAATATTGTTTACTTCTTTCGCTAGTGAAAAATCAAACAGACAACAAATCTGTGTTATGCCATGCTGAGTAAGGTACACTGTGTCCACTAAAAAGCCAATTCTGCAAAAGGGGTGCTTTCAAAGCATATAAAAATCAAGGAGCCTGAAAAGGATAAAAAAGGGCATCAGCCTTTGACAGCTTCAAGATTCCCCACCTGCAAATCCAGCTTTATAAAACCACGTATCCACCTGACCCTGCGATCGCAGGTGCCTCTGTAGGAACAAGTGGTGTTTTCTCTTCTTTCTGGACTGCACAACTTAAAGCATGTCAAGACAAGACGACTCACCACGAGTGCCTCCGTGTTGGTCTCTTTTAATGCTATTTTTGTTAAACCATTCATTCTAGGGCTAGAAGGTTCATTGTCGGATAACACTATAACGTCCGGTGAGGGGACTCTCTTTTCTCTCTTTATTTCACTGCAAATCAAAAGAAAAACACAGAGAGTAAGTTAATAAAAACAAGCTAACAATTACTTCATGCTGCAAAGTAACATTATTTACAACCTTCTGCTGGATTAATCCCAAATCTCTCAAATTCTGAACAAACCGGACATGGACGAGCTCAAATCAATTTCTGCTCTCCGTGTAGATATTAAGCTTCCCGGTACTAAAGCATGCCAGGAGGCAGGATGCAGCCACAACACACAGCAATGGTGAATTCCTTCAAATGAGAAGCTTTTCCATCAGCCACCTCACCCCCCTTAGGAGCTTTTAAACCAGAATTTCCGTGCTAGTGGAAAAACTAAAGAAAAAAGTAGGGGAGTGTCCTCTAGAGGGCACAGCGAGCCAGTGAACTCGAGTCGCTTCGACTCCGACGTGGTTTCAGAAGTACCAGTGGCACAGGTGAAGCGTTTCCAGCTTTTTCCTGTACCTGAACGCACGGAACTGGCTGGGCTCGCTCTTAGCGGGGAGGAACCGGGTCGGGCCACGCTCCCGCTGGCTCAGTGCCACCTCTCCGGGCAGCCGGCGCGCAGGGAACACGCCGAGCTCCTCGCTGCCAAGCCCTTCCCGGCTGACAGTCCCAGCAGCTCCGTGTGGAGGACCCGGACTCAACTGGAGTCAAGCGCTGGCTGCTCCTCCTCAAAGTTTCAGGTGGGATCCCTGGGGAAAAGCACGGGCGGCTGACCGTGACCGCGGGGATTGGAGTGGCCAGCGTCAGCGAGCTGAACCAGCCCCTTCCCGAAACACAGGGGCTCCTTTCCCCGCTGGAGCCGACACATCGCAGCCCGGAGGCAGCCGCCGACGCGCGGTGCTGCGAGGGGTTTTGTTCGGCTACGGACGGTGCCAACCCACCCGCGAGGCTTCGCCCCGTCTCCGCGCGGGGCCCACGGCCGGCGCCGTCCTCCGCGGGGAGCTTGGCGGGACGCGGGAGCCGCCAACGGGGCCATGGCGGAGCCGCCGGCCGGGGCTCCCGAGGGCTTTGCTGGGGCCCGGGCGGCAGCTTCAAATGGCGGCACCGGGGCTCTCCCCTGCGGGGCCACCGCCAGGTCACGTGACAGGCCGGGCACGTGACCCGCCACAGCAAAAACCATGGCAATGGCCGGTCCCAGCCGGTGCGGCCCAGCCCGGCCTTCATTTTGTGAGGTGAGGTCGGGTTCAGGTGCCGGCGGAGAAAATGGA
Source organism: Chionis minor (assembly GCA_013398295.1). Lineage (NCBI taxonomy): Eukaryota > Metazoa > Chordata > Aves > Charadriiformes > Chionidae > Chionis > Chionis minor. The sequence goes on from VZSF01001243.1 coordinate 15,573, forward strand.
GCGGCCGGGCCTGGAGGTCCCCGCTAAGCCCCCGAGACCCCGGTGCCGGCACCCGTGCCAAGGGTGGCTCAGCCGGTTTTGAGGAAAAAAGGAAAAACAAACCAAACCAAGCCCCGAGAGAGTCGTGGGACTGTGTCACGGAGCCCTCCGAGTGTTATTTGCAGGCTGGACGAGGAAGGCCAGGCTGGAAGACGATGCTTGCCAGCGCCCCGGGCTTTCCCAGGATCCCGCAGGGAGGAAAAATCTTCATCCCGAACGCGCTGATAACAGAACATCTGCCCCAAAGCGCCATCGACGGGCACGCACGTTCCTCAGCGACCCGAATGCTCCGTCTTCCGAAGGGCACAGCGAAGCTGAGGAAGAAGGGGAGCACCGGGAGGGAGAGCAGCCATTCCCGCTCCGCCATCCCGGCAGGGACATCGGTCTGCCCGGCCAAGCCGTGACACCGCGCACACCTTCTCCCGAGCGGGAGCGACAGCGGCTCCGCTGCGGAGCTCCGGCAGCCCGGAACAGGAGGGTTATCTGTTTGCCTTTGGAAGGAGCAACATCGCAAGGAGGCGTCTGTGCGAGACACCACCGCTTTGCGCGGAACAAAATGCAAGCAAGGTGCCGAAGCCATTCTGTAGGATGACAACGAGAAATCCGGGAACTAGGAAATAACACCTCGGCCCGAAAGCTCTGCAGGAAACCCCGTCCCGCACGCGGGCCCTGGAGTTGGAGGAGAGGAGACCAGGAGCGCCCGTCTCCAGCCTGGCAGTACTTCACCCAAAGGCTTCCCCGAACCCTGCGATCTCCCTGCTTTTGCAAGCTACATGACGATATTCCCGACAGCTACGTTGTACGGTGCCGATCTAACAAAAACTGCATTAGACACCACTGCAGTCACGAGTTTAAAAATCATGTATTTCCACAAAATCATTACTCAGGTCTATTTCGGACCATCCACCTGCGCCAATTCTGAGTCCGCTGACATGCGACCTCGCAGAGGAAAACCCTTTGTGAAAGTGGGAGATAGCAGATTATTTTTTTCAAAGCAACAAACACTGACGACAGCAACGAAGCCGACTCCTGGTCAGCATTACGGGGTTTCTATCCTCAGCAGCACGACCAACTGCCCAGCGGATGAGGTGGCACAAGACGGAACTCCAGAAGTGTAGAGATCAGAACTCTGCAAAACAATCTTCCCTCTAAAAGGAGTTTGCTTTACTCTTTTGTTAGCCTGTGTGTAAAGCAAAAAAATTCAAACCAGATGTTTCAAAATAAGAAAGACAATGGAAATATCACCACTTTCAGAAAAATACTGCCACCAGCAGTTAATAATTTGGGATAACTGCCCTGATACTCTGACCTTTATCCTCTGAAGCCATCAGGCATATCCTTTAGCTAAATAAAGACATAGTTCTATTATTCTCCCTTCAGCTTTCATAAGTGTTGCTGTCTCAATCGCTTGGACTCTGCGCTAGAAGATGAAAGCAGGGTTGCTGCCCAGTTACGTACACCCATTTAGGCATTCACAGCAATAAAACACAATTTAGCAGAGACCTTGCAGAAAGCTTGCGCAAGGGATCAAAGGCAGACCTCCTAAGTCACCAAGTACGCCAAGAAAAAGGCCATGCTTCCTCCAATATCCTCTCTTAAAACCTCAGAGCACAAGGACAGAGGCATCGCTCCATGGAAGTTCTCTTTGGTGTCATGGAGCACCCTGTAGCAATTCAGAGCACAACAACAATTCCAAAAAAACCCTCAAAAACCCACCAAACAAAAAAGGTACTTTTCTGAGGGGACACTGTGTATTTATTTGTTGATTTGAAGGAAAGAAGAGGGTCAGGGCGCTGAAGCCAGCCTTGGGGGCTTGCTTCCACTTAGCTGGGCCAAAGGAAGATTAATTAAATCTTTGTCTTGAAGATGATCAATCTGAGGTCTAAGGTATCTTGAGGTGGACTCAACTTCTCCAACAGACCCACCTTCCCGCGAGGCAGAAGTTCCAATGAGGTATGACCAAGGAAGACAAAGTTTGAGCTTAACACTAGTGAGAGAGAAAGAGACACCCGGAACTCCTGGCTCTGGTAGAGGGTTTCATTTCAGAGGACTTGCGCCGCACCTTACACAGAGCTTCACGTTAACGAAAGAGCTCCCGTATCGCAACGGGCACTCTTTGCATTTGTTCATACTGATCCAGAAGCATTACACACACACACACAAAAAAAATAAGCTCCCTTTCACCAGACCAGATCTTATCCATGCTCTAAAATCTCTGTGCTCTAATCCATGCTCTTAAATGCCCTTTCGATCACTCTTCCAAAAAAAAAAAAGTTAAAAATAATAATAATAATAATCATCAAAAAATCTCAATGCGATGCTCACTTGGTTGAAGTTACAGAACCACCGACAGGAAACACGACATGTTCCCCCCCGGCAGAGCCCGAGCCCTGGACACCCCCACGCTGGGTACCCCAACACACCCCGTCCCTCTGCAGGGCACCGAAGGAAGCACCACCACTGTGACTCGGAATACAGCTTCATCTGCATTCGCAAATATGCAACAGTTTTGCCTCAGTCCATTCAACAACCTCTTGTATACTCTCATCCAAAAATATTTGGCAAGGAAGGAAGACAAACAAGGAAAGAAAAGGCAATGCAGCGGGGATTTTTTTTTTTCCCCCTGGAGTTGTTGTATCTACACAAATCAAAGAAGTTGCAACGGATCTAGTGACTGTGGTGAGAAACTGAAGCAAAACAAACTTCAGCCCTTCCTCTGAGCAGAAAGGAAGGCAACTTTAGTGGAACTATGTCTACATTTAAAGTAAAACATCGAAATTCCCCAAGAAACTCTGCCATCAATCTGTCCTTCAGTACAGCACGCAGCAGCCGGAGATCCAAGGTAGACGGGCTGCGCCGGAGATGGGAAGTACGTGGCTCTGCCACATTCCAGGCTCACAGATGGGGAGAGAAGGAGCTCTTCCCCAGTGCTGCTGTGAACACTGTCCCCGGTAAATTCCAGTAAAGTGGAGAGTCTGCTCAGCCAGCACATGCTGCATCCTGATGTGTTTAAGAACGTGTTAGAATTTCAGAGTGAAATCCATTCATTTAGCAAGTTTTAAATGGGATTTGGCCAGATTACAAAACAAAAACAAACAAAAAACCCCAAACCAACCCAAAATCCTTCAAAACACCGAAGTTCATCATGCAAACGCTAACTCAAAAGTTCAGAGCGCGGCCGCGGCGCCAACGTTTGTACCGTTTCAGAACAATTTTGATTAGATGTTCTTTTAATTACCCCACGTAACAGAAGGAGAACATGACTTCTCTGAGGTTCCAGAGCAACACAACATTCGTCATGACACAGATCATAACCAGCAATACCTAAAATTAAAGGAACCAGGGAGTTGAGATAGATTATTTGCCTGAGAGCACCAACGACAGGCATGCCCACAAACTCTTCACTCCATCCTTCCTGGCAGTTTTCATGGAAGCAACGAGCAGCGGCTGAAGTCAGGCCAGCTCACAGGCCATTTTGAGAGGCAAGAGCTTGAAGCTGGGGGTGTACCTGGTACCTGCGTGTACCACGCGTCAGCAGACAACAGATGGGTGCCAGCAATTTTTTGTGGAAAATAAAACAAAATTTGTTTTGTCGGTAGGCAACAAAAATTGCCTACTAAATGCAGACTTTTTGGCTTACCCAGACTTGCATTTCAGTTGGAAGGAAAATCCAGACTCTGAAGGTTAATGTGAGAAGACAATACATATAGCGGTTTTAGAATGTGCGGTTTTTTTGTTTTGTTTTTGTTTTTTTAAATATGACCACAACTAATACAAAATCTGTAGCAATATTTTCAGTTTATCAGCCAGCTTTAAGCTGGTTTTGATCAAGCCACAACTAATACAGATAAGATAGTTAATATGCTGATTTATCAGTCTTGACAAACAGAGAAAATACAGGAAAAGCTGCCTAAGAAGTTTTCCAGTTTGTTTTACAGAGGACACGTTCAACCCAAGATCGCTATCAAGCCAAAGCAAGAGCTGGGGATAGCTAGATAGAAGCCAGCTCCTGTATTTGTGTTTTATTAACAATATCATTCTCACTACTGCCATCACGCTTGTGTGCTGTGACAAAACCATCTTCTTACTCTCTCTCCCTTTCCCTGTATAACTGTGAAGCCTCGCTTTTTAGAATTCCAAATATATTTTGAGGTTATCGATTTGCAGAGTTACTGTAATTTTGAGGATTTGACCAAGCACGCCACAGCCGCTCAGAGGGCCAAGTAGTTTCCTCGCCTGTAAACACCCCCCGCCTCTATTTATGAGCAGGGTTTTCCTAGAACTGGGATGACCGAAGGATGATCCTGAAGGATCCCGATGCTTTTGCTCCAGAAGAGAGGACAATCTGTCCTTGTAGACCCGTCCGAGGCCAGCAGCTCCCATCCAGAGAGCCAGTTACACGACTGGAAGATCATGCGTGGTCTCTGCCAAACTGTGCTGCGAGTACCCCAGAAATCATGACCTTAACCGGGACGGCGCAGGCAACTTACTCCGCTTGTGTGGTTCAGGAAATGGTACTAGAAAAAAACCCCTTAGAAAATGGTCAGAGCTTGTACTGTAGCTGAGGAGAGCTGCGTCTGGAGCACAATAAATGCAATGTGATGCAGCGGGCAGCAACGTTCCAAGAACGGCTCCAGGGAAAAGCCCCTGATGCTCAAAGCAGGACTCATGTGGTAGGAAAGTCGTGTATTTCAGGGGAAGGGAAGAACAGAGAAGGGATGAAGAACAGAAGAAAGGGAAAGCAGAGCTTAAATGCACGGCAAGCCGTCAGGATCCGAGCAGGTTTGACCAACGTCCCTGCCCTCCAGCACCCACACTGCACCCATACTGATGTCAATCCCTCTACTTGCACCCAAAGCGATTTGCATCACGCTATTTCACCACCCCACTGCAAGCCAGGCACGGCCTTATCAAGGGGGGAGGACTCCCCTGCCTCCCCATCCCTTCTCCGCAGTAGGTCCGGGATAATGGCACGCCAGCTCCCAGTGCTGCAGAAACGCCAGGCAGAGGAGCAAGGTTTTGGTTTGGCCTTGTGTGACCTCTCATCAAAGACTTCTACCACTACAGACTTTCTTCTGTTTCTTCTGGCACCAGAAAATGTGCTCAAACCAGATCCTATTTTTAAATTTAACTTCAAGGTTTAGGGGGAAAAAAAAATTAAAAAAACCTTTTAAAGTTTAATGCCGAGATATTGCCAGGTTTGTATTTCAAATCTTGGAAATCAACTGATTTCAGGAAGATAATCCATTCAATCAGCTTTACGTCAGCTAAAGTGCGATTATTGCTGGGCCACCTTTTCCAAGGAAAATATTATGTTTTCAGTTCTAAAAGCATTAAGGAAGTTTAAAAGCCAAAACATCCTACATCACTAAGCATGAATTTTACCCAAGAAGTTTGTAGCAGTTCAGTGATTTTCAGCAACGGCTCTTTTTTCACCTCCTCAGAAAATCAGCTCAACTGCTTTCAAGACACAGGTCTTACAAAAGCTGCAAACTAAATTCCTCTAAAGATCAAAGGTTTAGAAAAGTAAGTCCCACGCTTAAAAAAAAAAAGTCCTTATGAAATGAAGATCCACCTTCCCTACAAATGCCAGCTGGATTCTTATATATGCGAGGGATCAGACTCATCCAGAGACAAGCTCCCTCTGTATTGCGGGCGTCTCCAGACTCAGCTTGCATTCGCTGGAGATATTTGCATCCTGAGGGCAGTCGGCTGCTCAGCACCACCTTTACGCTCCAGGAGCGGAACCACGCAGGGACCAGGGCACCACCACGATGCGGGAGCGGAGCCCCAGAGCCCAGGAAGCCGTTGCCGTACTTCCAGAAGTTTGCAGAATCATTCCGGCTCATTTTTGTCCTTTGAGGTGACCCAGGCTTTAATTCCTCTCTATGACAAATTTTATCCAAACTGGCATTATGAAAGGTGTTCCAACTTACAAACAGTAACCAAAGTGCTTATCCAAAGCCTCAGGAAATTCTTGATTATATTTATTAACTCTGGTGGAATTGGGACGACTGCCTCCTCAGGCGAGCCTATTTTTTGTATGGGGAACCCTCTTCTCCCTCCTTGCAGAAACTGAATCCAACAATATCCTATTACGGCCTGAAATAAGAACGCTGTACGGGGAGAGGATGTTCTCTCACCTCGTCTCAATAGGTGCTACTGTCCCAGGGGCTCTCTGGGAAGTGAAGCATCCAGCCCCGCGCTCGTCACCCTGTTTGCACGTCTTGCACCAGAGACGGACACCAACAGCGCAGAAACGCTGGCACACGTTGCAAAAACATTATACATTCACAACAAAGAGCATATGCGTGTGGGGGCAAGTACTGCAACAAGAGTTAGAATACCTGATTCTAATTTATTCAGTTTTTGGTACGAGCAATCTTTTTAGATATTCTTCAAAAAGAAGAGCGTGCATACCTGTGTTAATTAGTAGGGAGCGATTACGCCAGAAGACACCGTCAGAGCTTAACTCCCAGCCAGCACAATACAACTGCTCGACACGGAAATCATCCGTTACCCCAACTCCCCGCTTCTGTGCGAGCCAGAAGCATCTCCTGAACATCCAGCTCAGCAGCTCCTATAGTTGTCCCTTTAGCGGAAGTTTTATGGAGAAAGCTGAAAACCACCACCTCCCCTCAATCGCACGGACGCACGGAAGAGGTCTTGTTTTACATATACTAAACCAGCATTTGGATAAAGTAATCAAGCTCTCGCAGTCTAAGTTATTTCTCTTAGACCAGCATCAAAATTTGAAAAAAGTTTAGAGATGAATTGCCATTAAACATCCAAGATACCAAGTTGGTTTTTGTTTTTTTATTTAGGAGCACGCATAAGTGCCCCTCCTCCCAATAATTCCTGCGCAGCCGATAAGGATCTCGTGTTTTCAGTTTCACACCTCAAATCTGCACTGCTGCAATACCTGACATCCCAACAAACACGGATTTATCACTCCGAGAATGGTTCAAGCCATTTTGCAGACAGGCAGGTCTCGGTTTTTACGCGTTCCCGCTCCAGCACCGGCTGGTGTCGGAACCAGGAATAAACGGGGCTTCCAGATTTCCCGCTCAATATATTGGATCTCACTGCACTGTCAATAAAAAAAGCAAGACCTTGAAGGGCCAAGGTCAGGGTCACAGAGTTTTTGGGCAAATTTTTATCCTAGTACAGCCAGAACCTGGGCTAGAAGCACGGCGGAAGATTGGGAATCTGGCTTTAAAGTGATGCCCATAAAGCTGTATGTCAGAACCACCCAATTCACGCACGCGTCTCACGGCAAAGGAAAAGCTTTACGTTTCTGTAATAACAAACTTCCCCCAAAGTGATAAGAAACTTCAAATTCGCGCTTTCAGATGTCAAAATTCAGACATCTTAAGGAGGCTGGACTTTCAAAAACATGTTAAGAACTCATCCTCCCGAGAACTGCCGCAGACACGTGCTGGCTTTTCAGAATACTTCTAGCATCAAAATCCACGAGTCACTTCAAAAGGAAAGTCAGACTGATCCATCCATACTGCTCTGTCAGGAAGCCTTCTGTTTAGAGAATTATAATCTATTATTTTTCCTATATCACAGCTCAATTAAAAAACCCCAAACCACTCTTCCTCACATAAATCTCAATCAGTAGCTCAAAGCGCATCCTCTTTAGAACTCGTACGTTTTCCTATTCAAGACCGTATTTCTTTCCTCAGCTGCTCATCACAGCTGCCGCTGCTGTCAGAGCTCCTGGAAGAGAAGTCGGTGCGGAAGTTTGACAGAAGTCGCTGTTTCATCTCACGTGAGGAGCCAGAGCCGCAACACACACGTAAAGTTTTAATTCTCTTTACCTTTACGATGCGGAGAACTTCTTCCCGGCGCCACCTGAGCACAGCTCACTGCGCCATCCCAAACGCTGCAGTGCGAGTGCACGTAGGGCGGAACTCACCTTTTCGAGGTGCTCATGTCCACAGGCTCATCTCCCGTCGGAACCTCCACTTTAATGGTCGCTTTCACCTCTCCGCTTTTCAATAATCCTTGCACTTTGCCAGCTCCAGGATCTGTTTTTATTTTCATGTCGCCTTCAGCATTTAGATCTGCTCCCAACAGTCCTTTCTCCATTTTTATTTTCTTACTGTCCACATCATTGTGTGTTATCTCACGTTCTAAGGCCCGTTTCTGACTCCGTGTCCTGCATGCTTCTTCTGTCATTGTGAGGCGCTGGGGAGAGAGGAGACACAAAGGAGTTAAGCGCACTGGAAAAAAAAGTAAGTTGGACAAAACACCTTAATTTCAAAACAGGGCAAAGTACAGCGGTTACCGCAAAAAGAAGTTCAGAAAGAGCAATAAAAGTTTTGCCAGTACGCTCACTTACCCTATCTCCAAAATACATCTCTGTCTGAAGCTATTAAGCACCCGGCACCACTGTACTTACACTTTTTATCTTATGGAAAAACAAACAGGCAAAAAGCAAAACAAGAACACACACACAAACCCCACGAAGCATAAACTACAATCACCAAGGAGAGAAAAAAAAACCCCCCCAGCCTGCACTAGAGCACAGGAGAATATACAAACCCCCACGACGAAAAAAGTTTGGCTCTTCACCAAAAGGCAGGAAGAATGTATGCATTTGCCTCCCATGCAAATAAACGCAATTACAAAATTCTAGATTAGGATCTGCCTGGGACCGCTGCCATGCCTTTCCGAGGACCTGAGCCTGATCGGGAGTTTTGGGAACCAGACACTATGGGGAAAAGGACCACCACACCCTGCGTGAGGAGAGGCTTCCAGATCTCTTGACAGCCTGCCGCCAGGCGCTACGGCGCTGCCATTGTAATACTCAAGTTGAGACTTTCTCCGCTCCTGGGGCAGGAGCCAGGCTTTTCCAGGCAGGAGCCAGGCTTTTCCAGGCGGCAGAGGAAGCGCTGGGCTCAGGGGGGAACCGGGCTTAACCCCTCGCCTGCCGGGGGCGCAGGACGCCCCGCTCCTGGTGGGCTCTGACATCTCAGCCCGCACTTCGGTACCTGCGGACACCCATCCATGGGACGCGGAGCTGAGTCAGGCTTTGATCCCATGACATCACTGGGCTCCACATGACCCTTCCCAGGATGCAGCCTGCGAGACAAAGCACTTTCCAGAAACCAGTCTGAGCCGGCGGCAGGCAACCCGCAGCGGGGCGAACCCTGCCACCGGCCGGCACCCCAGCATCCCTCCTCCTTCTCCTCTTCCTCCTCCTCCTCGGGCACCCTCCACTCCCCTCCGGCTGCTGGTGACACCGGGCACCAAGGGGGTGGCATGGGGGGAGAGGGAGAAAAATACACTCACAACCCCCCCCCCCCAGTTAATTAATTAATTAAAGTGTTCCTCCCATCGCAGATTTTCCCCCCCCCTCCTACTTTTAAAATGGATTTCAACAGTAAAGCCAGCACACAATAATCGAACAAAGTCTTTGAAATGTTTTTTAGCAGCGAGAGATTAACATAATTACGTAACATAATTAACCTCTGCTCACCCCCCATCACCACCATCCCCCCCACCCCGTTATTCAACAATGTCACATAAGCGTTATGTGAAATTGCTGTTTTGATAGCGTAAGCCCTGTGCGAGTGACCGTAAGTTTCTCTGCACGGTGTTGGATTAAATATATAGAATTTTTTTTTAATTTTTTGGGAGCGGTGGTGTGGAATTAAAAATCGTAGTCAATACACAAAGTCCCTCCCCTCTGCCGATCTGCATTTACACTGCGACCGTGCTTGAACTTACAATAACAGAAGAAAAGGTGTGTTTTACAAAAAGCCTAAGTTAGTGTCAGTATTTATGACGGCGAGGACACAGCACACAGCCCAGGCAGGCAGCCAGCGGCACGGAGATTTTCGGCTCAGCGTTCCCCACCCGACAGAGACCAGCCTTCTCCGAACCCCTCTCGAAAGCACGGATTTAACAGTAATAGCACCTGGGCATAAGTATCTCTGCTGACAGCACGGTACAACTGCTTCCCTCCCCGCACCAGCGATCAGGCAGCCTGACCGGGAATCGCAAATCTTATTCCCATTAACTCAGCGCCAACGTATCCAAACCCCGGGCTAAAACAAAGGACCGGCTGACTATCGCCCAGCTCACAAATACTGCGATGGGCCATTAATCACAGCGACTTTCTTGAAGCAAGACTGCTTAGTCAGTAGGAAACCTCCTTGGGAAAAAAAAAAAAAAGAAAAAAAGAGCCTGATCTGGGTTTATTTTCAGTATCTTCATATTCTCCAGCCTCGCAGGATGAGTGGCAGCAACCCCAGCAGCCTGCGCTGATCTGAGAGCTATGGCAGCGCTTCAGGCACTCAGGCTCCAAACTTCAACATTTACAGGATGCCGTATTTCCACTCCTTCATTTTTTCCCCAGTTTTGCTTGGGACGGGGAAGTTGGTATCGTGAGCTGTGCCCGGGTATTTCCTAGTACATCAGAGTCAGAGCTGCCAGGCGGAACTCTGCACGCTCACGGCTGAATCTTGCTTACCTGTTAACATCACCGGCGGCGGAAGTGATCTAGATCTCCTGTCGGTGCTGAGTTTTATATAAAAAATTAATGCAGTCAAAATCCTAACGTAAAGACAGGCAATGCATACTGAATACTTCACTAGGCACCGGCTTTCCTGCTAACCAAGACAGCTCATCTCAGAGCGATGGAGAGGGACAGACCCACTGGGAGCATTTCCAGGGCCAAACCCTTCGTACGCAAACTCCTGACGAAGGTCAGGCTGAAGAGACGAGCCACCTCAATGGAACCGCACCGCGTACCTTTTCAGCAAAACCCTCTCCTATGACGCATCCTCGAGGGCATCACATCTTGCACCCTGCAGTTCCTTTACCAGCCCGCAGCAGCCATTTCTCCTTGGAACCACCCGTCGCCCCCTTACCACTGACAAACTTCTCTTGGAGACGGCCTCGGCATCCCTGCGCGTTCCCTGCTCACGCAGTCAAAAAGCGACACCTCCGTTTTCCTTTGGGGAACGCTGCTGCTGCTGCTGCTACGACAACTTTTCTGCAAAGCAAAATTCAGTCCCAAGTTTCTGTTAAAAATTCCCAGCGCCTCGTTGCGATGATGTAGGCTAGAAGGCAGCAACTGGGGGCAGGGATGGCTGGAGAGAAGAGGATCATTCGCAGCACAACGGGAACAGTGCGTTGGGAAGATCTACGTTATTGGGAAGACCTTGGGATGAGATTGCACTAAGATTTTTACAGCTAAATCTGAAGATTGCAAGTGCAGGCTCAAGGTTTATATACGCTGCAATAGAGAGATCTGGTTGCACAGTTCCCCTACCACGATAGCGATTAAATCATATTTACTGCAGATTGAGCCCTAAAACCGAGCTCCCTAAAAAGAGTTTTAACCCTTTCAGGAAACGGTACTGGAAAACAATCTGCTAACAGGGATGGAGATGCAGAGAGACCTAAAGGAGAATTAATGTGGCACTGAGAGAAGGGGATGAGAATAACGAGAAGGATTTCTTCAAAAAGGCTGTTCTGCCTCTCTTCTCAGGAAGAGACACAAAAACTGGGAACATCAGAGTCTTCCATAGGAATCACCCGGGTTACTGGGCTCCACCCCTGGCAAGTCAGAGGGCATGGAGAGGCGGGTGCACAGTTGAGGCCAGTCCCTGGCAGGATCCGTTTGGCCCAGCAGACTACAAAACACTTCCCAAACCAGTCTAAACCTCACGGTCTGTAGGAAAAGCTCCGAACCAGGCAGTCCCCTGGAAGAGAGGAGGAGGGAGAGGAGACCTGCACAGCAGGGACAGCGTCCTTGTTCACGGAGAGGACGCGAGCATCTCCTTGCATGCCAGGAGGAGGTGAGAGAAACACAGACCCAGCTGGGATGAAAACTCCCTCCTGACGGCAAATCTGGCAATTTGCTTAATCCCAGCAGTAATTCCCGAGGAGGACAGGCCAGGCGTCACCGCAGACCTTCCCACCACTATTAAACAGCACCATACCAGTACGCTCTGTGATCAGCCCTGAAGTTTGCTGCTTTTATTGAGATCACACCTGCACCAGTTGATTCCACAAGATGAGAATAAGTCAGCTACGTGTTTCAAAACATCCAGGCTGTTTCAAGAATAACACACAACTCCTGAAGCTATTCCCCAAATCCCCGCTTCTGCTTCTCCACCATTAACAGCACAAGGAACCGATCAACACGAACAGTAAACAGCTTCGGTTCAACCTGACTCTTTTATTTGAAAGAAGGAAGAGAAAGTAAGGGTTACACAGTACATTTTAAGTTTTATGGAAGGTTCTGCTTTTTATTACAAGGAACGGCATAGCTTGGGGCGGAGCGCCCAGGGCCTAAGCAGCAAATACCCAGTCATACAGGCTATTGCTGTAACAGATTAACCACCACCATCAATCCAAAAGGCAGTTTAGTACACCATATAAACGCAGTAAACTCCTCGGACTGCAGGTCATTACATTGGTCACCCTGAAGCCTCGTCAAAAATTCCTCTCTGCAGCTCCGCTGCCCTCCGAGTGCACTGACAACAGGAAAAACCCAAAACCTCTGGAGTTCACAACCCATTTATGCCAGCCCAGTAAACATCGCCTATGCTTGTGATGCCACCAGTATGCTTTCCATCAGGAAAAGGGTCAAAAGAACTCTCTCCTCATCTTCCAAACCCTTCCTCTCTCTGAAGAGCAGCACAGCAGGACCAGGAAGACAAAACCAGTTTAACTCAGCCGGTGTCTTTCCCAGCTGGGACGTGTAGGACACCGTGAGGCAGAGTCCAGCCCCAGCAGTCACCTGCTTGCTTTGCCGCTGCAGGGAGAAGTTAACAGAAGAGGAAAAAACCCTCACCAAGTTCCAGTTTAAGATTTGGGAAATGAATTACTTTGTGCGGATTTTTCCAGATGTGCGGCCCAAGCCGGAATACGCCCGAGCAGCTGCGGAAGCCATGCCCGGCTCACCCAGCTGCCGCCGGAGCCGGGCACTGACCGGCAACCGGGACGGCAGCCGAAACAGGTCTGATGCAGAAGCACACCAAGAACACCAACACGGTACACATGAAGACAAAACCACAACTTAAAAAAAAAAAAAAGAAAAAAAGCAGCAGACTTTGCTTCTGTTTGTAATGTACACTTCCACTTTTCCCCACATCACGTTCAGAGTTATCCGTATCGCCTCCTCTCCCATTCATGATTTATAGCTTCCTCGTACAAACTCCAAGTCATTCCTTCGCGGAGTAGCTCTGCTTACTTTTCACTCTTTAGCACAACTCGGTAATTTGAAGTTAAAAAGACCGAAGCTTAAATCCCATCCCGATGCTTTTCTGGAGCCATGAGCAGCGCTGGCGAGCACCGGCAGCAGGAACGGGCTCGGCACAGACCGTCCGCAGGCGGGCTGGGATCCCGCTGCCGCCGCACACCAACCCACCCAGCCGTGCAACGCTCCCGCTTTTGAGTAGCCAGAAGCAAAGATCAACAAGCCTCTTCCCCAGCATCATCTGGAAACTTTTACAGCAAAAAAGGGGGGAGTGGGGGGGGGGTGGAGGGGAAGAGATGACAAAACAAAACAAAAAAAGCGACCAGATTACAGAGAAGGAATCAGGGCGGTGAAGACACATTCGATGTCCCTCACTGAATATTTCCTAAAAGCAGCTGGATTAAAGTGACTCTGAGGAGCCACCGGCACCAGCGCGGCCCCGGCACGTGCACGACTGGCCTCCTGTGAGCAGCCACCGTGGATCACCCATGCCCCCTCCCCACCACGCACCCCCTCCCCACCACACCTCGGAATTCCCTTC
>VZSF01001243.1:29456-51080 GCA_013398295.1 Chionis minor
CGAAGGGGCTCCCCCCCCCCCCCCCCCCCCCCATACACTCATTGGTCATGAAGCCAGAAGTGAGATGTCCTGGTGAAAAAGTCATTAAAATGGGTTTGTGTATGTGTACGACGGTGTGTGCGTGTGCATTCATGTGTGCGTGTGCATTAACGTGCACACACACGCACGCACCGAGGAGTTCATGACCTTGTCACATCGGTTTTTAGAAAAATAAGCTTTAGAAAGCCAAAGCCAGAACTAGATTTTACCCTCTTAAAGACTAAATTAATGCAACAGTAAGAGGGCAAGAATATCAGTTATTTTGTGGGTTAACAAAAAAAAATTTAAAAAAATTTTTTAAAAAATAAATCATCTTGCACCTGACTTCAACTGGGCAACCAAAAATCCATCCTTTCCCCGGCGAAGGCAACAAAAAGGCAGAGGTGGGTGGCTCCCTGCGCTCTCTCAGCCAGGATTTCCACGCCAGGAGCCCCGAAAGGCAGAGGAGCTGCCAGCGCCGCCGCAGAGGGGAGGAGAGGGGGGTCCCCGCTGCCCCGGCCGGGAGCACCGCAGCCCACCAAGGGTTAAGCCCTGCCATTTTGGTGCCATTCACCGGGATGGCCATTAAGGCTGTTACATAACAAAATGGCAGCCCTTAACCCTTCCCTCGCCGGGCTCCCACGCTGCTCATCTCGCCCGCGTGGCCTCCACAGCCCTGCTGCCCTTCTTCACCACTACTGGTATTTCCACCCCCCCCCCGCCTTCCTTTAAGCATTCCAGGGGGAAATGAAATGAGCTGGCTCAGGACTGTCAAGCACTTGCAATTAAAAGGAGCCCACGGGAGTTTGCTCAGTGCCACGGGTGTCCGGAGGCAGCAGGGAGGAAAGTTCTCCCCCGGCCAGGGGACAGCGGGGCCACCAGCGGAAAAGCATCATTTTGGGGATACCGGCCCCAATGAATGGCTGAAGGAAAATAGCCCGGGGTACCAGAATCCTACGCCGTCCTGAGAACAGCCAAAGCCAAAGCGTTCCTGGTGGGAGCACCTACGGCAGCTCCTCCGGTAGCTCCGGTATCCCAGACCCGGCCGGTATCTCCATCCCGGGGACCAGGCGCTGTAACACACGCCGTGCCCACGGTGCAACCGCTCGCCCTCGGTAGAGTGCAGTAGGAAGCAATTCAGCCTGGGCTTGACTAAATATTTACCAAAATGAACAGATAAACATTTGCAGAAAGGCGCTGGAGTGGAGCTCTGACACCGCAGACACAAAGTTCTGTATTTGGCCAGAAACAGGACTTTGGTAGCTGAAGCCCCACTGCACTAGGAGCCATGCTTCTGCTTTCCACCCGATCTGTCAACTTGCATGAAAAAAAAAAAAAAAANAAAAAAAAAAAAAAAAAAAAAAAAATCACTATTACAGCTGAGTTTGGCTCCATTTGTTAGTCTGGAGTCTAACCACTACCTAAGGGCTCTGTACAACAGAGAGAGAAGCGTCCACAGTTCTTACCAGAATGTGCCACTCAGGTCGCACTAAACGGAGCTGTGCAGATGGAAAATAGCTGTTCCCTGTAAAAATCAGCCCAGGAACTTGCTACCTTTTTGTTAAGAACTTCAGAGAAGTGTTCATTATCGAGATGATCTAAGAAAAAAAATAATACAGCAACTAAAAAAACCCTACATAAAAGTAGCAGTTTTTCCTCCTAAACACCTTTTACTAGTGCTGCTATTCTTGACCCAGAGTATGCAGCCTAAACCCCCCCCCCACTTCTCAGTCCTGCCGCAAGGACACCCATTCCCCGGTGCCAGTTTTTCGGTGCTCTGTGATGGCGATTCACAGCTGTAGTTTTCAGGAATGAACCCACACGGTTCAGCACGGAGTCGGTTCACTGTCACCCCGGAGCTGGCCGGGGGAATCCAGCCACCCTCAGAGGCAGCAGCGGAAGAATGAAATCAAAGCCATTTGGTGAAAAGACACCAGCTGTTATTACCAGAAACGCAGGGTCTGACTCCACCTCGGCGAGAAAGACTCTGCCTTTCTTCAAGGTACAGATTCTCAAGGTACATCGAGCCTCGTGGCCACGACCTGATCATTAACAACTGTTTATCCAGTGTTTATTTTGACTCAAAAATAAAACCTTCCACTTAAAGGACTTAAACTTGATTTAAACTTTTATTTGCTGGGAAAAGATTTAAATATTAAGTAATTTTAAGTAATATTAAGCACCGTAGATTGCAATCAGCTCCTCTCCCCTTCTTCCACCCCCCCTCCCCATTTAATATATGCTTCTTATTAGGGGAGGGATCTAGGTTGGTTCATTTATTTTTACGCAAGAGCAGCAAAATTAGCATCTTTAAATACTCAGTCACAACAACAATCAGCTTTTCCCGCACCTCATGCTGTGCATATTATAATACAGGCAATTCCTTGGGTTTCTGCATTTTAAAAACTTCAGAGAAAGGAGCTCCCTGTGCACAGACCATCCGAACGGGCTGCAGCATCCCCCCTCCCCAGGAAGTGCCGTGCTCTGGATTCAGGTTCAGCCCAATATAAATTATTTAATACAGCCTCGGCACAATCGTAGAGGGAATTGGGGTAAGTGGATAGGAAGGACAACGCACCAAGCGAAAAACCTAAACAACAAAGGCATTTTCTTATTTACCAATCAATATTCTAATTCTTGTAAAGAGAACTTGAAAATTATATTAATTCTAAGGTCTGCTGCTTTGGGTTTAAGGAGGTGGTTTTTAGAGGGTACTACTTACAGCCGCTACGCGAGGGATTTGTTTGACCTGAATTCTCCCCCAAGTTTTATGGATCTATTTTTGTCTAGAAACTACCGGGCAGGAAGTCTGCTAATGACTACGTCTGGGCTTTGTATTACCAAAAAAATCACGGAGATTCCTCAGTGCAGGATAGCTGTTAAACACCAGCTTCCAGTAAGGTTCCAAACGCAGTCTTTGTCTAACAAGTTGAGCTGGCAAAATAAGATAGTATTTACGCACACCGCTCTACAACTGCGCTGAGCTGTTTTTTCAGGTGTTTTGTGGTGATAACTCACTCAACAAGAAAGCAGATTAAGAAATTTCCCTGACTATGGTCAAGACGCCTAAGTTTGATGCTCTCAGCTACTCTCACTGTTACTCCTTCACCTCTGCCTGATGTCATTAAGAAAGGTGTTTTTATGATTTCTTTTAGCCTTTTGGTCTCATGAAAGATGGCACTGCTTTGCAAGATTTGGGAACTTATGTACTAAATAGCCAAAAAACCACCCAAAAGACATGGTGCTCATGACTTGCACAATGTTAGTTCTGAGGTTGGCTCTGGTAAAACATAGTAAATCAAATGAGTAAATCCACGAGCAGAGACATCAACACCTACACCAGGGAAAATGAGACTGGAAGAAAAGCAAAGCCCAGAAATGCTGAACATGGATTACCGGAGCCCTTCACAATACATGTTTTGGAGGAAAAAACACCACGGGATAAACCCTAAAATCGCTATTTACAAAATGCTTCATTTGACAAGGCAGCGGGACAGGCGAGTCCCACCACACGCAGGACAGCTGACCGAGAGAGCCCGACTTCTGTTACGCCACTGCGCGCTGCCAGAGCCACAAGATAGCTGCAGAAATGTCACTTCCATTCACAATTTTTCTTCTGGGGGTTGCACAAATGATCAAAATATACAGAGAGCCCCAAGGGAGGCATTTCTGTGAACCTGCTTTTGCTTCTCCTCTTGTTCAAGACCGACAGCATTGTGCAGCTGTTATGAATGCCCGGTTAAAAGGAAGTGAAACTTCTCTGTCCCTTAGTAAGCTCGGAGGATTTACCTACTTCCGAGCGTGGATCAAGTGCCAAGTGAAAGGCCACTTTTGGTTAAACCACAGGAACCAAGTTCTGATCCGAGTTTCATCTGGGAGCTCCTCTACAGCTCTTCCTTGCCCTCCTGGACGAGGCAGGAGCTGAGGTGCGAAAGACCAGGAGACGATTCCACCCTCCCAGCCCACCTCCCCATTTTCAGCACTGCACTGGGAGAGGGGGCGCCTGTCTGATTAGAGACTCATCCTCTGTCTTATTCCCAGCTCCTACCTGTCAGCGACGTTCATGGGTTCCAGGTGGGATCCTGACCAGGCCGAGAGGCTGAACGTGACTGCAGCGAGGATCCTGAGGGGAGAGACGAGGTGGTTAGTACACCTGGCGAGTGCCCACCACCTTCACCCAAAACACCCAAAAAACTGTCACGAGACAGTCGTCCTTAAACACCGGGACCCGCATGAATGACGAGCAGGCTGCGTCCTACTGTTTTAAGGAAAGGAACTGCAAGTCAGGCTTGCGTTTGAACGCTTTTGGATGAAAAACAAAAGCACACGCAAAAAAATATTTTAAAGTTACTACTTTTCTTACTCCGTATTTCTTTAGTCTTTGCTTCCTACATTAACGCTCTCGGAGGAAACCAACTGCTTCTTGCTACCCCTGGTTTGACCCAAACATCTGCGGGAACCAGCATTCCCGTTCCTAGCTGGCCGTATCCCTCCAGGAAGAAGAGACCCACAAGACCTGCATTGGTCCGAATGGCCAGGAGCTTGCTCCGGCCAACTCTTAAAGCAGCTGCTGCACCACCTTCCCATTCCACTTCTTGGCCAACTGCGGCATGGGTCCACGTGTGCAAGCAGGGAAGACCACTTGAGGACTATTCAGAACAAAACCCGTTGCTTTTAATTTGTCCAACAAGCAAGCAGGCCCCCAGACGAGCATTTTAATAGCTAGTAAGATGCAGCCAAGAAGTCAGTCCTTGTCCAATGCTACCTACGTGAAGGTAATATTACTTAAATGGCAGGAATGGTGAGAGATGCAAACGAAGAGTCATCTTCGGACAGACAGCATGGCCACAGGCACGCTCACCACCGTGGGCTGACCCCAGCCAGCAACTGGGACCACGCGGCCGCTCGCTCACTCCCACCCAAGGAGGGGAGAAGAGGGAGAAAAGACGAGGGGGGAAAAAACCCCTCGTGGGCTGAGATAAAAACAGTTTAATAGAACGTACCAGAAGAAGAAAGTAATAATGGTAAAAGAATAAAATGAAGCACGAGTTGCTCTCACCACCCAATGACCGGTTGCCCAGGCCACCCCGAACAGCAGTCGTGGATTCCTGTGCCCCCGGCCAACCCCCGTTTATATACTGACCACAACGTACGGAATATTCCTTTGGGCAGCTTGTCCTGTCTACGCTCCCTCTCAGCTTCTCTGGGAAGCTGAAAAAGTCTTTGATGAATGTAAGCGCTACTTTGCAACAACTAAAGCAATATGCGTTATCAACTTTCTTCTCACAGTAAATCCAAAACACAGCAGCTACTAGAAAGCAAATTGACTCAATCTCAGCTGAAACCTGGACGCACACACGGGCTCAGTTCAGCAATTTAGCGACAATTTGGTATTTTCACTTGAAGGACATCAGAGGAAGTTCTAATGCCAAGCTGGATGCACCGGTGAAATGCCGTCGGAGGCTCTGGTGGGGTGTCACCACTGCCCGCACCCCGCAACACGGATGAAGTCAGCCGTCCCCTGTTCCTGGTCCCGCTTGAGACCACGCCACCGTTCCCTGCAGAAGCTTCCATGAAGTTGCACATGAAGCAGAGAAAGAAGCGGGAGACAACTTCTCTAGGAAGTTTTTTGTCCTGTAGGCAGCATATAAAAATAATTCTAAAAGAAGGCGCTCATATGTTTATCTGCTTCTTACTCCAGAAAAAGTTCTGCCGGCCGACTCTTGCTTTACAAAAATCCTTTTATGAGCCCGTACACAGTGTATGACATCCAAACCATCCTTCTCTCTCCCTATGAAAACACTGAGGGAAGAAACCCGCAGCCAGTGTACACTGGTCAGTCAGAAACATCAACTAGTTCTGCCGTACGACTGGACCGGCCGTTACCTGCGCCAGCAGCACAAGCCAGTCCAACGCCCCCCTCGCAGCCCGCGTCCCCCCCAGCCCACAGCGAGTAACGACTCCGCAGCCACAACTTCACGGGGCTGCGCACGCGGACACAGTGCCGGCTCTCGGGGCAGCCGGCAGCAGCGCTGGGCTGTAGGTGGAGCACAGTAATTGATGCACAGTGGCTGCCAAGACGACTCCTTGGAAGCTCGGCCTCTTATTTCTGCTAAGCCACCAAGAACTGAGTCATTTCCCTCCTCAAAAAGTTGCAGAGCTGTTTTCTTTTGTCCAGAAGGCAGGACAACAGCTCACCGACTTCCAGTCCTCCTCTCCAGGCAGGGGGAAAGGGTTGTCACGGGTCACCCCTCCGACACCCACCCGAGGATCAAAGCATCCCCCTTGACCAACCTCCAGCGAGCTCAGAGGTCATCTTGTCCCCAAAGCTGTGAGGTTGTGCCCAGCGCGTCTCCTCCGTTTTACTATTTTAAGCACTGCAAAAGGTTCCAAGAGGTTAAATAAATTGCTACAAAAGTGCAGATATAGAAACTTAATGAATGGATATGGAGCTGTATTCTGGTCCCTGATTAGCTATCTAGAGGGCAGGTCCTGCTAATTATAGCTCATCCTATTAGTCCAATGCTTTTCTAATTAGAAGCCCACTGAAAACCGTCGCAATAGCTACTTCAGGGCCTTCAACAGTGCTATAAAACCCGACAGATAGGGCAGTGCTTCCACGCTGCTCCTCGTGCATCTGGCCGGGACGCGAACAAACACTTCTTCATTGCCCAAGACGACAAAAAGCAGCACACAACCCGCACGGCGTATCGGGCCGTGACAAGCGCCACGGCACAGCCAGGGTAATTGGTAGTTACCACACTACTGCAGCGAGCAGGAAGCCACAAGTTGTAATGCTGCTGGGGGAAAAAAATAAAAAAAAAAAATATTTAAAAAAAAAAAAAAGCAGCATTATTCTGCCTGGCAGAGATAATTGCTAAACAGGACTGGGAAAGGTCGCAGTGGGAGGGGAGGATCCTCCAGGCATCAGCTCTGCACTGGCTCCGCTCCGCCGGGAGGACGGCACACAAGGCACCTCCAGCACAGACAGAGCCTGCGTTTTGCAAAAAGTTTTCCCCGACCAAGAGGAATACGGTTACGCGGATGAGTGCGGCGGTGGCAACCTCGTGTCAGAGCCGCTCCCCGTCTTTTGGAGGAGTTCAGCTGAGATCGCTCCTTCCGGCATGCTCCGGACACGGGAAGCCGAAGCTACCGAATCGTATTTCTGAGGCTCTGGCCAGCCTCCATTTTTAATGAACTGTAGCATTAAACTCCCATAGTGCTCGTGTCATGGGACTAAAATAGTTTTCATCTTGCGAGGACACCAGAAGAGCAGTTTAACCGCTTCAGCGCCGCGGGATGCTGGCGGTGCGGGACCGGGGCCACCCCTCACGCTGACCCACATTCAGCGCGTGGAAGTTTCCACTGAAACCCAACAGACCACGGGCAACCAGCTGCCTGGGGAGGCTGGAGGCGTCGCGGCCCCCGATCCCACCCCGGCTCCCGCGCTCCGTCCCCCCATGGCCGGCTCCATCCGTGGCTCAGCCTTCTCCCGCGTCTCCAGGATGGGAAGTTTGCTGTCGCAGTGCACACCACTCAGGAAAAAGGGTTAAAATGCTTATGGAAATATTTTGAAGGGTTAATTTTTAAAAGAATCCGTTCCGGGAACCTCCTATGAAGCAGGCAATTAAACAGTTAATATTGGGAAGTGAAACTCTGCCCAAGCAGCAGCTCTGAGTTTTGACAGCCTTCTATCCATCGGAAAAAGACACTGCAGAAGAGGAGGAGTGGGCGGCCAACACCGCAGGTACGGGGTGGGCTTCGGTGCATCCCTGCTGTCCTCCACGGGCACCGGGGGATGTCACACACTGCCCGTCTTGTAGGTCCTGCTCTGGCTCCTCCACCGCTCAATAAAACCAACTCTTCAGTCTCCTACCGCTCCGCAGCTCCTTCAGCAGTCAGACGTTTCACTCAAAAAGAACCGTGGCTCTCATTCCGAGAGCGCCGCTTTTAAAAACTGCAATAAAGTGAAATGTTGAAGAAACCGAACAGCACCTCTGGCTCACTCGCCAGAACAGAAAGCAGATCTGTTTGCTCAGAGCCTACGTGGACACTCCCAAAGCCTTTTTCCCCCCTCTCTGAAACGATGATGAGAGGTGTCAACCAGAATACTAGGGACTGCATTTTAAGCAACACTATTGAATCCCATCAACACCATCTAGAAAAATTATGGTGTGGTAAATTCAAGAGATTTACCCCACAAAAGAGGGCTTTAAAAACGTTACATTTTCAGAATAAGACAGGCTAAGGACTCTCTAAGAAGATTAAAGCATGGAAACTATGACCCGGGTACCGCAGTTTGGCATTGCTGCTGCACAGGCAGGAGTACTGCTGTACTCCTCCAACAACTGAGATATGAAAACTTCTGTACTTTTTGGAAGGCCAAGTGAACTGGTCAGCAGAAAAAAAAGGAGTCACATTTCAATTTAAATATTGACAGACAAGGGGCTAGCTTCTGTCTCCTGTGTGCAGGCTCGACTCCCATAAACATTTCGGAATAGAGGGGTAAAGTCTTCAAAGACTTTATTGGTCTAGAATGAGAACTCAAAGTATCAAATCGGGTTTTTTAAGCATCGGTCTACCAGTTGAAAGCGTTTCTGTACACTCCAAAAAAAACACAGATTCCTCCCTGCAGATGAATCCTGGGAAGAGCCATCGGATAGCAACACGAGTCATGGTGTGGGTCTCCCTACAGCCTAGGCAGCCATCACGGAGTGGAAAAGTACTTCTCTGGCTTTTCGGAGCGTGCCGATCCATTCTGTACCTGGCATACGCGGGCATTCCTCCAAATATTCAAGCACGGCTTTTCAGCTCCAGTGTGCCTGAAGATTCAGGTGAAAGCTGGAACACCCCACGTACCGACTCGCCGGGTTCAGCCTCTCTACAGCCGAGTGCCACCTTGTAGGAAGGGGGAAAAAAAGCTGCTTTCAGATGCTTATTAACAGCACCGCTACCCTTTATTGTGTGCAAGTCAGATTGCAAATCAAACCTGTTACAAATTAAGAGTCTCTCCCACTCACTCCTGAATTCCTGCGCCAGAGATAACGCGTAGGATTGCACTCCCGGGCCGTCAACAGCCTTTATAATTACACCCTCCCGATCAACGATCAATGATCGATGCCCGCGTTGGCGCGGCGGGGAAGGCAGGGGCTGCGGTGACCCTCTTCCTTCAGCCGGTCCGTGGGGAATGACAGGCCGGGGCAGCGGGCGAGGGCATCGCTCGAGGGGGCAGCAGAAAGCCAGAGAGAGGAAAAAAATACTTATGGGCAACAGCGGTTCTTTGAGCGCGTCACCCCGGCGCATCCTTCTCTTGGAGAACGCTCATTTCCCAGCGTTTGTTCCCTACCGGATACCAAGTGGGTACCAAGGACTGCCAAATTACATGGAAGCACACAGAGGCCTTCAAGGAGAATCCCTGCCTTTACTTCCGGATCTGGGAGAGCGCGATCTACTAATTACTCTAGCTGCGAAGCACTCCACGCAGATCTTGACACTAATTTAGCAGAACTCGAGATCAGCTTTACTCTGCGCTCTCAAATCCTGCCGCTCTCATACACCAGCAGGCAGGAAAACACAAAACCTCCGGGTAAATTTGCTCCATAAAAAACGAGGCTGGACCTTTTGAGAAACGCTGGTATAATCTAATCTCTTGCAATCAAAACTTACTGTTTTGAGGCCAAAGTGCATTTTGGCTTCTCCTGATCCTTAGTCTGGAATATCTGTGGTAATTACATTACCGAGCGCCTTCCTCCTGCTCCAAACAAGCCCTGTGTTCTACCTGCGCTTTTACTGAGATTAGCCAGAATTCAGTCACGCGTCGATACCTGGAAGATCCAAAGACAAAGAGGTTCTGATGATGCAGTTCAAAAAGAATTAAAAAAAAAAAAAAAAATCAACATTAATTGCAATTTTTCTTCTTCCAGGAAGCCTTGCTATTCAAGACCTTGCAAATCTGTCTGTAACCAGAGCCTGGAGGAGCCAGGTGCTGCTCAGCAGTTCCCCGCGCTGCAGCGCCCACAGCAAACGCAACGGAGTTTACAGATGCAATGTGGAAAAGGCTGCACTGTCCAGCCCCGCGCGGGGTCCCGGGTCAGCACAAAACCTGCCTTTCTCTCGGGGGTTGATTCAGAAGACCAGGCTCCAAACACCCCCACCACGATGTGGTTGGCTACTCATGAATAGAAACACCCATGACCGTCCAGGGCCGCCCCACCACGGGCTCCAGCAGACCCGAGCAGGCAGCGCTTCGCGCTCTTAACGCAATTAATGTCTTCAAACAGGGGTGGAGAGGGGGGCAGGATCCCCAGCAAGTCTCTGAAAACCCAGTTATTCCTCAAAAAGTCCACAGGAGACAGCTCTAAGACACGTCAGTTTCATAAAGTAAGAACAATGTGTTATAAAGTGAGCTACAAAAGCTGATATTTCTAGATAAAGTTAACCTTAGAGCAACCCTTTGGGTAGGCCAGTTCTGTTTTGCTTTGGTTTTGAGAGCTGCGCTCCCTTGGACAGAAGTATTTAAGCAATGTCATGTTCGCACTCAAAGGAACAAAGATATATGATAAGGAATTAGGGAAGTCCACGAGTGAAACAGAGAAAAATATTATTTTTGTCATTAATTTTACAATTAGTAGTTCAAACTGTGAAACAGGAGTTAAGGAGAAAGGATGAAACCAGTGATTACGAGGTTGCATCGGAGCCAGGTCCAAACAGTTTTACACATCTGTTTCGCATCTATCCAAGTTAATCTTTGTAATTACTATATGGGTAGACCTGACTCATTAAATCAAAATCTTTGCAAGAGGCTGCCTTGCAGGATCAAGAGAAAACACCCCGCGCGTCAGAGACAGCGGCCGAGCAGCAGACGTGAACAAAGCAGTGCCCGTTTCAAGAAGAGGAACTGGTGTCTACTGCTAAGCGAAAGGACAGAACACCAAGAGCAGCTAAAAATAGATCCAGGGGTTTTGGTTTATACATACAAACAGGTTCTTTGTTTTACACGTAGCCCGGTTGGAACTATTTTTCAGTTACTCTGTATTTACGGCCAATTATGCCGATCCTCACCCAGGACCCAGATCTACTGGATTCACAGGGTGAGCACAAAGGGCTCCCATCACCAAAACACTCGTCGTCCAGATCAGCCCAGACCGACGGTGCTGGCACCGCGACTCCGGCGCCGGCACCACGACTCCGGCGCTGCCGGACAGACGCGCCGGACGCTCCCATCGAGATGCCGGAGCCCAGCCAGCTCTCCTCCGTCCACACCGAGCAGTCGCAATGAACTGGTTTTAATCAAAGTGCAATCTAATCGCCTAATGGTGCCAGTCTCTGTGGACTGTTGTATAAACATGTTTTTCAAGAACTGCAATTACTATCTTCTGTTTTCAGATGCAGAATATATTTTTGATAGAGGAAGGGGGTGTCTCTTTTCTATGCAAAGAGGCAGCGTTATGAAATGCATCTGCAGAACTGTTTGGCAGAATATTAAACAGGGGAAGAGGGATACGTGCACAAATGGATCACCTCTTTCACCCAGCGCCCAACAACCCCAAGGAATATGACCGGAAAGCTCTGGATCTCTCATTGGGAGAGATGGGGACTAAAATGAGTGGCAATAGTCAATTTAAAAAAAAAAAAAAAAAAAAGAAAAGAAAAAAAGCAGGTGGCAAATTGTTATTTCTAGCTCTGGTGGAAAAATCTGTTCTACTTCCATCCTGGAGTAAGATGTGCTTTTTGTACGCACCACGTTTGCTGTGGAATGCCGTGTTTGGGGGCTGGCTTTCTCCTGCTGCGCCGACGCTCACTGCTGCCATGAAGCTGTGCCGTGCTCTGCGGGCAGCCTGGGCTCACCCAGCGCCAGGGACTGCAACTGCACAGCCTGGCACCGACTCAAACCCGGTAACTCGATTCCTCCCAAATAATTTGGTTTGTGCCCACCTGGCCTCAGCGTCAGCTCCTGGAAACACAGCACTAACCTTTTTCTTAATTTTTTTTTGGGAGCTCAAGATACCATCCTCCACCAATGACACATTCTTAATCCCAGTTGTAGGAGTACGTTAATAACCCATAAGCTAATAATTTTGTAGCAGCAATTTTAGTTTCCCCGACTATATTATTTAAAAAAACCTAATCGAGGGTGTGTGTAGAGAATGACACCGTTCAGAAATCCAAATAAGGGAATGAAATGGCAGCTTGGCAGGGACCCAGCGGCCACACCTATTTACAGGGGAAGCCGAGCACAGCCACCATCATTAATTAATTCAGAAGCCTGGGCGCACAAAACTTGATCTGGATGCACACGGCATCCCCCACCTGAGATCAGAAGGGAGCGCGGCATGGCCAGCACGGGGCCGGCTGGGGGGCTCATGGTTCCTCAGTCCCTGGGCCTGCAGCGAAGGGGGAAAAGCAAACAAAAATTGTCATTATCACCCACGGGACCGAGAGGGGGTTTAACCTTGAGCAAACCCACCGGCTGGTGACACTGTCAGGGTGCCCGGACCCAGAACAAGCAGAACGCAAACGGCTACTGAAGATGAGCCAGATGAAGTTTAGGCTCTTGGTTATTTCAGGGGCTTTATGTAAAACAAAACCTGGCTTCCACAAAAACATTTTGGGTGGAAAACAACCGGACGTGTCGCAAATACACCGAACAACACCTTGCAAAGGAGATCTTCGTATCAAGTTTGTGTATCTAAATGTCCTAAGGGATCAATAACATGCGCAATATTAAAATGAGTCTTTATTTAATTACTTCTATAGTCTTCATCATCATAATTCTCAGGTACCTCATAGAAGTAAGTTACCCATCAGGTCTTAACCGACAGGATTCACATACTTTTGTTCCCCAAGCCACTTAGAAGTCCTGGCTGCTTGTTAAACCATCAGCTTCAGGTTTAAAAGCAGTTTTCGGTCCAGCAAAAGGAATTAAGACATCCCTCTCCGGATTCCTTTGCTAAAGAAAGGAGCAAAAGCAGAGGAATCTTAAATACCTTCAACAGAAACTAATGGAATAAAGACTGCAGGTAAAGAGCTTGGAGGTGCACTCTGCCTCCCAGCTTTCCAGCAGTGCAGAAAAGTGCGCGATCACAACCACAAAGTTTGCGATATTTATTCAAAGGCGTCAAGTGAAACATTTACCTTCTTCAGAATTTACAAATTTTCGAGCTTTTCCCGCCACAGAATACCTCACATACCTGCCATTTACCAGACCACCCCCAAAGACACTACGCTTTCCACCTCCTGGTCTATGTTACCGAGCAGTTTTGCTTCTTTTTTCACTCTTCACCAGCTTTCCCTGCTAACAGTATTTACAAAATATATTAAGACCTACTGATACAAAAATCAAGAAGTTTCTCTGGGTGATCCTCCCGTTTGATCCTGCCATTGTAGCCCCCGGAGCAGTAACAGTCCCTACATATTAGACATCTGTCACGAATTGCAAGACATTAATTTAATGCTGGCCTTAACTGTAAGGGCCACCTACTACCTCGGAGCATAGCTTTAATGAAAATAAGAATTATTATGCCTAGCCAACCCGGATTAGTCTCGAGCTGAGCTTCTGCAAGTTACACAGGGATTACTTTTGAGGTGTTACGGAGAACGCCATCTCCTCAGTGGGATTTCTCCCCTCTTGGTATCACCTGTTTTCCAAAACAGGTATAGAAAAGCTGTATGTAAAATGTTGTCTCCCTTTTCCCCTCAACCACAAAAGTGAATATGAATTTTAAAAAGGCCCAAGACCTCCAACTCCGTCACACTGATAGAGTTAAGCAGGAAGCAAAACTGGCAGCGGCCAATACCCAACAGCGTCCTACAGAGCGGCACACTAACGCTGTCCCTGCAGCTGGCACATAGGTACATTTCACTGTTTTGCAATGAAAACCAGAAAATTTTAGATTTATATTGTATATGAACCTCAAGTAGGTGGTTCAGTGTGTTTGTACATACCACAACACTAAGGACACACGCACAACTGCAGCACCTAATTCTGTTGGAGACAGGATTTTCTAAGATCCTATTAAATATGAATGCCTTCGGTTTACTTCCTCTAATTCTTCCAAGCATTTCCAAGCCCGCAATCACATGGCTACCTCAGCAAACCAACAACTGGGCACAGCTCACAGGCCACGGCAAGGAAGTTGCTCCTGCTTACAGCAGTAGGTAAATCAGCATTAACGTGAAATCTAACGAAGCAATTTTCTGAGTCATTTTAGTATCTGGGAAGTCTTTGGTACTTGTAGCATAAAGCAAACTAAGAGAAAACCTACTACTGAGCATCTTCAGCAACACTTCCCCTACAAAACAGTCACAAAAGTGACTTTGCTGCGGTGATGAGACTTGCTCTGTTTCAAGAGCATCCCATATTGCTGCTGGGCTCCTTCGGTCCAGCCACACTCTGGGCATATATATATATATATGTATCTATACACACACACACACAAAGCTGTTTTAAGAAAACCTGCTGCTAACGCCTCTCAGCCTTAGGGAATTGCCTGGAGATGCAGCTCGAGCAGCCAGCATTGACTAGAGTCTCTCCGTCTAGATCAAATTAGGAATCAAGAAACAAGTTAAGCCGCATCACTGAATTGGAAGTGTGCTACTGAATTTAAAAACAACAACAACAACAAAAAAAGCTTTCTTGAATGCCAACTCCTATAGTCTTATAGGTAGTAAAATAGGGCATTTGTACCCCAAAGTGAACGAGACAGGTCATGTCAAAATCAATTTCAAGACTAACTGTAAACTCAATCAAGGCTTCATATTTTTTTTCATTGCAAAGCTACAAAATAAGCCTTTATTCCTTCAACTCCAGCCAAACAGGCTGCCTGGAGATCAGCTCACTCGTACCCACACCCCTATCACCATGTTCATCTGGGCTCCCAGCAAATACAATGGAAAAAATAACCTCCCTTTTGAGGTGCCATGTAACATTCTGAGAAGCTGCTGTTACTCACTTTTGTCTGAACCTTGAGTAACAACATTTACTGGTAAAGAATCACTAATTATGATAGAGATACCAGAACGTCCTCCTGGCAGGTGAGGCAGAATATCTATTTCCACACTCTCTGCTGAAACTACCCACATTACTTACACAGTTAAACAGTGATGGCTCTTTGCACTTGATGGGGTGCAACAGTAAGAAGGTATCACACACCTCTAACTAGGTGTTTCAGAAACTTCTTCAGGTACCTGACTTAAAATACCCATTTCTATTCAGCAGAAGATACCGAAGTGGGGGGAAGAGGCGGAAGAATGGCGTTTACTTCATGCCAGGGCTTACATGCTGCCTTGTGGGAGTGCTCTTTTATAGGCTTCATTTTTTGGTTCCCCTCCCTCCAGCTCCCGTCGACACTGCCGGAGCGAGGGCAATGAAAAGCACAAATTGTTGTGGATGCTTGGAAGTGCTGCGGGCTGCCTCCTGACTCCGGATCCGCGTGGCTTCGGCTGCCGGGTCCAGCGAGTACAACTTTTAATTTACTTTGGTTCGTGTTTATACAGGAATAAGCCCAAGTCGAGAAGGTGACGCATAAGACACCCAAACCAGAAGACGAAGCGCTCGCACACTGATCCCTTTCATGCTGCAGCAGAGTTCATTACAGGGCACCGCAAATTAGCAGGGAAACTGCATTCAACTTATTAGTCACCTCATAATTGTCAAAGGAATTGGAGACCAACTCTTCTTCCAAACATGGCAGGAGTAAAAGCCTTTCCGGCAGAGCCTTAACGTAATGCCGGGATCATCTGGAATACCAGACTTGCCAGCGGGGCAAGTCGCAGCCAAACCGCCTCACCTGGAGGGTCACTCAAAACAGTCACATGGAAACTCTTTTACTCTTGCAAAATTCTGGTTGTTTTTTGGTTGTTGTCCTTTTGGGAGAGAAAAAGCAGGGAGGGAGGAAGGAGAGCAAGAAGGAAAGGAAACAAAGAAGGAGGAGAATGAATAGAGGCTGAAATGCTTTACTCTGTATAAAAACAAAAACCAAAACCAAACAGACTGAGATGAACTCTGAGATGTGTGTGTTAAACGGCTCTTTGAACCTGAACGAGACTTGAACTCCTGGCGGACTGTAAGACTCCCAGCCTTTTCAGGAGATACCGACCATTCGGTATCGTCTGCTCAATGCGAGCAGCACCCGATGGAGCTACAGAAGATTTCCAAACGGGAAAGGACCCCGTCAGGTCTGGGTCAGCGGAGCGGTTTGTTTTGTGCACAAACCAGAAGCTGGAGGAAGGACTCGAGGAGTCCAGTCAATGCCCAAGGGCTCTCCAGGAAGGTCAGTGGTGGGAGGAGAAAAGGCCTGCCAGAACGGAGCCTTCTTAAAAATAAAAGGCAAAATAAACACGCGCCTGATCGTAACCTTCCACGCACCTTGGTTAAAGGCGCACAGACCCGACCCTGCCACTGGGACAGACGCGCCGGTTACAAGGTATGTACAGAAAGAGATTTTGGAGAGCTCGAGAACTCGCCTGGCTCGTGCACGTCACCTGCAAAACCACAAAGTCCGGAATTATGGGACACAAGAGTCAGGGGTGAACTCCCTGCTCCCCTTGGTCTAGGGTTTGCCAAAGCCCCCGTCAGACACGTGAGGCTCCTTCCCTGTATCTGTCTGGCCTTCAGCGGCTGCAGCTGCCTGTTAAATTTTACTCTCCTAGATCTTTCAAATGTTTGCATTTCCTAATACAACAAACCGACATCGCAGATTGTGAGGTAAACCTGACCACCCTCCCCCCCCACCTTCTCATCTTCAGTCCTACCAGCAATTCTTATTTGAAAAACGAGATGGTATGGGGTTAGATAATTTCAGAGATAAAAGCTAAAGATGATGATGATTAAAATAAAAGGCATTATTGTTATAAGCCACATTTTGCACGCGTCCTTTGTAACACACGCTTATACCCATTTTGGAGATGGGGCAGCCGAGGCACAGAGAGGTTGAAGTGACTTACCCAGAGCAATATAGAACTTTTCCTCCAGGGAGGACAGGGAAGCAAAGGCAAAGGTGAGAACGAGTTACCACAGCCCACGGGACACGAGCTGCTCCGGAGCAGTGGGATTCTCCAGACGCAATAAGAGGGACGAACACCCAGCACGCACCTACCGCACCCCTGAGCTGCGCCGGATCCGCCAGCTCCGGCCAGACACCAACCGGCAACGCTGAGCCGTCAAACCCCACCGACGGCACAGACAGGGAGCAGAGAAAGGGCCATTGCTACAGTGGCACGTAGCCAAGGGTTTCCACTTTTTGCCTTATTCCAGTGCGCTGAAACAGCAACACATTCAAACTTTTTTTCCTTAAAACTCATCAGAAGCAGCCAAAACTTTCTTGCTGAACCTTGATTTTGTCCCATGCAGCCCAAACAGCCTAATCAGAATGTTTGTTCCTCCAAACACGGTCTTTCCTTCACCGGGCGAGCTCTGCTCACGAAGGCACGACGCTGCTTTCCAGCCTCGCGCCAGGAGGAGAGGAGCATAGCGGGCAACAGGTTAAAAAGCCCCAGCCCGACAAGAGGCGCTCTGTAATTAAGAGGTAGGGAAGCTGTACCAGCCAATGGCAAATTCCTCCCTGCCCCGTGGTAGCCACAGTCTCCCCAGGTGATGCCCAACAGGTCACGCAGAGACACACACACAACTGCTGGCAGGTAAACACCGGCTGCCTGCTGCTGCCCCGAGACCCGACACACCAAGAAGTCAAATACCAAAGAACGCAATTAAAGGCAGTAAGAGGTAGAAATGCCGGTACCTTCAGCAGTGGGGAAGGAAGAGGAGAAGTGCTGAATAGCAGAAAACCAACATAGGAAACTGCGTATTAATAAACCTTAACCTTTGTTCTGTCCCTGTCCTTCCTTCAGGCAATTCACTCTCCTTCTCCCCACCTGAAAACGGACATATGATTCATCTGACGCCGCGGAGGTTCCCTGATGTGCACACACAGGGCGGCCGGACCCAGCAGTGCGAAGCAGACAGAAAATATCACAAAGAAACTCATAACCTCAGAAATCCCAGGTGATAGGTGGGAAATAAGGCAGAAACCACTAACTGAGGGAGGGTCAGCATATTCAAGAGATGTCCAGTTCCCCAGGTGAGGGGAAGCCACAGAAATGCAGAGACAAGGGGAGGGGGAAGAAGGCTAGAAATGCCTGGGGGGAAAAAAAAAAGGGATCCCAAGCAAGTCTTTACACCAGTCAATCATAATGTGACTGCATAAATAGGCAGAATGCCTATATATAAGTGCCAAACTCTAGCCTGTAAGTTTTAAGGGCACAAATCTGAAACGAGCAGCATGGGTAGCACAGGGAGAGCAGCAACAGCCTGAGGAAACTATGGAGAACAGACTTTCGGAGCAGAATACAAGCGAAGGGCTGTGCCGGGGTTGTGCAGTCCACCAGCAGCGTGTTCTTCTCTTAACAGCTATTTTGTCTGATGCCAGGAGAAGCGGAAAGAGCGCTCACATACCATTCCCCCCCCCCCCNCCCCCCCAACAGAATATGTTAACTACATTGCACTTCACATACTGGTCTACAGAGCGTGTGCTGCGATACCTCAAACATGAATAGCATTACACAAAAGCAAACGTTACTTCCCCAAGTATAAAAATAAGCCTGCCATATTTTCAGATACCACAGTCTCCAGGAACATTTGGAGGGGGAAAAAAAAACCAAAACAACCCACCATACAGTTCTACGTTACTTAGACTATTATTATTGAAAAAGTCATAAATTGGAAGTGGAGAATTCCTTGGAACAGGGCTGTAATGTTGGTCATTCTAAGAGGAGGACTAAAAAAAACCCTCCACATGACAGTTCATTTTTCCTTTTATTTTGTAGCAAGAGCTCAGCACGTGTATTTTAATTCGAAAGGGGAATGTACACACTGCGTGTTTTCTTTCCAACTGTTTTGTTGTGACCTGAGCATACACAGGACAAAAGCCCATACCTGTGCAGGTGCGTATCACACGCAGGAACTCTGTGAGGAGCACACAACTTCCTACCTCACACGACACGTAAGAGGGAAACACGGTACTTTGTGAAACACCAGGGAAACAAGCACATGAATGCTCCCCTCCGAGTACAGCAGTAAGAAACCAAAGTGTGAAAGCCTGGGGAAGAGCTCCTAGTTCACATGTGCATAGTAAGTAAAAGGGAAAAAACCCAAAGTTCTGATGCCCAAAGACCTGAGTTTTTAAATGCATAAGTACACTTAATACCCACTATCAGTGAGTAACATCTAGATGCTGCATCTAGAAGTCTGTGGTTCAAAACATGCTCAGTGAAAACATTCTATATTTAGCCAGCAAAACAGCATTTTCCACTCACAAGTTACTCATAGAGCAAGTACTCCAGCGAAGCTGCAAACCTGAGCGTCACTGACCGCTACAGCACACCGCCACTTCCCTCCTTCCCAATTTCTTGTACCAGATACCACCACTTTCGGTTGGCTGGCGACCGGCCAGGGACTTCCCAACATGGACCCCGCTTCAAGAGGTACCACTGGAAACGTGAGACGATCTCAAGCGCGGCCTCACCACATCTGAATGAACTTTGGACTTAATTTTTAAAATACGTCCCATCGCTATCCAAAAGCTGTCAGAAGTTGACTTCCATCATCCCAAGCATCATTCCTCCTCCTTCCCCTCCTGGAGCAGCACGGCAGGAGCGATGCAGTAAGAAAGCAGGAACGCCTATAGCCCACCCAAAGGGTTGGGCTAATGAGGAGCACACCCAGAAACTGAAGTGTAAGACCATAAGACAGTAAGCCTGGAGTTCCTTCCACAGTTACAGTTCCTTTGAAAGCAAAGGGATAATTCAAACGCGACGCTGTGCAGAGCTCCCTCTGAAGGGGCCAAACGCTGCACCCAGGTACGCGTGCTGCCGTCTGGCCGAATCCTTCACCTCCCCTCACCAACACCACACAATACACCAGCACCATCTGGATTGGAACCAACGATTTTAAACAGCTCCACATACGACTACTGGCCTGTAATTACGACAAAAAGAAAAAAGTGGTAAGGCAGCTATATTAAGTTACAGCATTAGCACACTGACACTGCATCATATGCCAACAGTGTTGCATCATCACCCATTGATGTCACCTCATGACTATGTAACGCTGTTAGGGATGGGATTAGCTACTCCTCTGCGCTTCCACCTCTGGGGAGAGAGAAGGATTTTCAGCCATCCCGCTCCCCTGCTGGGCACCGAGTGACCACAGAGGTGCAGCTTAAGTCTCTTCCACTGCAGCTCAGCACGGTGGGTTTTACTTCAAACACAGAACTCGGCCCTTTTCACACTCACTCGAGTTCAACCAGAGCACGCGACCTGGTAATGTATTTGTTCTTGTTCCAAGTAGAAGCCAGAGGAACATCAGCCTCCTGCTTACCCACAGGCAACACACCAAGGGGTCAGCTTTTACAGTCTCAACGTCACGTGCCAAGTTGCGAATCCCTCCCCATTTTCAAAACCAGATAGTTGGGGGGGAGGAAAAACAAACTAAACAGCTCCCAGCCCTGAAACCAGCGTATTTTGTGATCCTGTCTGAGATACTTAACCGCAGAGCCTCGCTGCCTCCAGGAGATCACACCCCTTTTCTTGTCCAGAGCCTGGCAATCCAGACACGCCGAAGGCCACGCCGGCAGTGAGTAATGGAGCGTGATGTACAGGAATACGCCGTTCCGTACCTGTCATCACCTCGGATGGCTGTTGAGGCAGCCCCTGGGGGTAACCTCCCTCCACGCGTACAGCGCAGTCCCCACTTAGAGCACTCGGGGGCCTGCGGGCCTCCCCGCAGCCCCACTGCCGTATCACCGCCATGTCCTGTCCCAAGATTTGGTGGGATCCACCGCTTGTCCGCAGAGCCAGGCCCGCGGAGCACACGGCAACGCAACGCCCAGGAGGCCACCGCACAGTTCACTAACACAAAAAGCTTTCCACGTGCCACACATCCCTTTATTTCTTACTTTCCTCTGCCGTCTCCTGCCTCTGGTCCCCTGCCACCTCGTCCCCTCCGCTAACAGCACATCTCCTAGTTCTTCCTCCCCATGTCTCCTTCCACTCGAGACACCGGTCAATAGTTTGTCTGGAAGAAAGCCGGGTTTCGTTCTCTTCTCCTGCTGATGTATGGCAGCTTCCAGCCTACTGGCATGTCTCCTATTCCCAAAGGCCCCTCTTCGTTTCACTTCCTGTGTAACCGTCTCTACGAGCGGCTCCGCTACCTCTGCTTCCAGCTGCATTCGCAGGCGGGCAAGCAAGGGGGAAGTGTGGAAGTCAAACACCTGGAAGAGAAGCTGGAAACGAGGATTAGGGCCATGCCTGCAAATCAGCGCTCCGTGACAGTCGCCACCGCATCCATCAGCTTCGGAACCTCCGTCCCGGGGAAAGGGGTTTACGGCACAAAGT
The DNA here is from genome assembly GCA_013398295.1 of Chionis minor. Classification (NCBI taxonomy): domain Eukaryota; kingdom Metazoa; phylum Chordata; class Aves; order Charadriiformes; family Chionidae; genus Chionis; species Chionis minor. The sequence goes on from VZSF01001243.1 coordinate 50,865, forward strand.
CCAAAAATGGCAGGACGTGGGGCAGCCAGAAAAAAAGACAAGTGAAAGTAAAGCCTAAGACGTCGCCGGGGTGTAAAATAAAATAGATTTACACGGAAAGTGAGCAGATGCTCCAGAGAAATAAGTATGTGCATCCCGACGCAGGGGCTTCCCCAGCTTTGTCGCTCAGAGGGTAACCCGTGCCAGGCAGCTTTTGCTCACCCCCCCCCTCCACCC
>VZSF01001243.1:52531-64208 GCA_013398295.1 Chionis minor
GGGCGGCGGCGGGCGGCGTTACCGAGCGCGGAGGGGCGGCGGGGGGAGGCCGGTGAAGCCGGACAGAGCCGCCGCCGGCGGGAGGCAGAGCCGCTCCGGCTCCAGCAATCCCCGGTTGCTGCTCCCGGGAACCGCGGGGCAGCTGGCGCCGCCGCCGCCGCCGCTCAGCAAGTAGCAAAAAAGGGCCCCGAAGTAATCGGTGAAGGCTCAGAAACCCGAGTGCCGGCCCAAAGGCGAGGGCAGGCAGAGCTCCGGGCGCTGCTGCGGGACGAGCCTGCCCCGCTCCTGCCCACGGAACGCTCCGGAAGGGCTTCCCCAAGCCCCGCTTGCCAGATCTTAAGTCCAGCAGGTGAATTATTTGAGACCCAATTAATGGCAGAAGTCATTCTGAACTGCTTATTACCAAGCCCTTTAGGGTGAGACACCAGAGATCGCTGGGGTGGTTTTCCAGCTAACCACGGGTTTTCTCCCGTCCTCCGGCAGAGCTGGCTCAGGGAACGCCGCTCTCTGCCTCCTATTCCGCTGGGATGGGGAGCATTGCCACCATCCCAGCATCCCGCCAAGCCGTGACCCCCGTGCGCCTCTGCCCAAGGGGGGGGCTATGTGAACAAATAACCTTTGCAAGTTGCCAAAAGGTGCGAATTCTTTTAGCTTTTCCTCGAACAGATTAAGCCAACGAGCCTAAAGATCTGCAGTTTCCCATATTTGCGGAGGCAGGTTACTTTTTGGATGTGGTCTGTTGGCTCCGAAGCCCCCAGCCTGACCACAGCCTCTTCCCTAAGCTCCACCAGCCCGGCCCAGTCAGTAGCTCCCGGCAGGGTGACACACCGCACTCGGGGATCTCCTTCCTCCCCAGGAGGATGAAGCGTCTGGCCCCACAGTCCCATTTCTGACCCCGTTTCCAAAACCTAATGGGAGCGTCAAGTGGAAAACGGGAGGGTTGTGGCCAGGAGTTAGGGAGGAAGGTTACCACCAGAGCGATATTCCGCCAGACCCGGCACGCGAATGCTCCCCGCCAGCACATCTCAAGCGTATTATCAAAAGAGATTGAGAAGCAAAATAATAAGCGATGAGGGTCTTTTTTTTTCACATTTTGATGACTTAATTCCGAGTCTGCGAGTTAATCTGTAAGTCCCGTGAAAGGACGGGGACCCTGTCCTACCTCTTTGTGGCCGACATCCCCTAATTACGCCCCATCTCCAAGCCCAAAGGATTCCTGACAGTGACGCTCACCGCTGCTTTGCCTCCGGATCGCCGCATCATCCGGAGTCTTGCCCATTAATTTTTTACATTATTAAAAAATGATGGGCGACCCCTTGTCAAAAGCCCGCGCGTGCCCCCTCAAAGCGATGCCGGGGGAGAGGCGGCACGGGAAGGGAAGGCCACGTCACCCCAACCGCTATCCCGCTCCCCGCATTCCCACCGGCACAGCCCTTCCCAGGAGGAGCCCCCCCGCGGAAACGCGCTGTAGCCGGTACGGGTCAGGTACGCGTACGGCGAGAAACGCGACCTGCAGCCGCCATGCACAGAGACGCTGCCGCAGACGGAGGAGAGCGCTGCGTGACGTCCCTCGTTCTCCAGCCTACTTCAGAGAAAGTGATTATTTAGAAAATCTCCAGAGCGAGTGTGGTTTAAAACCCACTCCCGATTTTTTTAAAGACCAGCTTCTCTTAGGGGGGGCCAAGTTCAAATTTTAGCAACGCGATGCTGCTGGGGGACGGTAGAGCTGTAGCACCAAGGGGGACTGGGAATAATTCCGTCACCTGGAAGGTGCATGGGTGCTGTCACTGCCTGGCAGAGACAGGGGCTGGCGTTCCTGCAGTGACAGTCAGGTGTGGCGAGTCGGTGGCTATATCGGCACCAGAAATGCCAACACCACCGGCCTCTGCGTTCCTAGAAATACACCCGTGCCGTCAAGCGCCTTGTTGGCAACACGTTTGTGTAAACTGCTGAAGTGAAACTAGCGCTAAGTTGTTTTCAGGAGGAAAGTGCTATGAAACGGCAACAAATTACGGAAAAAGCTAATTACATTCATCTACCTGTATCTGTCAGACTTTGGAAGCATTGGGATTTGGGGAGGAATTCTGCAGGTACCTTAATCTGGTGTTTAGAAAAAAATAAAGCTGACACGACTTAGGTCCAAACAAGGCAAACCAGACATCCGAGACAGTAACTAATAAATGGTACCTCACCCCTGTTTGAATACATAAACGCCTCTGCCAGGTAGAGAGCGTTTGCCAGTATGAGAATGTCGCAAAAATACAACTAAAGCAGTGCCCGCTCCTATCTAAAATCGCACCTAAAATCTTCGCAGCCAAGTGTCAGCGCACCTTTAATCTTAACATACCCCTTTTTGGGACTCTCTGCCTTCTAACTAAATTCTTGGGCACTACGCATCGCCATATTACACTTGTATTAAAATAGGCAACGTTGTATTATTAACATTATTGGATTTTAATCTAAACCAAATACTCGGTTTAAATTAAAATCCAATAGTTGCAAATTAGAGAAGCCCTTCCTATAAGCGAACAGCTATGCTTTTGCAAATCCTTCCCTGGTTACAAACCAGACGATGCGCAGTAAAGCAACACCAGCCCAGTATTGCTTCACCATTCCTCACCTGGGCCTTGATTAAAGCTTCTCAATTAAGCGCAGAGCGGAGCGCGGTCAAGTGGGAGAAGGAAAGCTGGCAGGCAGCCGGCTGTCTCAACTGGAGCTGGCACGTCCTGGGTGTGTCACTAAGGTGACACTGTTGGGAGGGCATCAGCTGCCCGGTGACACTGCCGGTGCCCGGACGGGCGGTGGGTGAGTGGCTCCAGAGGAAGCCGTCCCCGTCAGCCCTTCCAGCCCAGTCACAGCACTCACGCGCTTCGTTTGTTTCTATCAGTCTTTTCAGCCTTTATAAAGACGTATTGCAAAGATCCAGCCTAGAAAATGGCCTTGGATACTCACTTGTGCGTGATTTTCGTTTAAGAATGTGGCATAAACCCTGAAAAGCGCATAAATATTCATTGCGATAACCAAACCCGATGCTACGTAGCCTAGATTCTACTTTAAAAGCGAACATATCATCACAGAAGCAAAATTTTGCCGGAGCCACAAAGTCCCAACTATTAAGTTGTTCTTCCGAAGGTTATTTTCCTCATTCCAGACGTGAAGTCCATAGATAACAGGGCTCAAATACTTCACCCTTCCCGTATATTTTAATACTACACTATCTACACTCTTCATAAAAATATCACCCAATGTAACACACACCAGGAGGTCAAATTGTGTTGCCACAACAGCAGAATCTGGTATTGGGAGGCGAGACAAGAACCCAAACAATTCAGGCAGGATTCGCTGGTGTCCCTAAAGGAAGAGTGAAAGACGGGATTAGGCCTTTTCTCAACACGCATCGGAATGTAGGTCAAAGAAGAACAAGTGAAGCTCAAGCCAGATCTATTAGACTTGGTCATCTTCCTGCAACCACCAGCAGATGTAAGAGGCACGGGAACATGCTAATATTGGCATACTGAACAGGCTAAACGAGTTCCTGGGCTCAATAGCCGATATGTGTTTCAGTAAAGGCAGAGAATACAACCCTGAAGTCGCCTGATGGGCTCGAGGACTGCGAGGTCGGGAGCGCAGCCATTTCTGAAAGCTGCTTCAGCGCGGCGTCTCTCTCTGTTACGTTCACCCAATTTCCACCGTTCCGGGGATAAACCGGGGCTGCTCATGCATGCACTGGCCCGGAGTCTGGCACCAGACTGCAGTCCTGTGGGGGATTTTTAAAAAAGCAAACCCCAGCACCTTATAAAGAATGGATGGTTTGGGGGTTTTTTTAACCTTTTCCGTTGCTGGCTAGAGGTTTGAAATTAACACTGCATTCGTAAGTAGTTCAAGGGAAAAAAGGATAGAAGTGTAAGCACGCTGCGACAGTGCTCAAAATCTTAAGAATACAATTTTAAGATGGCTTACGCTAAGAATGAAAGGAATTCCATAGGCTCGAGACTGAGAGATGGTCCTTTACTTCTGGTGAAACTATTTTCATGCAAGTGGAAGTTACAGCTCCCACCAGCTGCCCCAGACGGAATTTCGGGACAGTAGTTCAGGAATAGGGTGAACTGGTAAACTGGTGCTTTTTGACAAGAAGCTGGGACACTTCAGGGTCACTATGTAATCTGTACCGCCGGGTCTGTTGGCCCGTCTCCCACCCGCTGGGAATAACCCTTAAACGTGAAGGGTTTTCTGCAGCAAAGCAGGATGCGAGATTGGAAACGGCCAAAATTCCACGATCTAAGCAGTGAGGTGAATGACCCCAAATAGAAAGGGAAATTAATCCTTCTGGAACTGAAAGAAATTAAAGATCATTAAGTTATTGAGGAAATAGGGAAAGCAGCAGACGTATGCAAATACTGCTGTCCCAAGAAGTGGGATATTATCTGACTCTGTCTCTAATAAGCACTTTTATGGTTGGAAGAGGATATATTAGGAGCTTTGCTCCAATTCAGCAAGCGCTTCATGGACTATCGATTTTGCTCGGAAGCGGGAGAGAACAAAGTTCACCCAGCATTGCTGTTATTTAAAGATGTGCCAAAGCACATCTCAACCTCCTGAAAACTGGTCCGCCACAGAGCGTCTCGGATCACTCCCGTCTTGTGATCTGCAACTTCGGACACAAATGTTTTGCTGGCAAACAGTGAGTCAGAGCCACAGAGCCATTACTTGAGGGAATGGCTGTAAACAAGCACCTCTTGCTTGTTTACTGATCATTGTCACGTGGCTCATCAGTACTTGACCCTGATTAAAAGAAGAATTAACCAGTTGCAGAGAACTCTGCAGAGCTCCTGTGTAATTTGATTTTCTGTAAGTTTGAATGCCACAAACGGTGCTAGGAAAAGCAGAAACTCAAATCAGTGGGTGCGCAGCGACACAGAGATCCCGGGCTCCCCTCCTGCCGATCGCATCCATCGCTCAGTCTTTTTCCCAAAGAATCTTTTTCATCCAGACCCGCCAGCCTGTTTCTGTCTCTGCAGCCTGGAAGTGTGATACACCAAAAGACAACCAGGAGCCCTCACGAACCTCATTGTTTCTGTCATTTTGTGCCAGAGATAAGGCTTGGTCCGCAGGTCTCTCCTCCAGCCTGGAATCCTATCCCAGAACTATGGGCTGCTCGGTGCCGGGGGAATCTGCTTACAAGCAGCGGCTTCTTCCGCATCAGCTGGACTGCACATCGCTCAACACTGTCCTTTTTTAGATGACAACAGCGTTGTGCCATGGTCCACATATGCAATCAGATGGTTTTATTACTACCTGCCGATTTCCTCTCCTTTTACACCCCCACCCAGTGCCTTTTGCCTCCTCTAAGAGGTGAACTCTTCAGGGAGGGGGCACCGATTGCTACAGGGCCGCTGTGCTACTAAACTGTGCAATTTTAAGAATGAATGGCTTCCTGAGCGCAATAATGAACACTTTTAGATGTGTATATTTTTTTCTGCTGATTAAAAAATATTTAAATTACTAATTGACCCTGGTATCTGTGTCCATATACTCGGAAACCCACGCCGTGTAGGCAGGAGAAAAGAGAGTCGATGCACCGCTGTTATTAAAACGTGAATGACGTTTCCTCCAGCGTGGAGAGCGTTTTGGTCCTTACTGCCCTCCAAATTAAGAGGTAGTGGGGGAAATAGAAATATGACCTCAATAACTGATAATTTTTACCAAATGTGGAACGGACGAGAAGCTCTATTCGTGTTACCCCATTTTCTACAAACCCAGCTTTTACCCTTGAGGGGAGCAGTTAGGCTGACTGGGATACTTCGGGCTGAAATGGGTCCTTTCTCAAGAAGATGAAGCAGCAGACCTGAAGGTCGTAGATGCCACGACTAAAACCGTGCTGTCTCCCTCTGCCAGAGGTGGGAAGTCCCCGCGTGGGGCTCCGGTGCTGTTTTCACCTGTACCAAAGGCTTTGAAAGCCAGATTGTGCTGCTCTGCCGAGCTGTGAGTTTTCAGGTTATCAAACTTAGAACTGAAAAGGTCCAGAAGTATTTTCACAAATAGGATTTGTGTTTATCTGCTAAAGTGTCTTGGAAATTGCAGGAGGTGGTTGTTACTGACTCCGGGGTGTCATTGTTAATAATACATCATTATTAATCAGAATTGAACAAACCTCCCAGTCAGTGTTTACCAGTTGGAAAACTGGACGCAGAAAAGCCCAATTCAGGCAAGATTTGTTTTTACAGTTCAGACCCTGCAAACTAAAGGTTTCAGAGCGTGTAGGGAATGTCTTTCACAAGGTAAACGGGTTTGTAGTTGCAGCCTGAAGAACTCCACCTAAATTCCACAGAAGTATTTGAGCAATTCCCAGTAGTTTATTCTGTCAATCCAGCATCAGACTAGATTCCTAACGGAGATTAATGCTCGCACAATCAGGTATCTGTCTGTATGGATGCCATGACATCGACAGTTCTCTGTGGTTTAACAGCCGAGTTCCGGCTAAAGATCCTTACGGATGGGCTGACAGCGAAATAAAGAGTTCATGGAACGTATTCTATATTAATTATAAGTTCTGCCTATGCAAGATCTTCCTTTTCCAGTCATACAGTTTTGATGAAAATAGATACAAGATCCTCCAAAACACTGTCAGGTTACTCTTACTTTAGATTTCTTTAAATATGCCGACAGGCACATGATTCATGCTCTCCCTGTTGCTAAAACCCATACTGTGTACGAACACTGAGGCCGGTTGTGTATAAAATCATCTTTTAACTGAATTAGCTTCGGTCTTAACTGCTTTTATTTAGTTGAAAGTAAAGCCCTTCTTACCCCAAAGAGTGGGGCTACTGGTTGGCTACAGCCAAAAGCACTGAGCGAGGTGGTCACGATGAGAGCTTAAATTTTAGGCTATGATTAACCTCAGCACATTGATAATTGCCAGGACCAAAATCAAGGTAGCCTTGGAGGGAGCCAGGCAGAGAACCGAAATCCAATGGAGAAGTCTTGCAACAGAGATGAAATGAACTAGTACAACCCTGGTTTAAAAGTGACTGCAATAAAAGGTAGATTAAGAGCGAAAAGTAGGAACTTTGAGCAAAGCACATGCCGAATCCTGTCCCTTCAATAAAATCAGGCATTTTCCGTAGAGTCGTGAAAGGGAGTGCCCAGTTGTTCCTGGTTTCTCAAGGCATCCACCCAGGGATCAGTATTGCATTGAAACCTGCGCTGCATCAAAACTTGCTTTGCATCCGAAGACAACCGGGCCATTTCTCTACAAAATCATCTCCTTGACTGTAATTAAATTTATTAAAAATTTTATCACGTCAAACCCAAGCAAGTTACCTGTACCTCTCAAACAACTTTTAAACTTCCAGAGGTGAATCGAAGTTTGACAGTTCAACATGACCTCAGTTTGCTGTAGCTCATGTTGTTCTTTTTCAAAGGTGAACACTCAAGAGTCCTTTGTTACCTGTAATTCTCAAGGACTCGACCGTGTGTTTGTAAGATGCCAACAGAGCTGCACCACAAAGTGATGTTACCAGCAATCACGGGCACTTGATGGAAAGCCAAAGGTCTGAGAAAGCACAGACAAATTTTACTCATCTAAGTCAAGTCAACTAGAAGATTGTTACTGGAGTATTGAAAACCTCTGTATTTTCACGAGGATTACGAGAGCCTTATACCACGTTTACTAGAAACATTTATCAACATTGTTCTTTCTGGTAATAAGATGTTTTTTATCAGCACATTAAAAAAGCCCATCTTTCCCCCTAACCCCCTGCTCATTCTAACTTCAGTTCTACGAAGTCGCCTCTCTTCCCCCAACGGCACTATACTAGGTCAGTTCCATAACCTGCTTTCCTGCTGCAAAGCAAGGCTTATAAATTAGATTCATTTCTAAATTTAGGATTGACGGGATCAGTCATTACTGGTCTTATTTTTTCAGGCAGATTTCAAGGGAAAGGCATTCATAAAGCAACTACAGCTTCTTGCTTAGAGTTTACAGAACTCCTGAACTAGAAATCTCAGAGCGCTCTGCCAAGACCACCTTCACAGGATCAACGTAGAGCTTTTATTGGAAGGCCAAGAATAGAGGGGTTTTTCTTCCAAAATACGCTCCTATTTTCATAGTACTTCACAAATTGCGCATGGAGCTTCCCCTCATCTTTACATTATAAAATACAGGCTGTTCAATGGGAACAAGAATGAGTTGGGGAAGAAGAGAAGCACAGTTAGTTGTGCAAACAGGCAGACTTTGGTCAGCTGTTTTCCAGTCTGAAATCTGTCCTGGGTGAGTCCAAATCCTTCTACTGAGACCACAGCGGGGCAGACCCCTCGCAGCCATCAGATGCTGCTGCTGGTTACACGTCGCTCCCAATGCCCTGCCAAGAGATGGCTCTCGGGGCAAAAAATGCCATCTATGTCACCAAAAGCTGAAGCACCCTTTGTTCTCCTTGGAAGAGGAGGCTGGTCCCCCACCAGCACTTACGGAGCCTCACTCGGAGCCCAGGCACATGGAACCGAGAGGGGAGGAGAGAGCACCACAGAACTGCCTTCCACGGTTTCAGGGCTTGAATAACCAGATACTTGTTTAATAACTGCAAAAAAAAAAAAAAAAANCAATTCTTATCATCAGGCTCTCTGGAGATTTGACATCCTTGGCATTGTATCCTAAGAGGAAGGAAATTTCTCACTTCCCTAGCTATTTCAGTTATATAAATCAATTGTTGAAGGATAGTGTAACTGGTCTGCGCATAGGAACCTAGGCAACTGCATTTGGGCCCAGATGCTCTTTGGAGAGACTTATCTATAAATGAAAAATATAATGCTTCGTAATTTATCAGTAATTATATTGCACGTACACTGAAAAAATGGTGAAATCTAATAGCTAGAAAAAAAACCCTACTTGATTTTATACCGGCAGTCACGATGCCAAGTCTGGTACGTGCTGGTAGCAACAGGCTAAACCAGGACAAGGTTCCCCAACTGCGAAGCTGTTTCATTGGGGTCCTTTGGACCCAAAGCCCAGATGTTGTCCCCAAATACCCACCACCGTCCCCTCATTTTCCCCAGCCTCCTTGCACCTTCCATGTCTTACCAGCTGGGCAAGCGGGTTCAGCTGCATAAGCTTAAAGGACTTACAAGAGACTATTAGTAAGGGTGCCGGATTAGAAGATGGAGATTTCTGGCAAAGAGAAAGCTGCTATCAGCCACAAAACCAACAATAAAAAGATGGAAAAATCCTGAAAATACCGCTGGTAGCTCCGAGAGCGCAAGGCCACTGGTTTCCTACGCCAGGCAACCTAAAAGCAAACTCCGCAGGTAACGTTCCAATATTTCAGCTTTCAGTCACTAACGCCCTGATTATTCACTGGCGGCGAGGAAAGGATCCGTCCCGAGTCAGGGAACCTAAAGAGTGAACTGATGTCACAGCTGACATAAGGAACCCGCTGGAAAACGAAACTATGATAAAGACACAATAACTCATAGATGGCGACAGGACGTCCATGTACCCACTTCTAGGGAAATCGCATTTTCCACAGAGTACTCTTCACAACTAGCAGAGGTTTCTAGATTTGCAAAATAAGCAAATCAATTTGATTAAAAAGTACCAACTCGAGGGAAAAGGCGGGGAGGATTCGGTCATACAGGATTAATTCTCATCCTCCTCCCCAGGCTGACTTTGAAGGTCTCTCCTCTAACTCTGCTGAAGACCCCGAGTAGTATTTCCTCCTGTGATTAAGATGGGTCAATGGATTTGGTTGATATGATTTTACTTGGGTAAAAATATTAATTATCCTATTCTAGAAGTAACTTACGGCATCTCTACAGGTAACCAACCAAACGGGCAAGACCACTGGCCTCTGGAGACCCTCTCAGATGCCTTCAGCAGCCAGCCTACCTGTGCGCACATGGTATGGCCACTCAGATGCCTCCAGTTTTCAGAGCTGGCCTGGTAACAGCACTGGTAAGGATTCCAAAAACACACACGCCACCTTGCTCCGAAGAAAAGGGAATTAGTCAGCAAAGGGGTATTCTTATAGTGCCTCGTCTCTCATTGTTCTTTGGCTGCAACGTCCATTGATATTTTTGGTTGCACACCAAAATTGTGAAACTAGATACTCTGAGTCAGCCCAGAAGCGTAGAGGAGCTCAAACCCCAGCGTTCGGCGAGGAACAGAGGACACCACAAGAGGTAAATAACTTTTCACACATCTTCCTGAGGAGTTGGTTTCTGAGCAAGAATGCCATAGAGGTGTTTCAGACTACGGCAGTGACCCATTGATACTGCTCAGTTCCTCAAGTGGAAATGTGTGTGTCAAGGGATGTGAGTGGTCCAGAAGTTTTGAAAACTGCAATTTGTAACTCACTGTTCCAGTTCGTTCTGGCCTCAGCAGTAAAAAAGCTCCGAGTCCTCATTCCACAGCATTTCACTGCTACTAGGAAACATTTCAGGGTTGTCTCTCCTGCTCCCTCAGGAGTGCTACTAAAAATGTGGCTGTGACCCATCGAGTAACTCACCACTATTACTTTTCAATTCCCTACCTGCCTTTGGGAAACTGTGACAACAGGCCAGCCAGTCTCTCCAGAGACTCGCTGGACTCCCTAAATTCGAGCTGAAGATACTGGGCTGGAAAGCCACCCTTTGGCCCAAAGAGCTGAGCTCTTATCGAGATAAGAGACATTCATTTACACCTAAATCTAGCAATGGCCTTTCAGTTCTTGCTACTGTAAGGTTAGCATTCAGCGGTTCTGCCTCTTATGTGGTATCCTTGAAGCACTCAACTCTGTGATGATGGAAACTGGGTAATTAACTTGGGATGAAAGCTAATTCACATTCTTCAAGTAGCTTTCTGAAACAAAGTTATTGTGTTTGTGTGCTTATTTTAAACAAAACTTTGTTATTCGCAGTCCCCAACTCGTCGCTTATAGACAAGTTTCTTCCTGCAAGACCCTGTGAAATTGCTCATGGACACAGGAAATCAAGACGTTTAAAATGAAGCCAACTGGGGGACGTGAAACAGCCTGCAGCATTTCGCTCGCTTCAGAGAGTAGCCCATTGGCCAGCAGGATTTAGGGACCACTGCTACACAGACGTAATTTCAGCTATATTTGTGCGATAACATCATCTGTTCTACTCTCTGGAAGATTAGGCACTGTTTGAACAGCATGCGTACTCAGGTTCATGTAAGACATGTCATTAAACCCTTGAGAAAGTCTGAAAAAAAGAAGTCATCTGTACCACTGCAACTGAGATTAGAAGAAAAACTCCAATCTCCAGTTTGAAAGAAGACTGCCCACTAAAAATACAGGTCTTCTTTCTTAAAACTTTGTGCTTGGTAGAGTCATGAAAAATACTGAAGTACGTCGCGCAGTTTTCTTTGCATTTAATAGCGCTTTGTATTCAGCTCGTTCAAATAAAGATTTGTACCAGCAATTTTAAAGTTGTTTAGGAGTTATATTTAAAGGTCCTTCTCAAGCTAAAGCAAAAAGAAAAGCTTTTTCCTCCCTTACAGTTTTTTTGTTTGGAATTTGCCGCTAAATTGCTGCGAAGAGTCAGAATTTGTATAGTTACTTCTAACTACTTATGCTGACGATATTCTCTTACCTACAGCAACCGCCACAGCGTACACAGCTCGCCCATACGCTCCCTTATACTCTCTCTAGCTTTTCACCGCTCTTATCACAAAGACGGGGGG
>VZSF01001246.1:0-28517 GCA_013398295.1 Chionis minor
AAAGTGCAAAAACTCAATTTATATATTTAAATAAATTAAATAAATAATATTTATTTAAATATATATTTATTTTATTTTAATAATCTTTAGTTTTTGTAATCAAAAAGTTTTAAATTGAAAGTAGACTAGTATTTACTTACTCTATAGGTACGCTTAGACTAACTAAGTCCACTTGACCTAATACTAAACCACATTTGACTAAGTGGACTTACCTCGTGAGAGTTGGTATATAGAATAAAGTTTAGAGGTTAAATTGAAAACAGTAAACAAGTGAGTAGGTAGATATAGTTAAACTGTAAACAAACTTAATAGAATGTACCATATACCATACAGTAGGACTCTATAATGTTTGTTTACAATGAGTACCTAGGTACTCTATATCTTCAGTTTCCCACTGTGTACTACCCTAGACAAAACGAGTAGTCTACACAAACATTATAGTGATACTTTATCACAGGGGTTAGTGTAACAGTTTAACTGAGTTTAGAAAAGAGCCAGTACGTTGTATAGTTGAAATTACAGAGAAGAAGGAACTCAGCTTTAAGGCACGTGTAGGGGCCACACAAAGTCTAGTTTTTCAAACTTAGTAGAAAATACCAACTCTGAACTGAGTCTTCTTAAACTAAGTAAACAAACTCGGTAGAGGTAAAGTGTCTACGTAAAGTTTTCCTCAAAGTAGACCTGGACTAACATACAGGTAATAGTAGTCAGAGCTATAAATTAAATGAAAATGTAGTGTTATTACTCTAACAGTAGTTTAAACAAACACTAGACTAAAAGGTAATTAGACTATTAAGTACTACTCAGGTACATTAATACAGAGTAGTACTTAATAGTCTATTGAGTAACGGCAGTAACGGAAGTTTAGTCTAGCTGTGGTTTGGTTTGATGTAGTCTAACGTTAACTCTGTTTGGTGAGGAAACCTGGTTTCCTCTGGTTTGGTTTGACTCGTTCAAACCAGCTAATTACCAGTGGGTCACTTGACCGCTGTGTAATGCTTAGCGTATAACTGGAGCTTGGTTTTGTTTGGATCCTTAGAGCTCTAAGTATCACTCTAACTTGAGGGAGTTGCCTGTAGCGTCCAATAGCGTCCCGCTTGTAGTTATAAGCTACCGAGGTTAAGCGTACTGCCAAAAACGAGGTTGCATTGGTCCCCGAACTGTTTATGGCTTAAACAGTTCAAGTAGTTACCGTAGTTATACTTACTTTACTTAGCTTATGGCTTGCTTTACAGTTACCTAGGTAGCTTAGGTAAGCAAGCCATACTTTTGTTACTGTACTGAGTTTACACGTAAAAGTTTCTGAAATACAAACTAGAAACCTTTACTCTGAGTTAGCTAAACAAGCACTTTAGCTGAGGCATGATCTAGAGATTACTGTGTAAACTATAACTTAGTTTAATCTAGGTCGTTGTCACAGTTACTATAGTTTTTAACACTACTACAAACAACAACTAGTTTTAAAGTAATCTAAAGGAACCTGACTTAAACACTTTTGTAAAAGTATGTTTGTAGTTACTCATAAAAACTTTTTGAAATTAGTAAAGTAGTTTAGGTATGAAGTAGTACGCAGACCTCATGCCTTGTAACTGTTAGTTTAGCTTTAGTAAAGCTAAAGTATTTTTTGGTTAACTACTAAGTAAGTATAGGTACATCATATAGATTTTAATATTAAAATCTATATGATGTACCAAGTCAGGTTATAGTTGATTGTAAATTTACAAACTAGTTAAAGTTTACCCTTGCAAACTAGTTAGTGGTTACCTAGTTTTTATTAGGGTAGTTTAGGCATAAACTGTTTGCAATCAACAGCAGTTTCTGTCTTTAAAGTGTTTGGTTAACTCGGTAACTTCCTATAAAATCTAAACGTAAGTACCTTTACAATGGAAACTACACTAATCCCAAACCCACTCAGTAGTTGTGGCTAACTGCCGTTTGAGTTTCAAGTCAAAATCTAGCTTAGCAGCTTTATCTATAACCTACTATAAACTATGCGCACTATATATAGTAAAATTGAACAACAACTGGTTTAATCCAAAACCTAGTTTTAAGTAGTTAACTGGACTTTGACTGCACGGCACCTAAACTATGTACTGTACTTGTTAGATTAGGTATAGGTAATGTTCACGTTTTAGATTAGGTATAGGTAGTATAGTTTGTAGTCAACTACTACTTTTATAGTTAACACCTACAAACTAGTTAGTTTATGTGAGGTCCTAAGCACATATAGACACATAAACTAAGCTATACAAACTTCTACTACAGCTCTAGTTTCGAGTAGTTTTTCAACCTGACTACCCTGTTTGCAGTTAACTAAGAGATTTTTGCAGTCAATAAACACTATTTTGGCTCAGGTAAAGTACAGGTTAGCGCATGCTAGTTATACACTAACCTGCCTGTCTCACTGGTCCAAGTGTCAGTATTGGTGACTTTTCAGCCACGCGTTTAAAGTTACCCGAGTGAAACCAACTAAGTAGTCTACGCTACTACCTTTTAGTTACATATAGTCTCCTACTTACAGAATTTAAGTGAAACCATTAAATGCAGCGTATAGCGCATATAAAGTACAGGTTAGTCTACAGTTAGGTTACAAGCAGTTAGTTTGTAGAAAAAGCATAGTTTTTAGCGTCAAGACGACTTTGGTATAGTGTCTGTGTTGCAGTCTGACTGCAACACAGACACTATACCAGTGGCTTTACAAATGCACTATTTTTATCCAAACTAAGTATGCTGTTAGTGTAAACTCCTACACCGACTTTGTTACTTTAAACTGTAAGCTGTTACTTAACCTGTGCTTTGTAGTACACTTTACCAGTCTAGGGCACTGTACAAGTAGTACTTCCATGTTAAAGTTAGTATTAAGTATTTAGTCTCTAACTGGTAGTAAATCTACACTACAGAGGCAGTATAGAGTAGCTTGACCTAAGTAAACAGTATTATAACTGTAGCAAAGTGCACAAAGTAGTCTCGACTCTCCAGTACTAGTTTCATGTAAAGTGAGTAGATAACTGAGTGGTTAGCAGCATAAAGAGGCAGACTCTATGTAACTGGAGTTCTCTAACGGTGGTAAAGTAAAGCAACGGTTAAACTGCAACAAGTAAACCTGAATTTGTAAAAACTTGATAGGTTACCGCTAAGCTAAGGACAACTTTAGGTAAGGTACTACAAACTAGTCCAGGAATGAAAAAGAATGAATTTAGTTACATGCTAATATAGCAAGATAGACTTTAGTCTAAAAAGAGTGAAACTGCACTGCATTTCATGTTTAGTGTGGAGTCTGAAGTAGTCAGAGTGTCTCATAAACTCAAAAAGTTTAAATACTGAGTGTACTTGCTAATCAGCGGTAGTCGTCAACCCGGCTTGGTCGACTCACTACCTTGTAGTTTTGGCTAAGCTCTGCAAACTTCTAGTTAACAAACTACTTACTACAGTAAAATGCAGTTTGTTAACTAGTTGAGCGAAAGCTAGGGCTTTGTTTTTCTGACAGTGACTTCTCCAAAGCTTTGGGCGGTTAGACTAAACTTTTCTCAGATACGGCTCACAAATTCAGTGGCCAACCTTCGCGTGCGTATAAAGACTTTAGTTTACCTTTTGTGACTACGCCTAAAGTGTAGTCAGTAGTCTACAGTGTTTTTAAAGCGGCACAAAACTAAACTACCCTGGCTCTACAGTGCTTTTTTATAACCCGAAAAACTTTGTAGACGTAGTTGTTTGCACATACCTTGTCCTGCAGTTCAAGTAGTACACGGACTTCTGACTCAGTGCTTTGATTAGTTTTTACTATGGCTTTGTAAGCGGGTCACAAAGTTTTTTGGGTTATAAAGGTAGAAATCAGTCTAGTAGACTGTTCCTTAGCGTCAGGTTTTACAGGTTTTTAAAATTGCAGAGATTACGGTGTACTGACTATGAAAGGCAGCCTGGCATTTAGAGCGGTACACTTAGTGACTAAATGTACGTTTAAAGTGTAGTCTGCACTTAATTCACAGAATGGTAGTTTTAGGGTACATACCTTCCTTAGGTGCAAAGTCTGTACGTTAGAGGACTGTATTTGACTACTACGTTTTAAGTACCAGCCCCCCCTCGAGGGGGGGCTCAAACTGCAGACTTTGTCGATACTCCTAGGGCCGACATTTGGCTGCTGGACAGTTTGGACGTTTTACCTGACAGTCAAAGAAACCGCTTCTCGGAGATAGCTACTGCACCCAGTTAAGTACACTACCGCTTTTGGGGGTGGAAAACCCTTAGACCCACAATGTCGAAGGCAGACCTTTTCAAAGCGGTCTCGCGCTCTCTCCTCTGCTGACAGCGACTGCGTTTACCACTCGGTGGCAGCACGCTAAAACCCTGTCACGCAAACGGACTGTCGAAACACGCTTTCCGGTCCAGTCCCCTGTAGTAATAAGGGAGTCGGGGGATTCCAGCAAAGTCAAGCCTGGCCGCAGTCCAATTTCCGTCATTTGTAGGCGACTTTACAACCTGCTTTTCCGTTCCAGAATCTAAAACTCGTTTCGGCAGGCTTTACCGGAACGTCCCTCTTCAAGTCCGTCTCCCCCGGTTTTGGAAAGATTTCTGGAAGCGTACAAATTTGTACGCTTCCAGAAGTCGCGCAAACCGCGCACGTAACGTTGGCGTTTGCAAGTGCAATGATTTTGGCCTTGTCCGGTGAAACTCTATGAGGTCGCACTAGGGTCAAACCACTGCCAAACCGTCTGCGGAGACGGCAAGGACTACGCTAAACGATAACTAACTAGCGTTTACACTAGTACCCTCGCTCGGCTTTAGTCCCTCGCGGTCTCTGCGCCTGTAGAGACGCTCTGCTTCAGTTAACCGGCTAAGGCCGTCACAGCAAGCGACGGTCTGGTCAGTATCAGCAAATACGTCAACAAGTGTTCTGCTGCCGTTTGAGGGCAAACGGCCCGACACCCTTAGCTTTTACAACACCGTAAGCCTTCGTCACGTTTAGAAACTTACAACACCTGCCGCTCTAGGCTTTGTGCCGTACTCAAGTAGGGTATTTGCACGGCTTTCGGACACGGTGCCCGAAACCTCACAAACTTGCGCCCCGGGACGCTGTACCCAGGGACTACAGGTGGCTGGGACTCATAACCCTGACCCCGGGTCTGCTGCTTGTTGCTGTAACCTACGCCGAGCCAGTGAGGACCTTCAAAACCAAAGGCCGCGGTTGAGGCGTGCGGTCCACCAGGGGTCCTAAAAGTACAGTCCTCTCGGAGAAGGACTGTACGGGCCTTGGCTTACGCTCTAAAACCTTGACAGTGAACCGCGAGCTGTATACAGCGCGACCTCCAACCTCACCGTCGCCACGGCGCGGCGTTAGGGCTGGGCCCCGTAAGGCTTTCAGCGACAGTTTGCGGCGAGGCTCTTGCTGTAAGGTCTTCGGCAAAGCCCGTTTCGTACCCTTCCCCGCCGCAGCAGCGCACGCCTCCGGACTGCGCTGCAAGTTTGGGGCCTGGGATGCTGCAGAGGTTGCAAGGCTCACTTCTTCTTTAAAGAAGGCGGCCCTGGACTGTCACACAGGTGGACTTTTTGGGCCAACTATCGCAGAGCGCAGCTGAGAGCGAACAGCCTTGGCTCCCTTAGGTCTAAACCCCACGAGGCGACTTTGTAGCTGTGAGCGGGAGTTCAGTCTTTCGACCCAGCAAAGCGTTTAACAATGTACTGCAGTTAGTTGAGTTTGCTTTAGACTGAGACTTGCAGTTAAAGTGTCTAGACACGGTCTACGCTTTGGACTTCAGGGGTGTCCGCTTTGTAAGGGTCTTTTTTTGGGCATTTTGAGCCACGGGGTGAGGTTGAGAAAACCTTTGGTCTGTCCCGAACCTCTACCTAAAATTTTACAGCGCTGTAAAAAGTGTGAACGTGTACTAAGGTAAACCTTTCACGCTTCCTGCAGGAAAAGTAATCTAGTTAGGATTACTCGGTAGCTCCGAAAGTTGCTTTGACCTAAGCATGGAGCACTTTTTGAATTGCCGTCCTTGGCACTTTGAAAAAGCGCGGTAAACTTTACCGTAAAGTGTAAACGTCTAGTACTTGTGTCACGGTAGAATGGCGCAAACAACTTTAGGTACAGACTCCAGACTTGCAGGGTCACGCAGGACGCTGGGGACTGAAGAGCAGCCTCTGAGAGTACCACATCCTAGGTCAAACCTTCCCTTCAAACACCCAGGCAAGCGAGGCGTTTTAAAACCCAAGCCAACCCCAAGAACAGTCGGGTGAGGCATCGTCCTTCTCTTCGAGGTTTTACACTTTGTAAAGCGTAGCGATTACAGTCTTTCCTTACAGTAGACTAACAAGCCTTACGGACAAGAACAAGTGTACAGTATTCAAGTTCAGGGTACGGTGCGTAGGGTCGGTCAAAAGTTTACGGTACAGTCTGGTACCGTGTAGAGTCCCGCGTGGAAACCTGAACCTGGGAGCCGACGCCCCAGGAACATTTTTGCCTTTAGACTAAACTGCGCAGGCAAACTTCGGGTGTTCTTTTACAGTCCAGCAGCCTGAAAGCTCTGCAAGGGAGAGCGCCTAACCGGTACGGTACGCTCGGCCGAGCGTACCGGTGCGAACTCTAGTGTAGTGCTCTCTGAAGTTTACCGTTAGGCTACAACAGTCGAGTAGCGTCCTTAAGAGCGCAGCACTCCACCCTCGCCCACAGTTCAGCGGACTCTCTGAACTTCCCCGTATGTCGTGTAAACCTTACTGTAGAGCGGAAGGTTTGCGCGCTAAAGCGTGAGCAAGGAGCTTAATGTACTTCCGGAGCCTAGGTCCAGTGCAGGACTAACACTTGCGAGAAGTCTGAGGCAACTGTAGAGTTCGTCTGGTGTCGCCTACAATCGCGGCACAGCACGCTGTTTGCTTGGGCTCGCCACACGGTGGGGCTTGCCGTTAGCCTCGGCAACACGTTTACGCCACCCGCGCCGACAATCGGGAGAACTTTCTGTAAACGGTCGCTTGAGGCGTCGTGCCAATACACGCGGTAAAGGGCGCGCGGCGCAGGTAATTCCTGCATCTAGCTTCGCTACCAGCCGTGTCCTTCGCACAGTTACAACGCAGAGCAAAGTCTACGGGGACACGCTTTACGCCCATCACCTGCGCTTGCCTTGAAAAGCTCACCGCCCGAGTAGAAGTTTGCAGGGTCAGCGCGTGTCTGTACCGGCCCGCACGGCTCCACGGGCATCCACGGCTCCTTATTGACGCGGCCGGCAACTACGTTTTTTTACCGTCGGCTTGTACAGGAACGGGAGCGTCACCGTACCGACCCTGGCTTTCCTCTTACACCGCGCAGTGAGGCTTACAGTTCACCCTACGCTACTGTCAGGGCGAGGCAAGTTTTAGCTTGCGGTAACACTAAAGTACACTTTTTAAGAACTCTTATCATCATCAACTCTTAAAATTTCCCCAGTACACTCTAAAGGACAGTTTTGGGTTCTTCGCAGAGACAAGTGCTGTAAACTCTGTAGAGACAAGTATGTAGCAGTACAGCACTCCTACTTTACCTTTTAAAGGCCTCAAGTGTCTGTAACGTACTGTAAAAATGCGAAGGAATGTACCTCAATTGCCACAATCGTTAACTACTTTACGCACAAATATTCAAACTTCTTGCAGTCTTACTTTAAAGCGTATTCCAAAAAAAGCCCAAGAGGTGCCGAAATAATAGCGACTAAACCACCTTTAACTGTCTCGGGTACTGAAAATTCTTTTTCTGCAGGACTGGAATGTCGTCCTTGGCGTGGTCTTTGGCGTGGTCTTTTGACAGTACTGTCAAAAGACCACGCCACTGAAACAACATACGCTACTGGGAACGTACCAGTTTACACTGTCAACTCGTGAGGCCCAATAATCTTCCAGGTTCTCGACGCTCCTGGTAGGACTCAACTCTAATTACAATGCCTTTGCAGCGCAGTCTCCTGTAGACTTTGCACTGCCTTTGTCTGCACGGCAGGCTCGGCCGCCTTTTCCACGACACGTCACATGACCATGGAGACTTTAAAAAGTGTGGCTTACAGTACCGAGTACAGAAACTTAGTGCTGTCACCCTTAGGTACCGTGACGTACATTCCGTAGTGACCACAGGTACACTACTTACAGGGTAAGCGCGCTTGCAGCCTCTCAGAAAATGCTTTAGGGCCTCTTAGAAATGTAACGTTAGGTCTACGGTGACGGCAAACTCTACTTTACTTGCCTAAGGTAGATAGAGTCTACACTTGACTCTGCTTGCAGTCCAGTAGAGTCATTTAAGGTAGACTTTACAGAAGCCAATAGAGTGTAACTTTAGGTCCAGAGAGAAAAACTACTACTTCTTCTTCTCCTCCTTCTTCTTCTTTGTAAAAAGAAGGAGAAATACTTACACGTTTCCGTAGAGTACTTTAACTGCACTTGAATTAAGTGTACTCTACCCCCCAAAAAAACCCCACCCGTCTGGCAAAGTGAAACTCTACACTAGTTTCCACTTAGGTTTACTCCCTAACCAGACACTGTAGGACCGAGCGTACTTTTACAGACAGGTAAAAAGAAGTTTACCTTTACAGGCCGCCTCGCCCTGAAACAAACTAACCGCAGACCCTGCGCCTTACAGAAGCAGCGGGGCTTGCAACAAACTGACGTTGTGCGTGGACCGGAGGTACGCTTCACGTGGCTGGCTTCCTTTGCCGTCGAAACGTTGACTGCTCCGTAACAGCGCTCAACAGTACGCTGCGATTGCAGAGGTAGTTTAGATGACTTGGGTAGCAAGGAGTTTGAAGTTGTTTCAACGCGGTGCAAGTTACCGTACACGTTACAAAGGAAAGAAAAAGGTACTGAACTAGTTTAGACAGGAGGACCCCACACAATTTTTTACCTGACTTGTACGTGATGCGTAAAGTTCATTACCGCAGTGAATCTTTGCTACAGTCTGCGGCAAACACCGACCGTGCAGAGACCTTGACTGCGCCGGCAGCAATCTCGGTACGAGTCCAGTGCCGGGCCGAGCGCGGTTTAATTCCGTCTGGATCGATGCGTCAGACTCCCTCGAAAGCTCTGCACCCGGGCGGCGCCACACGCGTTGCACACAAAGGTGCGTTACGCCGGCGCCACGCCACGCTGCACCCAGACGAGACGACGGCGTGCTTGGAACTGGCCTTTTCGCGACAGTCACGCAACCGCTTCTCGTGTCAGGCTCACGCGGCGCCGCGCCAGACCCTTGCATTTCTCTGTCCGACGCCTGACAGCCTGCAGGGGGAAAAGACCACCTCCCCAGAGCCAACCGGCACCGCTGCTTGCGCTAGGGTACAAGTGTACCAGACTTAGACCGCAGCTTCACGCTACGGACTCGACCGAGCCCGTGGCACAGTGGGGGTGTAAACACCGCGGTAGATTCCAGCGTCGCAGGTGCCGCTCAGGTGCACACGATTCCCTCCGCGGGTCGCTTTCCAACCCGCTGCACGCTGCGTGAACCACGTTACCGCCTCGGACTGCAAACCGCTGCATACCTTTGCAGATCCCTACCGGTTAGAATGGAGGGTTACAAAACTGGCCCGAACAGTGTGTCTAACCCCTCGGTACGCTTAGAGAGGTGACAGACGTGTAACGTACTGTACAAACGAGCCAGGCTACACAGTTTACGCTAGGTGTGCACCTAGCGTAACCTCAGCGTCTGTGCTAGGGGATTAGGGTACGCAGTACACTTGGATGGTGGAGTTGTGCCCAAGACTTTGAGAGCGCTTTGTTTTCGGCTGTATACATCCTCCAGTTCACCTCACCATTTACACCGCGCGCCTCAGCCTCAGCCTGTGCCCTCCTGGGGTCCAGACCCCCTTCCCTTTTCAGTCGCCTGCGCGGCGGACAAGCTGCTCCGAAAGCCACGCGCGCGGCGTATGCCTCGCTTCCCCTCGTCGGCGCGCGCAACGTTCAGTCCGCCACGGAAACTACTCTGCAGGGTACTTCTGTCAGGCCGCCTAGCACCGCGTCAAGTCGAGCCAGCCACGCGCCCGTGCCTGCGAGCATCGAGTGAGAAACTGCGGTGGCCGGCACGCCTCCGGGCTTAGCGGCTGCAGCGTCGACGCTCCTACGCGCCACAGATGGAGCGCGGCTAAACCTCTGTCGATGCTGTAGCCCGGCTCTCAGGCTTGGGACGCAGAAGCCGCACGTATCCGTAGCCGGCACAGCGCGCGGCTCAGCTTGCAAGCTCCCGGCACAGTTTAACGTCTACGCGGCCCAGCGTGCCACCGTACCGCTGGCACTGCATCCAGCCAACAGACCCAGCTCCAGTAGCCCCACTTCATAGGCGGAGGCTAGCGTGCCCGCTCTGCAACAGGACCTTCTAGGCAGCGGGGCACGATTACGCTGCACTGCGACTTACAGCTTCACGGTTCGCGGTGCAGACAAAGGGTTCCGGGTAGGGTGCGCCACAGTGAGAACTCGCCCGGCTTCAGAGTACAGCTCCTCGGTCGGCTCCGCCGACGACTTTCAGAGCCCTCCCGGCTCCACCCGGGGGGGCCT
The DNA here is from genome assembly GCA_013398295.1 of Chionis minor. Lineage (NCBI taxonomy): Eukaryota > Metazoa > Chordata > Aves > Charadriiformes > Chionidae > Chionis > Chionis minor. The sequence continues at coordinate 10,486 of VZSF01001246.1, forward strand.
ACTGAGAAGCCCGGCCTGCCTCAGCGCGTGTAAGGACTGGACTTCTCGGCGGTCGGCCGGTTGGTTTGTAAACAAGTCCGACCTTTGAGGTCGCGCCCGGCCGCGCAACCCTCCACCGTTTCCCTTGGGCGTCACCTGGACCTCTGTCCCCACCACCTACGCGTTACGGGCCAAGATTTTCAGCTGAGGTCCCGTAACCTTTAGAGCCTGCTACACGCTTCGTCGTCTACCCAGCGCGGGCCAGGGCCACCCGGAGGTCTACAGTCCGCGCGTGTCCGCAGTCACCTTCCCTACGAGCGTGCACTATACTGCGTCCACGCAGCAGACGCTCTCTAGTCCGCTTCCGGTGACGTGTACGTAACGGTACCGGCTCGGACAAGCGCGCGACGCTTGCGAAAGGCTTCACGCTCGACAGAGGCCAGGCGGGCGCCTGCAGCCTCCGGCTGATACGCTGCGGTTCACCGGAAACCTCTTCCCGTTTCTCTTCTCCCTCGCCCTGGCCGATGACGGGGCCGTGACACCGCCAGACCGTCTCCGGTATCCCTTGGGTCGCCTCGGGCATCGGTCGGCTCCTGCCCGTCGGCTCGGCAGGCTGCTCTACGCTGCACGTACCGCACTCGGAAGCCGCATGGACTCGCTTCGAAGACGGTAAAGAGAAAAGTCCAGAGTAAAGGACTAAATGCTACAGGAGCGTACCTTTAAGCTATTGTCCACGCCTGGCATTAAAACACAAGACGTACTGCGTCAAGGGTGGGTAGTTAGAGCGATACTTCGCACTGTGACTGCAGAGTCCTGAAAGTTGCCGTGCAGATTTGGGCCGAAGGTGGTATTATGAAGCGCGCAAAGGAGATTACCGTCAGAGTCGTGTAAACTTGATGCGTATAGGTATGGTAATCTGCTTTATACCGTAAACCTTAGGGGATGTGGAAACCTTTTGTTTACGGTGCTCAGACTCTGTAGAACTTCAGGGGAAAGACTTTCTCTGCGGCGGTTGCCAAGAAATTGCAACATCCGCCGATACCTTAGTGCACTCTAACCGCCTAGCAGCGCACAAAGTACGTGGCCTTTTGCGATTCATCTGCCCGAGATCACTTTGCGCTGAGTTTGCACGTGGTCTGCACGAAAGGGTGCGGACTACGACAGGGTACGACGTAGGGTGATGGCGCCTACAGCGCAGGGCGGCATACCTGAAAGGGCACCGCGCCTTTTCCTTTCCTCTCTAGAGCAAAGGCTGCGGCGCTCGGGGCATGCCCCACCGTGACCTCCTTTTAAACATCGCCGGAGCCCGCCCACTGAGCTGGGAGTGAACTTGGGGCCAGTCGGTCAGACTACGGACCCCGCTCCTGACCCACCCTTCAAACGCCCACCCAGCCTCCATACCCGCTCAGTCGACTACGCTCGGCGAGCGTGTTTGCGGCCCCGACTCAGAGTTCGCTTTGCCCTTGCGGAGTTTTCTGCCGCCGAGCGTCTAAACCCCCAAGTCAAGGGGTTCCACTTGCACACAGCCACCGCGCAGTGCGGGTTCTCCGGCTCTAAGGGGACCCCGGCGTTTCACAAGCCAACCTAGATGCAGTGCAAGGTCACAGAACCTGACCACACCTGCGCCCTCGCATTTACTTCTAAACGATCCCGCATCTCTAACAGTAGTCTACAGTTTATTTAACTTTGCAGGGTCTTGGGATACTTTTGCGTGGTATGCGGTGCGGGTGCTTTTTCCACCAACACGACCCCCGCAATGTAACGTAACCCAGCCTGTGCAGTACAGGCTTCTCACACGGACAAGACAGTGCAGAGAGTTACCCGTTACAATTAACCGCTAGTACGGTAGTCGGTCGCCGTCTAAAAGAATAAAGAACTTTGTACGCGCTACCAGGTCCAAGCAGTCTAGTGGCGTTGGCGTCAGGTTGCCCTTTCCACTTAAAACCACCTTTCTGCAGACCGCACTGCAGGTAAACTGTCGGTCCATCACCGTCACCTTTGCAGAGATTAACTGTTAGGCAAGTATACGCTAGGGTCGTTAGATTGGTACCTGTACGGTAAGCGAGCGTCTCCCTTCAGCTGCACTTCACCCACCTTGCAAAGAGCGGGTTCCCGGAACAATACGTAGGCTGAGGAACACACCACAAGGTCGCCTTTACCCAAGACTGCAGTTGATGGTACCAACTCATCACCTTTACAACGTACAGCGGTTAAACGAGACACGGCCACAAGTCCAGACACAGGAAGACACCTTTCACCGTACCCACCTCAAGGGTACGCTCTACTCCGCTCTTTGCAGCCGACCTAGGAGGACGGCTGCAACGAGCGGAGCGTAGGTGACAGTAACGGACATTTGACGCTTCCAAGTGTACAGAGTTCGGTGTGACTGCACCGCTGCCGCTGTTAGGTGCAGGGGACTACTTGAAAACCACGTCGCCTCACCTTCGGAGTAACTGCTTCTAAGCGTGTAAAGTACTTTTTGGGGGNCCGGGAAAGGGGGGCGGATGGTGGGGATTACAGACGGTAGGTAGGGCTGCCTCTCAAGGTCTGAGAGCGGACAGCAGCTCGCAGGCCTGAAAAAGGGCACCCACTGCAGCTTCCTTTGCTGGCAGGTACCAGCGCCCGCTGTTTGCCTTCCTGCATGAACGTGCGCCCTGTACGCAGGTGTCGCCTTGCCTGTGCACTCGTGGCAGGCTACTTTGCCGGATGCACTACGACTCGCCTTTGACCTATCACTTTTCCTAATGTACGGCTACACGCCGTTACGCCCACTTTCCTTACTGTCTGCAGTTTTGGCACTTGAAAACATAATGGTCACTGAATCAATCTTTTTTTACTTTTCCGGTCCACCGTGGTGAACTTTAACATGTTTATAACCAATAAAAAGTGTGCAGTATACATGAATCCACTGTAAGTTCATATATACGCGTAGACAGAGAACTACACTGTAAGTCTACGGGTAAACTGCATTAGTGGTACTTTGAACCTTAAAAACTGCGGCCCCTACACACACCGTTTCTGGAAGCCCGTCGAGACAACCCGTACCTGGACCACCTTTGGCTTCCGGCTGCAGCCTACACCTTCCCGTGAAGATCATTAGGTCGCACATTTGGTACTCTCCAGCCCACTTGTGCCCGGTAGTCAAGCCGGCACACGGCAACCTGTACAACCCCCTCACACTGCGTCTACCTCGACGGGTAACCAGTGTGAAGCGTCACTGTGCTGGACTGGGGACACGTACGCGACAACCTCTAAAAGCAGTTCGGTACGCAGTTACGGCGACAGAGCAAATCCGAGCGGCAAAACTAGCGGGCGGCTCTTGTCACGTTCCTCTCTCAGTATTTAACGGCTACCCAGAAAACCTGCTACAGTCCCTACAACCTAGAGGTACGGTCCTACCAACCGGCAACGGCTCCCTTCCTTTGATCCTAAGGCACAACCACCTCACTCGCAGTTCGTCACAGGGAGGCCACGTTCCTCTCGGGGCTTACACAGCTCAGTGGGCTGCCGTATCACCTGTAGCCACAGCGTGCTGCGAACCATTTCACCAGCCCGTTTCCAAACGAGTGCATGCTACTTCGAGGTCCAGATGCATACTCCAAACGAAACTATTCCACTGCGACACTTCCAACCTCCTCGAAGCGCTGCTACTTTACAGACACTTAGTCAGTCCGGCCAGTCCCGCGACCCTAGAGACCGTGGAAATCCTGTACTGTCGAAAACAAAACACTGTTTACGCTTACAGTTTTTGTGCCTCCGCAAAGTCCACACAGAACATACAGCAGTACAGTTTTCCCAGAAGGCATCTGGAAACTTTGCGTTTGCAGCACTACAGCTCTACCCTTACTCTGCTGCTGACTCACACATAAAGCCCCAACGCAAAGCCGCGCTTCTCCCTACCCTGCGTGTCGTTCACTACCTTTCGTGCTTCGCACAGCTGACAAGAGAAACTGTAAAACCTGCCTCGCTACGGACTTTCACAGCACCCGCACCGTTTGCTGTGACTCCAGCTGCGCCCCGTCCGTTTGGCGGGTGCAGACTTACGAGCTCCAACCGCACGAGAAACTTTGTCCTAGGCTGAGGTCGAAGAACCGTCAGCAGTCCGCGAGTTCCGAAAGGCACGTTGGCTACGGGCGGCAGTTTAGGCTGCAGTCACCGAACACTTCCACGGCAATCAAAAAACCGCCTCGATCTGTGTAGGCCGCGCTTCTGACTCAGACTGACCCAAAAAAAAGACTCGGAGCTTTACCGTCAGCGACAGTCGTCTAAACCTAACATTCTACAAAACCGCACGGTTTGCATCGCCTGGAACTCCAAACCGGCCGTGCGGCTCGTAAAGCCCTGTGTAAGCTTGCAAACTAACTATGCGTATCAGCGTATCCCCTCCCGTTTCAGTTTTCGCCGCAGCGGTAACTTGTACAAGCACGGCAAAGTCTCCGTGATTTGACAGACCGTCAAAGCGTTTCGCGTTCCCTAAAGCGGCAACCGCGTCTTTAGCGCAAACCGGAAAACACAAGGCGTAGCCGTACAGGTAGGGGAACCTCAGACAGAAACCTTGCGTAACTTGGAGGCCAAGCTGAACGGCGAAGATTCGGTTCAGCAACCACCTCAACGTACTACCTTGCCAAGGGAAACTCAGACCACCTCTCAAAAGCCCACAACCCGCGGGGGGCCGAGACCCTTGCGCTCCACCTTGGGGAGTTTTACCGTACGTGCGGCTTGGTGTCTTCAGCCCGGGCGACGGCGCACGTACGCTCAACGGACAGAGTCTTTAAAACGTGACCGCAACTTGCCTGAGCATCTTACAGGCGTAACGCTTGAAAACATCAACCTCTTACCCCGGGCGAAACCTGCTGTGGCTTCTAGACGCGAACTGACAGAGCCCGGTACAGCCCCGCCTTCCCCGCTACGGCCACGGGAAATTAAACTTCGCCAGCTACAACTGCCCCTGGGCGAACTGCTTCCTAGGAGGAAGTTCCCTCAGGGGTGCAGTGGCATTTTACCCGAGTAACCTATCCGCTGCTTTAGGTCTTTACGAGAGGAGGCGTTTCTTCTAAGGTACCTTTGTCAAACCTCTTTCTTTGCTCATCACCTCGCGGCACACATTCAGCCTAGCTGCGGAGGTGACACATACGCAGAGACAAGGTTCTGCACAAAGTTAGCTGCAGCAGAGCTTTTACCATTCATACGTACCCGTTAGAAAACCGTACCACGTTTTCCGTTTAGGGAGTTTTATATAAACAAACTCCTGGCATGCACAAACACAGGGGAAACCCGTTACCTCGCAGAGGGCGGGACAACAGATCTCCGGCTTTACGGAATTCCCCGGCCGTGCCTTCCGCCTTAAACCTCACTCCGCAACTTAACCGCCAAAAACCTTCGGGTAGTGACGCGGCATGACCTGCGCACGGTCACCACTGGCGCTGCCTAGACGCCTCGGCCCTTTAGAAAGCGCCGGGGACTGACCGCAAACACCTCGCCAGTTGACAGCATGACTTGCTCGCGTCCGCATTTGCCCTGCGCGCAGTTAGGGTGTACGCTCTCCCTCGCCAGTCTATCAAGCCTTCTCCGGTTGCCTAGCTGGGAGTTTGACACCTAGCACAAAGTTAAACTAGGTAGCTACACCTCACGCCGGATGATAAGCCAAACCAACTTCAGGCTCACCGTGACTTAGCCTGAGGCGAACGAGACCGTCTACGCCCACCTGCTGTATAACTTCAACAGAACCCCCGTCCGCACCTCTGTGGTGGTCACCTCGAGACAACTGCACCCAGGTAGCCTACTGTTCCGGCAGCCAGCGATCAGGGAGACACCTTTGCCTTTTCCCGGGAACATAACGGTACTGTTGTTGTTGTAACAGAAACAGCTACCCTAGTAACTTGTAGGGCCGCCTTCCGGAGATAAGGCACGCAGCTACAGTTACCGGCTGATAATGACACGGCGGCAACCGTTATCCCCGCCGCGCCCCCGGGGGATGCCGCGCCCCGGGAGACAGTCACGAGCCCGTCGAGGTTCGTTTGGGTCAGCACTGTTCTCGCGGACAACATTTACCTCGGGCACCTTAAAACCTTGTACCACTCGGGTCTGCGTTTCCCACCCAAAGGAACCGCTACGGGCCCGCGACTCTCATGATTCCTTTGGAAAAGCAGAGCAGCCCTCGTGCTGGTGTCCCCCAGCGCTCCCAGAAGACGCCAGGGCCCGTGAGACAGATGTTCCCTACACAGCTGGACTTCCACGCCGAATCACAGAGTCCCCGGGGTTGGCAGGGACCTCTGGAGATCAGCCGGTCCAAGCCCCTGCCGGAGCCGGGGCACCCAGAGCAGGGGGCACAGGACGGCGCCCGGCCGGGTCGGGCATGTCTCCGGGAGTGGGGAGACTCCACCCCGGCTCTGGGGCAGCCTGTGCCAGGGCTCCGCCACCCTCAAAGGGAAGAAGTTCCTCCTCGTGTTCAGGTGGGACTTCCTACGACTCCACGCTGCGTACCTGCACTGCCTGACTCCCCCGCGCCGCTCCAGAGGGTCTTTACAGGGCTTGGGTTCCCCTCGCAGCTTGAGCGGCAGGGGGGTCCACGTCCCTTAACAGGCTGCTACCGCAACGCGGGGTCTCCACGGGCTGCCGCGGCGACTCTGACAGCAGGGGTGTGCCCACGGCACAGGTAGCGCTTCTACATTTACTGCACTTAGCATCCCTTGTGTTAAAAGAGCCCTTCAAGATCATCGACTCCAACCATAAACCTATGCCAAACCCACCCCTAACCCACGTCCCTCGGCACCACGTCTGCCCGGCTTTGAAATCCCTCCAGGGACGGCCATTCCACCCCCTCCCTGGGCAGCCTCTTCCAACGCCCGAGAACCCTTTTTAGGGCAGAGAACTTTTTCCCGATATCCAACCTAAACCTCCCCTGGCACAACCTGAGGCCATCTCCTCTTGCCCTGTCGCTTGTTCCTTGGGAGAAGAGACTGACCCCCCACCTGGCTACACCCTCCCTTCCGGGCAGCCGGAAAGAGCGATGAGGTCTCCCCTCAAGCCTCTCTCCTCCAGGCTGAACGATCCCAACTCCCTCAGCCGCTCCTCAGGAGACTTGTTCTCCAGACCCCTCCCCGGCCCCGTTGCCCTTCTCCGGACACGCTCCAGCCCCTCAATGTCTCTCCCGTACTGCGGTGCCCAAAACTGAGCGCAGCACTCGAGCTGCGGCCTCACCGGTGCTGAGCACAGGGGCGCCGTCACCGCCCTGCTCCTGCTGGCCACGCCATTCCTGATACGGGCCAGGACGCCACTGGCCTTCTTGGCCACCTGGGCACACTGCTGGCTCCACTTCACACAGGTCTCAGAGGTGCCAGGAGCGTGGCAGAGATTCGCCTTCACAGGCTGCAGCACTCGCATCGCCGCAACAAAGCGCAAACCTCTCGCAGACAACCTTGCCCGCAGTCGACGACAACAGGTTACAACGGCACCCCGAGGACTTCTTAGTACGCTGTGTGTCTCCTGCAGGGCGCGCTCACAGCCCCTGAGCGACGAGTCAGTCGGGGTCCTAAAGGGCTCCCCGCAGCGTTCTCCCCTCTGCCACCGAAACCCGTGCGATTGCAGGGCGAGGCAGGGGAGCCTCTCCCTGCTGTATCGCTTCGAGAAACCCCTGAGGCACAGGCTTCACCTAAACCGGGAGAAACCCCTCCGGTGTGCAGCTCATTCACACCACACCCGCCACCTACACGCGCACAACCTTTAACCCCCCATTACGTCCTACCCCTACGGGGTGAAAAAGCAACCTCTGCGTACCCGTGCCGTGTATTTTAAACGCTATGCTACAGTGACCCGTGCAGAGAACACAGGTCGCCTTCGCAAAAAGGCAGACTCGCTTCTCCCCTGGTAAAACGACGCCACCGACAGTCACTCTGGAATATTCCAGTCGCCAGCGGTGCGGGCAACCCCTCCGTGCCCGGCTGCCCACGTGGGCCCCCGGCTTCGGCCGGGAGACGGTGGACGCACTCTCGAGTGCCTCCCTCCCTCCCGGGGACAGCCTGCACCCTGGGAAGGTCCTGCGTTTCCCCACGGTGGACTGTCGGGTACGGACTCACCTTCCCCCGGGGGTCGGCCAACAACGCCCTGGCGCTTGGTAGCTTGTCCCTCAAAAGCAGCCCAGACACACTGGGCTCGAACTGACATCGCTCACACCTACCCAAGCTACCTACTCTACCTTGCGCTCCCCAAAGGTAGGCTTTTCACGTCCACCTACAATCTATGAGAGCATTCAGCTACTGACATTCCGGACATCTTAGTGTTGCCTTTGGGCAGCGCACGTAGAAGACATCCCGCAAACGAAAACGCAGGGCAACTCGTACCCACTGACCGAGGCAGACTCTGCCGGCCCCGGTAAGACTCTAGCCGCCTGCTGGTACGGACCTCAACCTTCATTAGCGGTTTACCTGATAGGGCTGAGCTTGACTTGTTCTCCTGCAACCTGATCCAACTTCACACTTCATTCACCCTTTACAACACCGTACTGTTGGAGCTTGTCCTGCAATCACCTCTGAGGACAATATCCGACTGCGCTGTGCCCGAGGCGAGCGCTGTGCACTTTACCGTCACCCGAGGTGCTCCGGGTATTACCGTTTCCAAATACCACGTTTCCAAAGTGGAGTTTCAATTACTAAGCACATCAAAAGGCCCTTCCTTCATAAAGACCCAACCGACGTGCCAGTCCGTAATCCCAGCGTTTGGTGTACGCTCCTTCCCGCCCGAGACCCTCGCGCGTTCAAGATGCTACCGCCTTTGAGACCTCCTGTTACTTGGAAACGTACAACGGCCTTTTCAACAGCCAAGGCCCGTCCACGTAGAGAAGCCCACGTTTAAAGAAGCGCTTAGAGTACGCCCAGGCCTAGGTTTACGAGCAGCACGTGCTCGAGCTTTAAACGCTTCCTGAAACTGACTGACTTCTTCACGTACTCTACAGACCTTTCTCTGCAGAACATACAGACCACCTCGCAGGGTTCATATAAGCTGCTTTTCGCAGCCAGGTTTTGCCCTCAGAGGCTTTCTCCATCCTGTCTTTAGATCCTTCAGGCTTGCGCCTGGACTTTTCAAGACTTTAAAACTGACACTTCCGCTCCTCAGGTTACGCAGCCTTCATCTCCGTCCTCTACCTACACGCCCTTCCGACAGAAGCACCTGATGTCCCGAACCAGCGGCAGCTTGCCAGCGCCTTCTGCAGCGTTGGGTCTTACGTGCCATCCCACCCTCCCGAAGAAGACCTCTACCTCGACTCCCAGAGGGCTTCTCCCCTGCCCTTCGGAAGCTTCCCTGACTCCTTCCTGCCCAGAGACGGACGCCAAGAGCCCCTCCGCAACGCTCGCGCGCCGGCCTGCGCAAACTTGGCAACATTCCCGCGGTTCCCACTACCAACAGAAATTACACAGCCTTCACGATACCGAGGGAGCGCCACCTTACCTTCACGCTTCCCACGTCTCCGCGGCGTCTCGCGCTTCCCTGCGGAGTGACGCTGTCCTCGGATTGCCGAGCGCCTCCGGCGGACGGGTGGCTCCATCCAGTCTCCGCTTGAGTCAGCAGTCACCATCTCCCACCACCATTTCCTCTTTCGCCCAGTTACCCCACCTCCCCATGCGCTTTGGGCCGCTTCCAGGTGGCCGACTGCTTCTCGGCCCGTTTCGGCGCTCTCCGCATCGAGATGCTCCCTTGCTCCTGAAGGTACCCTGGAGGAGAAAAAGGGCGATGGCTGGCGAGGCGTGCGGAGCTTCTGCAGAGGGTCCCGTTTCACGAGACCCGGACGCCTTTGCGACAGCTCTCGGCCTCGCAACGCTCCCTTGCTCCTGAAGGTACCCTGGAGGAGAAAAAGGGCGATGGCTGGCGAGGCTTGCCTGCCTTCCATCCAGCGTCCTGTTTCACGAGGCCCGGACACCTTTGTAAGAGCTGCTTGCTCCTGCTCGGAAGGGAAAAACAAAACCAGGTCTGCCAATGACACGGTGCCAACAGTCACACCTACCCTACGTACATCGCCCCCCTGCTACGTAGCTCACCTGCCGGGGGAGATCCAACCATGTTTACCTGAAAGAGTATTCCCTGCGCTACACTGTTACGCTTTACGCATCCCTTTTACAGCTTTTAAAGCACAGTTCTCTAAACTGGAGGACTTAGGGTGCCTACGCCCCTCTACCGTTACGTTCGCCTGGAAGCGCGCTTCGGGCAATGTCCGAGGTTTCCTTTATGCCGAGGGACTGTTACCCCCGGGTACTTTTGGCTGGCAACGCACTTTTACCCCGGTCTGCCGTGCTCAACGACATTGGGAAAGACAGCACCATACAGACCCCACCTGACAAGTACCACGTCAGTCGCTTAAGGCACGTCTTCCCTTCTGAGCATTGCGAAGATGCTCGACGCCTACCCTTCACGTCCTTTACAGTTCTTGGGCCACACCTGTCAAGGCCCGGAGGCGCTTCCATGCCGCTCCATATTTGCCTCGCTGAAAAGCGACGGTTCGGAACGCTTCCGTCGCCTACCAAAGCTGGCTTACCTGTGCCCTGCGATTGAAGGTTCGGGCCACTTCCACCCGAGCGAGGAGCAACCTGCAAAAGGCGGCAAGACGAACAATTACGCTGCTTCCTTCAGGTGGTTCAGTTCTGTCCTGGCGGGCTTACGCAGTCTCAGGGATTTTGGTAAGAGGCCCACAGTGTCAAAATGACAATTCCGACCTGTAATGACCTGACCTTCACATTCTTCCCAAACCATTATGCATTTGCAAGGGGTTCCTTGTAAAAACAGACAGGTAGGCGGCCTAGGTAACGGCACGGGTTAAGCTTACAGAATGTACTGTTCCCGTTACAGATTTTTCCTGAACGGTGCCCACTGACAATTCCTTCATGAGACCTTCTTCCTCGCTACTATCAACCCTTGCCTTTCAGGGCTCCTTCCGTCTCGTAGGTCGCTTACACTTCAACGAGGTTCTGCTTCAACCACTTAACACTTTACCCTTCAATACCTTGGTACTAAAGAGGCTTAAGGTTACGTAACATTTTTGGACCGGCAACTCACCCAAACTCAACCTTACAAAGTCACCTGAAAACGCTCAGGTCACTCTGAATTCTTACCCTGAAGTACAGGAGTCTCCTACCAGTTCTTACAGTTTACCAGAAGAGGATTAATGGACCTTTACCTTTTCTACAACTCCGACTGTACTCTACAGGGACTGAGGTTCACAAACGGTCCCCGTGATAGCCGAACGCTTCCAGTACGGTCAGGGCATTACAGGACTCTCGCACCAGTTCTTTGGGTCTCCTGCTTTTCTAATGCGTTTGAAGGACTACAGCTGCAAAGAGGCGCTGTCGTTGAATTTGAGGAACTTCGGGCAGAGGGTTCGACCGCTGCCGCCTCCGACCTCACGCTGCACTTCAGTCCAGCGGAAAGCCGCACAGAGCACTACCATCTATCTCAGGACACCGTTACACAAGCCAGCCTTACCCTACTCACCTCCACGGACCCAGACGAACTCAGGCTACGATCCCTTCCGGCACAGCCGACCCTCCTCAAACCAGCTTTCCCACCGCCTCTCACAGCGCCTCGACCGTCGCGACCGACCTTACCTGTCTCTCCGAGCGCTCCCCGCATCCCCAGGGCGCTGGCCAGGACGCCGATGCCGTACCGCCACGCCTCACACGGGACGGGAGCTGCCTGTCCTCGCGGAGGTCCGTCGTCACGTAGCGTAGGGGCTGTTGGCCGTTTGTCGGCGCAACGAGCAGGTTCGGCCGTTACGCTTCACCTTCCAAGGCAACAACGCGGCATTATGGATTTACCTCTCCTCCACTAGACACCGTGGCACCTGTGGAACGACGCCGGCCCAAGCCGCTGGGTTCGCACGCTTGACAACACGCCTCAGCGTCCAGAGCTCGGGGAAAGCTGCTGACCTTTCACGCCAGACAACGCAGCGTGTCGCCGCAGGTCCGCCGTCTGCACGGCCGTTCGGGAGCTCTTTCCGTCTTCTTCGGCGGGGGTGCGCGCTCCAAAGGCACCCTGCCATCACCTAGGGTTCAACCGGTAGGCGTAATAGCGACGATAAAAATGACAGCCTTTCAGTATCTGCAGGGAGCCTACAGGAGAGCTGGAGAGGGACTCTCGGTCAGGAAGTCCAGTGATAGGACAAGGGGTAACGGTTTTAAATTGGAAGAGGGGAGATCTAGATTGGATAGTAGGAAGAGGTTCTTTACTGTGAGGGTGGTGAGGCACTGGAGCAGGTTGCCCAGGGAAGCTGTGGCGGCCCCATCCCTGGAAGCGTTCAAGGCCAGGCTGGACGGGGCTTGGAGCAACCTGCTCTAGCGAGAGGTGTCCCTGCCCAGGGCAGGGGGGTTGGAACCTGATGACCTTTAAGGTCCCTTCCAACTCTAGCCGTTCTATGATTCTACGACATTACCATCGCAGACCTCGCAACGCTCCATACCGCTATTCTCCTCGTCACACACTCGCCCTCAAACCACCCAGGGTAACGGTTTGCGCCGCTTCCTGCCTGCCGTGCCTGGGATCTGCAGCATGGAGCCCTTCAGTCGCAGAGGCGGTGCCCGACTCATGAGCATGCCGTGCGGGAGCTCCTCATAGGTCCACTTACCATGAGATTCCTTTTAGCCTCGGCAGCCATCGTGGACGTGACCAGTGGGGTTTAACGGTCAGCTTCCCGTCACCTTAATGTTTCCCACCCTTGGTTAGGCTTCCCGCCACAGGTAGCGTCGAGGCTCCGGACGTCCACGCCCAGTCCCGTGTTCCTACCTACGGCAGACGGCGTTCCCACCCGCCGGCACTGCGGATCGGCTCCCCGAGTTCACGCCTTTGACAGAGGCGTTAGGCCACCAACAGGGTGGAGCGCACCAAGGGGATGCTCCTGCTCTTGGTGGGTGACGTCTGGCATCCTTTGTTACACCTCGGACCTTTAGCCCTTACGTTCCTCAGACCATCTGTCCATTACAAACTGTGCCCGAACTGCCTTCGCCTTAGGATAAACGTAACAACATTACTGTCAGCGGCTGTCCTCAGGCAGAAATTTAAAAAACACCTGAGCTCTCTCAGGTTTGCCACTTCCCAGCTTTACACCGCTTCGCGTACTTCCCGGTAGCACCACGAGCTCGCTGCCCACACGGCCTGCGTTCCACCGTTCCTTTGGCTTACAGATCTCGCGCCTCACGCGCGCAGCTCCCAGACCTCACCGTTTCCTGCTGCCATCCCACTCACCACGTACAGAAGCGGTGCTGCCTGCTGCAGGTCGTGCTTCTCGGCCCCTAACGCTTTGCGTGGCCCTTGCGACGCCACTTCCGGGCTGCGCCGGGGCTCCTTCTCAACGCCGACGCCCTCGAAACGTCGGAGCGATGTGGCCGAGAGCCCGACCGCATCAGACGCTTACTCCTACCTCCAGAGAGAGTCCCACGTGGTAGGAGGTCCGCCGTTGGTCACCACCGTTCGAACCTTCGCAGGACCACCATCCCAACCTTTCTCGCCCTCAGGTCCCCTGCGGCTCCAGGTTTCCACAGCACCGCAGTGACACTCCCACGTACCTACCACGATTGCACCAGCCTTAAGGGTATCCAGCCATTGGCTTGAAAAAGCGGTACGGCTGTCAACCCTTTTGCCGCTCCTTGCGAGTGCAGCAGATTGGTTCGGTTTCAGCCCTTCCTTGCGCCGTACCCAGCGGTGAGGCTGCTCTGCTTCACCGAGTTTGCTCTTCAGCCTTGAGGGCTCTACCTTGCCACTGGGGATCTCACTGGAACAGCACAGGCACAAGTAACTCGAATGCGGTGGCTGGCGATACCAGTGTTTACTCGGTAGACTCTACCGCTGGTAGACATCTTCAGTACCACAAACCTCCTAAAACGTCACTTAGCTTGCCTTTGCCAACAATACCTGCGCGCCTGCAGAGGTGTCACCCTTGACTTACCTACGGAACGACTACTTAAGACGTTGGTGAAACCTTGCCCGAGGTGCACGTAGGTTGCGGACAAGCGGTCTGGACTTCAGGACGTTTAACGCGTACAACGTGTGTAAGTATGTGTCAGAAAGTGCCGCAGCCGGTACAATTCCAGTATTTAGTGCGATACCTGCTTTACCTCAGTACTCCGCTAAGACCTCCTCTTGGTACATCACTGCTTCAAACTGCCCGCGCTTGTTGACGCTTCGGTGACCGTTTGCACGAGGTGCTCACCTAGCCTCCGACGGTCGCCTTAAAGTGCGTTTCTGACATGTACTACAAACAACACCACACCGCCGCGTAGCCTGCATACACAACAGCTCAGGGCTGTTGCTTAAGAGCCACGCCGTTACCGTTGCATGTTCATCAGTTCCCTGTTACAGCTCAACGTTCTTAGTCTGCGTCACCGGAAAGGTCACTCCATAGTTCCTCCCGCTAAGAGGTAGGCCTCTCTCGGTCTGTTCGTTCAAAGTCCCTTACCTGGTACGTTCCGCTGCCGTTCCACCTTCTCCAAGTCTTAGCTGCAGCGTCCTAAGTTCAAAGCTTCGCGCCTGGTTTGAAAGTCTGAGAGTGGTGACGCTCCTGCACTCTACCATCATTTTCTGACTCTAAACCGTTCGGGACCTTCCCTTCCCTTCCCTCCAGAGCTTAGTCCCAACACTTCTCTACCAACTGGAGGATACTGCGATCTGGACACATCTTCCTACGTGCCACACAGCCTCCACCGCCACCCAGGCACCGACCCCCGTGGCCCCTGGCACTTGGTACCCCCCTGCCCGCTCCCAGTGTCCAGCCGTCTCCTGCCAGAGGGGATGAGACAAAGCACCGGGCCCTCGCTGTGCTGCTGCCTTCGGCACCGCCACCCACATGGCACAACCTCCTGCCCGATACTCCCACAGACATGGCCACTCACGACTGCGCTGCTGACGCTGCCCCCCCCCATCCCTCCCTGACACCAGTACCCCTCAGCATCGCCCAGAACTGATACAGGCATCCCCACGCTTACCAGTATTTCCAACGTGCTGCAGGCTGGAGAGTGGGGCGGAGAGAAACCATACGAAGCTGGGGAAAGGCCGGTGTAGGGTCCTGCTCCTGGGGGGGGAATAACCCCACGCACCAGTACAGGTTGGGGGCTGAACTGCTGGGAAGCAGCTCTGCAGAAAGGGACCTGGGAGTCCTGGTGGCCAACAGGATGCCCACGAGCCAGCAGTGTGCCCTCGTGGCCAAGAAGGCCAGTGGCATCCTGGGGGGCATCAAGCAGAGCGTGGCCAGCAGGTGGAGGGGGGTCATCCTCCCCCTTTATTCTGCCCTGGGGCGGCCACAGCTGGAGTGCTGCGTCCAGTGCTGGGCTCCCAGGTTCAAGGACAGGGAACTGCTGGAGAGGGGACAGCAAAGGGCTATGGAGATGCTCAGGGGGCTGGAACATCTCTCTGATGAGGAAAGGCTGAGGGAGTTGGGTCTCTTTAGTCTGGAGAAGAGCAGGCTGAGGGGGGATCCCGTCAGTGCTGAGCAATACTTCAAGGGAGGAGGGTGTCGGGGGGAGGGGGCCAGGCCGTTTACAGTGGTGCCCAGGGACAGGACAAGAGGGAATGGGAAGTAGGAAATTCCATCTGAACACGAGGAGGAATGTCTTTCCTTCGAGAGTGGCAGAGCACTGGAAGAGGCTGCCCAGAGAGGTGGTGGAGTCTCCGCCTCTGGAGACATTCCTCTGGAGACATGACTCTGGACACCATCCTGTGCCCCCTGCTATGGGTGCCCCTGCTCTGGCAGGGGGGTTGGACTACATGGTTTCCAGAGGTCCCGCCAACCCCCAGGATTCTGGGATTCTACAAAGAGCGCCAGCAGCAACATCGTGGAGCCCTATGTCCCCCCAACACATCCCCCAGCCCCACCATGGGACGAGCCCTGGCACCGCCCGCCTCACCCCACACATTTGCTGGATGCTCATACTACCTCTGCAGGGGTTTGCCCCATAGTGGCCCATGTCACCTGGGACAGCCCGCAGGGACCTGGCTCAGGACACGCACCAACCTTGTGGCCGCACACTGCTGGCCACCTGCAGCCCCCCAACCACTGCGGGGTCTCGCTGCCAACTGCCATGGGGCAGGTGCCATGTTACAGACCCCACAGCCGCCTCCCCATCACGCTGCCACCAGTGGCATCTCGTGCAGGGACCACGGTCCCCTGCCACCGCCTCGGGGCGGAGCTCCTCTTTCACTGGGGCAACACACATCGCAGGGGGGGGCAGTGCAGGGTGCTCTCCCGCTCCATCCCCACCATCATGGCCTGCTGGGGACCACCCCCCAATGCTGAGTCTTGTGGATGCCCCCATACGCGCCAAACTGCCACCAAGGAAGGGATGCAGCGTGCAGGGGGGGTGGACACACACGAGGTGACAGCACGTTGTGATATGACAGGCTGCGACACCGGCCAGCGCCTCCCACAACATTGGAGTCCCGCTTCCGAGCCCCTTCCCTCCCAGCGTTACATGCTGGAACGCTCCACCGAGGAAGGGGGACACCCCACGTTGCTCCAGCTCCCAAACATCGCTGTGGCTTCCCATCCCAGGCGGCAGGGAACCCCACCGCAGCACCCCGACCACCCAGCTCTGCTTCCAGCACAGTGCTGGGAACACCCCGCCTGCCACCACTCTCCCAGCATCCATCACCACGTGGATCAAGACACCAACCTTTAATACCCCGCGGAGTGGCACATACAGTCACTTGGCCATCGTACCCACCTTCCCACCTCCAGACCCTCCCAGCGCAGTCCCACACCCTGCCCTTCTCTGCCCGCAAAACCTCTGGCCGGGCTGCACGGTGGCCCGGAGCGACCCACCACCCTGCCCCAGCGCTCGCCCGGTGCCCGACGCAGGTCTGGCACCGCCACCGCTGCCACTCGCCGGGCCGGTGACAATGGCGGTCACTGGGCTGGTGACAGTGTCGCTCCTAAGCCAGGCACCGTCCGTCACGTCCCCCGTTGAGCACGAGGCCCCGCCGTCCAGCTCTGCTCGATGTCCTCCTCCAGCGGCCACCACAAGACGATGGGGCGCCATGGCCACCACCTCTCCAGGACTCCAGCACGGGACCCATCCACACCTCCCGGTCAGCCTCTTCACACCCACTCCCAACCATGCAGCCGCCTCTGTCCCCTGCAAACCCCACATCTCCCCGGCTCCTCCTGGGAACACGCACCACCCCGCTGGCCCCCCACCCACCGTGGAAGGAGAACCCCTGCTACCAGGCTCAGCTTCCGGGCCACTTCACTGGTCCCGGAGCTGGCAATGCCGTGCAGGTCCCAGGGGCCCCGGCTCGAACCATGCCCCCCCCCCCCAGGACCTATCAGCCCCCCGGACCATCCAATGTCCCTCTAGATGCCCCCATCCAACATCAGCTGTCCTCCAGTAGCCCAGGGCCAGCAAGGTCCCATCAGATATCCAAGAGCCAGCTCACTTCCTCGAAGCATCCAAGGACCTACCAAGTCCTCCAGAACCCCCCAAAAGGGTCACCTCGGAGGTGACCGGAACCTGGCCCCTCTCCCCCCACACTCCAGCCCAGCCTCCAGCCCCTCGGTGCCACGGCTCCCACCGCCCCCTCCCCACAGCCAGCGCCAGCCTGCGGGCTGGCTGCCCACGCCGCAGGGACCCCCGCCGGCCCCACTGCACGACTTGGGCCACCCTCACAAGCTGATCCCTGGCATTGCCACGGGCAGCCCCCTGGCCCCCCCACCCTTCCCCAAAAAAACAGCGGGACACGGGAGACCAGCTCAGCACTTCTGCCTTTATCCCACTCCAGACTTGCCGCACCACGCGCCGCCACCTCAGTTTTGGCTCATTTTCTGCCAACGACAAGACACGGGGTGGGGGGGAAACACGGTGAGACCCTCGGCTGGGTAGAGATAGGGACAGCACAGCCATCCCCTGGGAGCAGGGGACATCCACACAGAGCCAGGGGCACCCACCTCGTTGATCCAGCTGATGTAGGCGGACACCCGGGTGAAGACTGTCGGCTTCTTGGCCGTGTTGCAGCCCAGCCCGGAGCCGAAGCTGACGATGCCGTTCACTTCCCACAGCCCGTTGCGCTGGCAGTTCAGGGGGCCG
>VZSF01001247.1:0-19122 GCA_013398295.1 Chionis minor
CCCCGAATAAAGGGGAAAAAATAAAAGGCAGCTGCTGAGACGGAGCCGGAAAGCTGCGGGGTGGGGGGGGCTGGGGGGGCGCCCGCGGTCGCAGGTCCCTGTGCGGGGGGAGCGGGGTGCGGGACCCCCCCGGCACCCGCAGGGCGGCGACGCGCAGCCTTGTCCGGGCGTCGGAACTTTCCCCCCCCCCGTCCCGCAGAACGGGCGACCGGAGGCAGCGCCCGAGCGCTCCCGCTTCTCCTGCACCCCGGCCCCGCCGCCCCTGGCCGCCCTCCCGCACCGCTGCCTGTCCCGGAGCCTCCCCGCGTCCCGAGGGAACGCGGCACCTCCGGGGCTCCGGCGAAGCGTCAGCGGCTCCGGGCTGGAGCGGGACGCGGAGCAGTGCCGTCTCGGTCTAACCTCTCGCTCCGCTCCCTCGGAAGGGCCCGCGCTCGCCGACATCCCCGACGTGCTCGATGCTCTGGGTCAAACGCCGATGGCGTCTTCCAAAGAAAAGTTTAAAATATTTATTTGCTTGGGAAGGCGGTGAGCGCTGGCGCTGCCAGAGATAGGGATCTCGGCTCCTCAGAGGCTCTGTGGGATCATAACCACTTGTATTCTGGGAACGCTGGGGAAGATCGACCGAGATAAGCACCCTGCTTCCCTCCCGCAGCCCAGGTGAAATTCCTGCCCAGGACCGTGCCAGGGTGCCGGGCCGGGCTGCGATCCTGCGGCACCCCAGGGACAGCCTGTGGGAAGAGCGACCGACATCACTGCATGGACGGGGTCGGAGCGCTCCCGAAGGCCGAGGGGATGGGAAGAGCCGTGGGTCACGCTCCTGGGGGGGAAAAGCAAAGGGGCTGCGGCTCGGGGTGCTGCAGGCAGAGGCTGGGGATCCTCCAGCAGCTGACGGACGACAGCGGGAGCAGGGAACCGCTGGCGTCGTTCGGTTTCCCCGCACCTCAGAACCGGGGGACGCTGCGACACCGGGTGCTGAGCTGGCAGCCCCGACGCTCGCTCCGAGACGGGGAGCTGGCATGTCCCTGGCGGGACTCCCAGGCGGGAGCGGGATGCGAAGGATCAGGCAGAGCAAGGGCTCAGCTTCGTCACAGCCTGCTCTTTGCCTCTGACCACAGTCAGGACTTTTCCCCTCCTTGGACAGACACCGTCCGACGTCACCGCAGCCCCGGCCTTCACACTCCAGCCTGGTGAAACATTAAAAGCTTTTCTGTCCCGAAAAACCGCTGGCCAAGTGGGAAAGCAGAGCTTCGCAGCCAGCCGCTCCGTCGGGGAGCTGGAGTTCCTCCCGCTGTTGTGTTTTGCCTTGTTTTTCCTGCAGGTGAACAAATCCCCGGTGTAAAATCAGAAAGCAAACAACATCGGATCCGGGATGGGGGTAGGGATGGGAGCTCCGAGAGCTCGCGCTCCCTCAGCCAAGCTCTTGCAACACCGCGCGGAGCCGCGTGTGCAGTCGGAGCACAGGGCAGGGGCTGCGGACACTGGGTCACAGGCGGAAAAGTGTCACAGATTAAATATTTTTAAGGTGGGGAAGGACAGAATTGGCGAAGCGCATGGAATTACCCGCATGGTAGGACCGAGCGCTTGACATCTCTGTATCTCTCTGGCAAGGATGAATTAACCTCTTGGACGTTCCAGCACTTCACCCCTCTAAGGCTGTTTTCCAAGGGAGGAAACTGAGGCACAGGGAGAACCGCTTCGCGTACAGCCTCTGCCTTTGGCCCTTTGCCACCAGCTGAACCGCCCTCATTTGCAGAGGGCACCGAGTAGAAGTTGCTCGTTAGTTTCTGAAAATTACACTCGTGGTTGTCCCCGAAGGGAAATTCTGCCTTTTTACTGCACAGGCAGGGGGCAGTTCCAGCTGCGGGGCGCGCAGGAAGCTCTGCCAGCTTCTGCAGCCTTTGGATAATGGCACAACTTCAAGGAAAGAAGGTCCTGAAGAGGCCACCTGGTCAACCACCTGTTCCAAAGCAGACTCTTGATTTTTTTGTTTATGAAACTTGAGGTTAAAGCCTCCAGCGAGATCCCCCCCGGTCGCTTTCCGGGACCGTCCATCCCAACACCAGCCCTCCCGCACTATGGAGTCGCCCCGAGGCCCAGCAGCGCAGTTCACTCCACGGCACAGGCCGGCTCCCCCCTCGGTGCAGCTCTCCCAAGTGTTTGAGGACTCTTCCTCACGCCTCTCTCCAGCGTTCTCCAGACTAAACAAAGCCGTTTCCTTCAATCTGTCCTTGCAGGTCATGTTTTTCCTACACCTCTGCTCATTCTCACTGCTCGGCCCTGGCCTCCCTCCAGCTCCTCCCAGAACTGGACAGGATTCCAGCAGAGGCCTTGCCACTATCTAGGAGAATTGTTTCCTAGGTCTGGCAATCGGCGCTCCCGTTTATGCATTCCGCAGGGGTGCCTGCTTTTTTTGTTGTTGTTGCAACAACACGACTCTTTTGACTGGTGTTACACTTCACTGCAACCCCTAGACTGCAACCCCTTCAGAAAGCCCTTAGGAATTGCACCAGCTTCAGGACAGAGCTGCTCCCCCTGCTCGGGCCGCTGAACTCTGGCTCCAAGTCCTGCTTCCAGACCAAGCTTCAGGCTGTTCTCTGGAATATCCAGTAGCCGATACCCTTTGACACAGGAGATGGGTGACGCGAACCGAGCGCTCCTCGGCCCTGCAAGCCGCTTTTCTGCTAAAAAAACCCCTCTGTAGATATAAGCCCCCCGACGGACAGCCGGGTAGCCAGGGGGGTGAGCATCTGTCTGGCTCACGCAGCAGCGCTGCCTCACCGGAGCCGCCTGCGCAGTTCGCGGAGGCTGGGAAGGGAGCAGCGAGCGTCCCAGGAGCCGCAGAGTCAAGCGTTTGCTTTGTGTCCTAGCCCTGGGCAGGAACAGGGGAGAACGCCAGCTTCTGAAACAAGCCAGGCCCAGCGCTCGGCGAGGGAACTGGGAACAGCTGGCAGCAATAGACAGAGCGTAATGTCAGATCTGGCTCGGACTCGCCTCCCGAGACCAAAGACTGTGAGAGCTGGAGAGAACAGGAACGCCGTCTTCCAGCTGTGGGAACCAAAGCAGCAAAAACCCAAAGCGAGACATCAGGAAACAGCCCTGGCCTCGGGGTCCTCCGTATGAGGGGGGACAGCCCGTATTATCTAATGAAACGACATATCCGTGGGACACGGACAAAGACGATTTTACGCAGGAATTTCCCCTGATCTGGGTGTAAAGATATTCAGCTTCGCAGCGGTTCTAATTTGTGCCGTTTCCTGTAATCCCTGGAAAGAGGTGAACCAGGGCTCTCGTCTTCCCAGAGAGCCTTAAAGCTGACCGGTACCTGCTGCTGCCGCCAGTGCAGCATCCAAAAAGCCACTCCGATACTTGCGCTGCTCGTAGGGCACCGCTCCGAAGCCGTGCTCTGAGAGGATGACACTATCGTGCTTCCTCGCCTTCCCGGTATTGTTTAGAAAAACTCTCTCTCTTCCTCCTACGTGGCAGCTGGTCCTTCCAGGTAGGGGAAGAGCCATCTCCTCTGCAGCTCTCGCTACCAAAATATCCTCCCAACGCACTTTCCCTTCGCTAACTTTTCACGCTCCTCAAGAACCACCTCGCTCCTTCCCTGCGGGAGAATTTTTTTGTGTTATTTTTCCACCCTTGTAAGCCTTAAGTTGTAAAGCAAAACACCTAAGCCAGACCAGGAGACCAGCGAGCCTCTAGAGGTGTTCAGAACCCTGTTAATTTAGGAGAACTAATTAGGAGATCTGTTGATAGAGAGCTGCTGTGCTCTTACTCTGCAAATACCTGCGTTCTCTTTTTGAGTACAAGGTATGCTGAGCCCGTAAACGCGTAAGCAGCTCCATGTGCCGAACGCTTCCATGATTAACACTGTGATGGCAACTTAAAAAGCACTAGCAAATGTTCGTTTGGAGTCTTGTCAGGCAATCGCGCACTTGAACCTTGACTTCTCGGTTCCCGGGAGACATTTCAGCAGATCACAAGTAGCTTCTGTCACAGACAGGCTTCCCACACGTTATTCCCAAATCTCAGCCGCTCCTGGATTTAGCTTCTCTTCAGAAACGTCAGCTCTACAGATGGAAATAACGAGGGGCAGAGAATTGAGCTGACTTGTGATTTTTATAGCAAACAGCAGGTTTCAGGTTTGCTTGAACAGCAAGGCGGCGCTCGAGCCCCGCTGCGCTTACCGGCGGCGTTTCGGTGGAGGGCCACCCCTACACCAGGACTCACCTGGCTCTGCTTTAGTTTCAGGGGGGCCCGTTTGCGGCAGGAGCCAACATGAACGTGGGAACAGCGCACAGCGAGGTGAACCCCAACACCCGTGTCATGAACAGCCGGGGCATCTGGTTGTCCTACGTCCTTGGAATCGGGCTGCTGCACGTCGTGCTCCTCAGCATCCCCTTCTTCAGCGTCCCTGTGGTTTGGACTCTTACCAACATCATTCACAACATGGTAAGGGGACGCATGGCTGGCTTGACTTCCTGGGGTGCAGAGGGGCAATCTCCCAGCACCAGCTGTTCTTTTGAGAGCGATCTAGTAAGGTTCTCCTGGAAACAATCCCTTTCTCCATATTTCCAAAGATGCGGGCTAAGTTACTCAACCTCCACCCCTCAGACTGCACCTTTGCCTCCAGGTCATACATTTAAATCCAGCCTAGGTACTGAGGAGACAGCAAACACCTGGGGAGGCTGCTCAGAGGGGACACAATTCATTTGCCTGCAGGGTAAGTTCCTTTGTCACGTCCCCCTTGGGGACAGCAGAGGAATGCTCTGTTCCCCTCCTTGGGGAACAGAGGAATAGCTGTGACAGGCCACAGAGCCTGGCAGGACGGCTGTCACTTCAGGCGATACAATCTGAATTGGCTTCATCAGTTTGGAGGAAAAAAACCACCAAAAACCACCAACCCCACTCCCACATTAAAAAGCAAGTTTTCTTCTACTCAAAGTAAAAGGTTAATCCAGGAGCAGATTCTGCCCCTTCCAAGGATCAGGTACCCAGACAAAGGGCTGTGGCAGTGCTGTGCCAGGGCTGCGCAGGTAACGCAGCGCACGGTCAGCAGACGCACGGTCGGGGGGCGCAGGGCACGGGTTTCCCCACTCACTTCTGCGCCTCCACCGCCCCACTACACCAGCCTCGGCGTGCCCGGGGCCTGCGGCTGCGGAGCAAACCTCGCGGCAGCCCTTCACCTGCAGGCAGAGGGGACAAAATACTTCAGAGGTGCAGCAATTGCTTTTGTATCCTTTATTTTAAATAACATCTCAGGCCAAGAATATTCCCAAGACGGAAACGACACCCTTATTGGGGGCCCTTGTGCTAACGTTACTCACGTCTCTTCCTGGGGACAAAACAAGCCAACACACACGCACCAACTGGAGCGGCCCGGAGCTCAGCTCACACGCTGCCTCCTGCTTTTCATCTGGCTCCTTCCCCTTCTCTGGCAGCTTAAA
Source organism: Chionis minor (assembly GCA_013398295.1). NCBI lineage: Eukaryota > Metazoa > Chordata > Aves > Charadriiformes > Chionidae > Chionis > Chionis minor. The sequence continues at coordinate 5,448 of VZSF01001247.1, forward strand.
ACAATTCGGTCCTGGGAACAGAAAGGAGTTTAAAGGCCAGCAGTGCCTGTAGTTGTGCCTGTAGTTAAAAGACACGCGGCGTAGCCAGCCGCTTGCTGTTTATCTGTCACTCGTCTTCCACTTCAAGAGTTTCACTCGTAATCAGAGCAGTAGCAGACCCTCACTGCCTGCAGCTCTACCTGCACTTTTTTTAGAAAGCGTTTAGCGTTGCTGCTGCATGGCAGAGCGAGTCCATGCTAATCTCCTGATCCCAGAGATCCGAGTGCTGTAATCTTGCAACCACCTTCTTGGCTTGTGCCCAAGAGCCGAACGGGAGGCCAAGCCTGAACTAGCCCCAGCTAGCGGCCTTCCTCCCTCACTCTCGCTGCTTCGTTAGCCGCTGCGAGTCCGGCGCGTTTTCCAGCAGCGACGATGCATCCCCCTAGCGGAACAGCACGCCGGTGCAAGCTCCTGCAACGCTGCCGTTCATGCTGAAGCTGAACGTTCCCGGCGGCGTGGCAAGGGGCGCAGGGAACACTCCGTGCGCTTTACACCGCGTTTCTATTTGCTGCAGAGCATGTACATCTTCCTACACACGGTGAAAGGAACGCCCTTTGAGACTCCGGACCAGGGGAAGGCTCGGCTGCTCACGCACTGGGAGCAGATGGACTACGGCGTGCAGTTCACGGCATCCCGCAAGTTCCTGACCATCATGCCCATCGTCCTGTGAGTACCTGGGGGCAGCTGAGCTGTCGCACGCGCCTGTACCCATCAACGCTTTTGCCGCACGCGCTGCCCTGGGGAACAAACGCACCAAGCGCTGTAATTCTCTCTGTTCCCCTCCTTTCCAGGTATTTTCTAACCAGCTTTTACACAAAGTATGACCGGATACACTTCATAATCAACACCATCTCCCTTATGAGCGTCCTGATCCCCAAACTGCCTCAGTTTCATGGAGTCCGGATCTTTGGGATCAACAAGTACTGAACTGCGTGGCTGGAGCGAATGGAGAAGAAGCAGGGGAGAGGGGGAAGTTCCTTCTCTCTAGTCCTGCTTCTCCACCCCCACGCACACCGGGATACAATTTCACAGCGGCTGTTTAAATGCAGTATCCAATAGACATATACCGCATGCTGGATCCTCATGCCCAATAAGTCTAAACAAGCTCCAGAGTAGAGTTTAGTGCAGAGCAGGATGAACGACGCTGGATTTCTTTTATTCCAGTGTCATAAATAGATGCAGATACACTGAGACTTCAAGGTACAACGAGGATGAATTCTGGGGAGATTGTCATCTATCCCAGACACTGAACGAAGAGAATAGGGATGAGGGGAAAAAGCTTTTAGTGCTGGTACTATTGCTGTGGTAAATGCACTTTAAAAAAATATATTTCCCTTTCTGAAGCTAGGTGCTTTAGGCAATATGTAGGGGAAATTCAAAGGGATACAGCCAGACTTTCACAATACTTGATTGTTTCGGGGTTTGAGTTCCATTTTTGGGTGGGGGAGTGGGAGGGGAAAGAGAATGACAGATTTTTATTTTGCAATCTTTTATGCCACTGAGGAAGGAAGTTCTTTTACTAAATACAGTACAGGAAGGAATGACCTGCAAATTCGACAAAGCTCTCAGTTTTCTACGGTACCATTCGTGTGGTTCAAGGGAAAAGGTCCATAGATCCTAAATCGTACTTGTTAGTTTCAGCTTGTACCAGAATCTGCCTGGGTGACTCTGCTCCCCACCCCAGAACGGCTAATTCGGAACCGTGGCGAGCGCTCCAGCAGTACAGCTTTGGATTAAGGGCTGGGCTACTGGTCGTTTTAACGATCAACAACAAATGCCACTGAGCTACTTGGCACACAGAGACTGCACGAGCCTGAGAGAAGCCGAAGGCTGACCGGTACAGGCCAAGGGAGAGATGGATAGCTGCTTGCTCCAATCAGTTAGTGGCTATAATTGGAATTTTTCTCCTCAGTCCAGCCCCTTGGTCTTTTAAGTCTGTGTACACCTTCCTGGGATTTGCCAATGGACTTAACTCAGTATCCGATCGAGGCAAGCGAGCCTGTGATTTCTGGCTTACCTGGAAGTCTGTCACTCTGCTCCACACAGAAGCGCTGCGGCAGCATCCCGGGAGCCCACAGGCAGCCACTGGCAGCGGTGAGGGAGCTGCAGGAGAGCAATCCTAGCAAGCAGCACCAGCAGCAGACCGAACTGACCAACAGAAGGCTGCAACGGGTCACTGACAATAACAGATTATCTAGTATAGGAATAAAATTGAGCCTTTTCCCCCATAAAGTTACCAGCTAGATAAAGTAGGTTGGCAGGTTCAGGTTTCCTGGCTGAGATCTCTTTCTAGTGTTCAAAGCAATCGTTTTTTCTTTTGGGTTGCGTGCCAGATGAAGTGTGTTTTTCCTCATGCTTCCCCTGTAAACTCATGAAAGCCTGTATTTTTGTTGTCTTAGTGCTTATATTGCCTCACACTTTTGACAATGGTATAAGCATTTTAAATACGCTATTTTTGTTCACACATTAGCCAAGTCTAGCTTTAGAGGTCATAGCGGATATTGTGGAGTTCTGTTTGATGGTCTGAGCGTAGGACATGGATAGGGGAACTTCAGGTTTGCTTGTAAGATCTAGTACTACTCCATGCATAATTTTAGGCAAGCCGCTTTACTTCTCTGTCTCAGACTTACTACTGGACTGCTGCAGAGAAGGGAAAAACATTTAGTGTACCTCAGAGGGCTGCTGGAATGCATAGAGAGTCATTACCCAATATGTTTGAAATGTGGAAGTATTTTAAGTGAAAAGGAGGTTTTGAAGAAGGTAGAAAGAAAAAAAGAGTGGCTTGATACCCAAGCGCTGTTCTCCAGCAAGGGAGTTTGACAGTTGTGCAATTTACTTGACTGGGGGGGGTTGAACCTTTTAACCAACGTGACGTAAGGACTGCTGCTTTAGTTAAGGTACTATATTCCCTAAAGCTAATATACTCTTTAAGCTACTAGACAATGACTTTTGGAAAAAAAAATTATTGTTTTCAAAATAGAGATATTTTATCAATCAGCTAAGTACCTTTGAAACGGCTAAGAAATCAGCGGTATGGATGCCCAGGGTGCTTACGGAAAGACCACTGCCCTCAGAGCGGTGGCGTCTGTCCTAATGCAGACTGTGTGTTGCTTAACAGATCTGAACGGCTGCCCACAGACACAACCTACACGCCAATGGTAAGTCTCCAGAGGGAAGACAACTATTTATTTATTTGGGTGGAATACAAGGGCAAAAACCTCAGCTTTTTTGCAACAGAAACAGTCTCTATATGCTTAAAAACATTAGCCCTACATGGACAGACATATACTGATTATTTCTAAGTATATGCACATTATACAAAGTCAAAGCAGTTTTGATGTTTTTAGCACAACATGAATTGAAGGCAGGGTCAGCTTTTCTCGCTGAAGTACAGCACTTCACACCATTTCCATAAAGGCCTTGGCATTACAACAGCTGAGGGTGTGAAGACATTATTTGTGCTGTTAACTGACATTACGGACATCTGATTCTGTTCTGTTGAAATTTAAAGATCAACTGTAAAACAGAATGGGATTATAAACTTCTCAAAAAGTTAAAGCCTAAAACCTTCTGTTAGGCAGAGCCTTAATTATAATAGTAAGCTTTTCTGATTTACCTTGTTCGCACAAATGATTAAAATAGCCATTTCACGTTACATGGCAAATGACATTCGTTACAACACAGGGATAGCATTTTTGCCATAGAGTAACTGAAGTTAACTTGGACTCATACAGTTAATCCAATTGAGGGAAACATAAATGAAAACTGGAGAAATATGGAAAGAAGCGAGAGCGCTGAAGAAAGATTTCACGTTAGTAATGTGGTGTGTTAAGTATCTACATAACATTAATAATGACTTGAACAATTATACATCTGATAGTATCTTCCTTAGGATCCTGTCTTAAGGGTAGGTATCAGAATTAATCAAAAATAGAAAATAAACCCTAAGTTAATTGTAATTAAACCGCTGTTGCTACTTGTTAGGTGTACCTGAGGTAGCTTGAAGTGAAAGAGTTCTGGGTACTGCTGGTCGAGCCTCCCTCATACGCCGGCTCCTTCCTGTGGGCGTCACAGGAGCCAGCGGTACCTGACCGAATTTCTGGCTGGCCGTCTCCACTGCAGCGGTGCGGCAGCAACGGACACAGCTCCAGGTCTCCTGGAACTCTGTACGGAAACCACTTCTGGTTTATTTGTGTGTGTTAAACTCATACAGAAGCGAGTTCAGCCCTTGAAGGCTAATCTTGCACACACACAAGTTAAAGAGCATAGTCAAGACACTAACATGGGATAGCAAACACTGTCATGGGATTTTCAGACCCGTACTTGCGGCTAACATAGCAGTGATCCAAGGGCAGAGCCTACCTTTTGCTTGGAGAACCAGAACGTGAGTGCAAAGACTGTCCATTCGTTCTTTTAGGCTGTAAACCTTTCTCCAAACACCTGCATGAAGGAGATAATTGTTATTGATTTTACATGGAATTGTGATCACATCACACTCAGATTTTCCTCTCAAACTTGTACTGGCTTCCTGTATAGTGACGAGAGGAAAGGTCTGCTGGAAAATTAAAGGCGGGCTCTGTCTTGTGACTGAGAAACAATTACTGGAGAAGCAGGTACTTAAAACAGGTTTCCTTTTTTGTTCTGCAATGAATGCAGAAGGAAGGAGAAAAGCTTTAGAAAACCATCACTCAAACTGTTCACAGGCACTGGCAGAAGCTGTCCCTCTGCCCCATCTTGTCCTGGGCAAAGCTGCTTCTAAGCCACTGCCGAGTCCGTGCATGTATTCCCAGAGTATGGCAGCTGCTGCACCAGGCAAGTCAGAACACAATCAAGTACTACCAACCCCATGCTTCCGAGTCTGCGATCCTGTCTTGGGATTCGTTAACATAACTAACAGGATGTCAGACAGTCCACCTCTTTGCAGGAAAAAGCCTTTAAAAAAAAAAAAAAAAGAAAGCCTGAGAGCTAGGGCTATTTAATTCCCAAATTATTTTTTGTTTTTTAGTTGTTGTTTAATTTTTTGTGGGTTTGTTTTTTGGGGTTTTTTTAATAGAAGCATGGTACTGGCCCTTGAAAAGGGGACAGCAGCTAGTTACCATTGTTAACAATATTTCTTATTGTGACTTACTTTGCTTTATCATTGCCTATAATATCTTTTAAGCATGCAAGTGTTTGTGTATACGTATCCTCCTTGGATCAGTTTAAGTGAGCTAAATTAGTTGGATTTTTTTTAATGGAATATTCTGACATTGTACATAGTTTTAGGGTTTTTTTCCAGTAGCCCTTCTTTTTGCTGTGTATACAGAAGTCTCATGTAGAGAACTTTCTAAAATAAAGTGTGAATATTTTTATTACTCCTTTGTACAGTATTCTAAGAGAAACTAATAAAGTAAGTATTAATGTAAAAACTTGTATTTGATTCCTTGAATTTTTATATGGACAGGTCTTGCTTTTAAACAAGCATGGCAAATGAATACTGTACGGCAATTCCAAGCCTGCCAAGTGATAGATTGCGGTAAAGCAAAGAGCTTGCAGCCCACTGCATGGATTCCCTCGCAGGGGACCGCACTGGTGAGTCACACAAACCTTCTGCTACTAACGACGAGCCACAAATCATGGAAACGTGTGTGCACCACCAGTCAATAAAAGTTATTAAAAGTGCCTTGAGAAACATAATGTTGTCCCCTTGTCTACACCACACCTAATTAGTTAGCTCTCCCACAGGTTTAGTGAAATCCTCCTAAACCAGAACACACTGTTCCTCGTCCTAACACACCAGAAGCAGAAATGAAAACCAGAATCATGCTAGAAATTAATCAAATCTTGTAGAAACGATACATCTGTAGAACAAGTTATCGGCAGCCACTGTAACAGATCACGACAAGCTGACTCAGGTCAGTGACTGAAACTTTTCAGAGGAAGGATTACACAAGCAACAGGCTCTACGTGCCCTGATTTAGTGGTGTTTCCGGATCTCAGAACGGAAAGGTGGGGAGAGAACTCACCCCACCCCTCCTGCTTTACAGAGGCTAAATCACTTCAGAAGCACAGCGGACTGCTCTGCACGCTGCCCGACAGTCGAGGAGAAACCATTCGCTCCACAAACAGGCAAGTACAGTTTTTAAGAGCTTTTGGTAAGGAAGAGGGGTGGAGAAAAGCGTTAAATGTCCCTGTTTAGTTTTTCTCTCTTTTTGAAGTCTCCCAAGGGAATGAGTCCTGTAGGTACTATTAAAATGATCCCCCATTAAGCACATAAGACCATTTCCCAATCCCAGCTCCATCACAAACAACACACCATCCATCCTTTGGGATGTGACAGTCTTTCTACTTTCTGGAAGAATCAGACCAAGTCAGACTCATTTCTCAGACCCCTGCAGGACACGAGGGAGAGGGAAGATATCCCTCCGCATCCACTCATCTGACCTGTAAACGGGGATCAGCACCTCTTCTCTAACAAGACTTTATAAAGTAGGGTGCAGAAGAGGGCACCTTTTCTGCTTTTCAGTAAGTACAGGGAGTTTTTTCATTGACAGATCAAAGTCCTTCTTCATATCTTAAGTAGAGGAATTTATTTTTCGCTTGTAAACTCAAGTCCTTCTTCGGGTCCCAAGCACACCAACTGAAACAAGAAGCAAAACAAATGCTGGAGTAGAACCAAGCTGCAACAGGAAGCCAATGACGACTTTGTTTCTGCCTCTGAAACACCCAGCTCTCCTCTGCAGGGGATATAGGAAGACCACCAGGGCATACCCTGTGCTGTGCTGGGATGATTTTTTTCTATTTTGAGGGAGATTTACCATAAAACAATCTCTCCTACTTCCTCCCTCGACAGTATTCACCTCTCAGCACTTTCAGTTCCTTTCAGTAAGACTTTGACAAGATCATTTTTCTAACGCTCTGCTTTACAACAATGCTAAGCCACTGCTGTCTGCCAGGCAACGAGATGCACGGGGGAAACGCTGAAGCAGTAAAAACCAGCAAGAAATCGCTCAAGCTTTTTTCTTTTTCACCTTACTTCAGGGCAACGCACTAATTAAAGCATTTAGGACCACGACAGGTCCTAGGTTCAGGAGCAATGCCTAGTTTAGTAATGAAAATGATTATGGTATGTACTGGTATATGCAACAAAATATCTTAATTGAAAGACTTAATCACAGACTCCAGTGCTGAAGATCAGCATGCTCAGAAACTGCTAGCCACATTCTCAGTCCGCTCCACCACTGGAAGGTCTTCAGCAAAGAACGATGAGTCTCAACAATCCTCGTTAGCAAACCACAGCTTGTACTCCTGCCTCTCCAAGCACTTCCCTATACACAATCCTGTGAAAGCCCTGTCCTTGTACAGGCCTGCCTGGGGTTTTTTGGGTGATGATCGATTTTGAAAAGATCTTAGTAACTAAAAGTAACATATTTTGTTACAATCTTCTGCTGGTATTTAAAGTCATTTTGCTTAACTTCTCTTGCCTCTTTTCCTAAGGCACTGCGTTTTGGTTCAAAAATTCATCCGGCTGCAGCAGAATGTTTAAAAAAGCCACCAAATCCATAATAAGTCAAATTGATTCAGGAAGAGACCTGGTCCCAGTTCACAGCATTTTACACCATGAACATTTCAGACCGCTCTGTCTAGTGCTAAAACAAAGAAAAACTCTGTTCCACCACTCTCCCCGCTACCGGCACACGCCTTGGAGACTTGACAGCCTGCTGCTGCCTGGAGAAGATGACCAAAGCACAGGTAAAGCCCACATTGATCAAGCTTAAGTTCACAATTTCCACAGATTTGAATCTGAAAATTTGATTTGTGGCTGAACTCTACCACATCCCATGTTCGTGGTGTGTGTTAACAGTTTCAATATTGAGTCTGTGTAATCACACTTAAACTAATGCATCGAATTATTTCAGAGTCCCTCCTTCTCAGAGACCTTCAAGATTCAACGCAATTTACAGTCAAACAAAGCGTCAGCGACAGAGTTGATGGGGAACTAAGCGTTTATGGCGACCCTACAAACACAGAGGTGAGAGGAGCTGCCTCCTCATCCAAAGGATGGTCCATCAAGGTGGAGAAGAAGCACATTCCAATAGAAAGACTTCTGGCACTGAAAACAAAAAGGTAAGGCAGGCACAAAGGGAGAACGCACCCTCCGGTCATCTTCCTCTACCCCACGCCAGGTCACGCAGTGGTTTTTTCAACAGCCAAAAAGGTGCGAGAGCACACGTTCTCCCCAACTACGAATACTTCTGGAGGAGAGGAAAAGAGAGGCGATAAAGATAAAAGCTTTGTAATGCTTATAGATTTCTTTGTAATTCATAAAGTAGGAACACTTCCACATGGGAGTCAAGCCCTCTTTTCTCACCGTTGGTACCCAGAGAGGAGCATATAGACTGGCCCAGATCACCTCTAGGACCTGCCAGGCCATGGTCTTGCTGTCCCGGTCCCCCTCAGACACAAGGGAAACGCATTCAGCAGAGCAAGAACTGCAGCCTATTTTCTGCCATTTTTTCCCCCAGAAGCCCCTGCCACTGTGGTATTTACAGGTACTCGTGTAACATGAGAATGGATGCAAGCAGGAAGTTTCTGGCTCTGAGTAGACTACAGTACTTTTGTCATAACTCACAGAAAACCAGCCAGGATATTGCAACCTTTTTCTCTTTTAGAAAAATAGATATGAATCACCCCCTCATTCGACGGCCATGGAAAACACAACAACCTTTATACGTGGTTCATGAAACAATAGAAGCCTTAGAAGAGGCCATCTACGAGGAATCCAGAGAGGCAGGGGGGAGCTTCAAGACGCAGTTTTACGCCAAGTTTTGTGTGAAGGTTTGATTTTTCTTCAGGCTCAGGATTCAACCCTTCCCAAATATCTGCACGCCACCCATGCCTAGTAACAGATTTTTTTTTTTTTTTTTTTCCATTGACCAGGGCACCAGAGAGAACAAACAAAGTATAACTATACCCAAGGGCTGCACCCTGGCATTCACAGTAATCCCACTGGACATTATAGATGGATCATGGGGTAAGTAACTTTCAGAAACTACCAGTTTCTCCATTCAGGAAACAACGCAGGAGAGGAAAAGTACCATTCAGCCTTGCAGCCACCCTTCGCTCACTTGCAAGGACACGAACACATGGACTGCAAGTGACAGAAATCACCTGGGAAAGGGCCGTACGTAGTGTGTAACTTAAAAGAGCGACTTGGGAAAGAGATGCAGGTTTAGGGGGTTGGTAAGGAAATGAGAGGGGGATACTGAAAGTCTCAGCTATAAGAGTCAGGAACTGCAGAGCTCCTGTTGAAAAACGGCACAGAGGGCAGAGGTTTGTCTTTTCTTTTCCTACTCAGAAGAAAAAAGCCAGAGAGGAAAAAGGGTGGCTGACCCTTCAGTGGGAAGACTGGCGTAAAAGACGCTTACGCTGAATAGGTAGAGACAGAGAGGACCAAGATCCACAAAACCTGCTGCAGGATTCTAGAGATCACACTTGGCTTGCTTCCCCTATGCTCTGTGCTTCCCACACCTGCATGCACCTCATTGCGTATAACCTGTCATTTTAATTTACTTGTATTTTAACACACTTGCTGGCCGATACAGACCCTAACATAAGGCACGTGACAGCAGGGAATGAGGTCTAGGCATAACAAGTTTTAAATGACTGACAGAGGCACTGAAGAAGAGCGCAAACGCCAGTCTGACCTATGACTGGCACATGAGATTTCAGACCTGCGATACCAGTATCTTCAGCCTTAAAAACACAACTGGTAAGAAAAAAAAAAAACCTATCCAGCTTTAAGTATTTTTCTAAATAAGCAACGCCCTTTTTATCCCGTTGCAGATCTTGACTGTTTGCGAGAACAAAGCAGGACGCTGCTCGTATCTGATGGTAAGCAATATACCTTACTACTTTGACTTGCACTACTTTTACCCTTTTTGGGTAAGACAAAGTTCTCAGGATAAACACAAACCCCCCAAAAGCAATGCATTTTCTGTACAGCGCTGTCTATTACCCGAGACGCGACAACTGTCCAACTCAAAATTGCATATTGCTTTTGAAAATATTCATAGAAATATTTCAAATTCTAAATTTACGGGTGCCAGGGAACTTCCTGTGGGATTGCCTAGTTTAGAAGTGACATATTTGGACTCTTTCTGGTTTTCAGGTTTATCAAGAGGAAAATTAGGAGAACTGGAGGTAGAAGTTAAAGAGAATTGTCAAATTCTCTTCCAGTTGTCTCTTGATATGTCCACCATACTTTTAAAAGCCATCAAAGCTGTGATGAGAGACAGGAACCTCTTTCAAGAACTCACCCAGAAAGTAAGTAAAGTTATTCTTACTGCCAGGATTTATAAACACCAGGACACCCATGATCACACCTCTTGCCCCAGAAGTCATCTCTCCCATGGCACAGCTGTCAATCCAAAAATCCTTCACGCAGCACATCTGGCTGGTCTCCACCACCATAGGTGCTCAGGACAGAGTCAACTGCTGAAACATGTCCTGAATATAGCCTAGCAGATTGACCTGCAGGTATCAAACCATTTAAGTTTCATATTCTGTCTTTAACTGGAGCCAGCATGAATGCTAAAGCCTCAATTACAGCCTCATAAATAGCTTAGGGAGGGGAGACAGATATTACGTGACTGCTCACACGCTTCTGTAGTTAGACTGGCAGGGACTGTCAGCAGCCTCTTCTCTTAAAACCCGACGTTTCTTCTTCTTCCCCCTCCCCAGATGGAAGCCATTCTTGATGAAACTGATAGTTGCAAGCTGGAAACAGAAAGCCCAGACTTAAAAGACCTGTTGGGCACCTTACGGCATTCTTCAAGACATCTTCTCCTTCAGATGGCAAGGGCAATCGCCTACACTCTTGACGCATTAGATGGTAAGGCTTTCTGGCCATTTTCATAGAGAAACCCAGTAGCGCCAGAACACATTAAGAGCATTTCTACAAACAGAATATAGAACATTTACAGAGCGAGAGACTTGCAGAGGATTTACGTAAAATAATTTCTTGGATTGTGGGAATGAAGGTGGTCTATGCCAAGAGCACAGCCCTGTCCGTAGCAGCTGCTGCTCAGCGACAGTTGGAGCGTAGCAGAGCAGCGACTGCCAGGAGCGTTACACTGAATTACCGCTCGGTCCAGGAACAGTGGGCACAAAGGGATTCTTGAAGACAGGGCTCCAGCTCAGAATTGAAACACGGGTGAAGACAGCAAGACCGTCCTACAGAAAGGGCAGTGCAAATCCCAGGGTTCTTTTCCCAAGGCTGGCAGAAAATGTGGTTTGAACCCCCCCTTAACCCCTTTGGTCTCCGCACTGCGTGTTACCATCACCTGTACCAAGTCACAGTCTCACAGGGGGGCTGCACTAATCACTTAGTTCAAAGCACCTGCAGAACTTTTGACCAAACAGGCATTCTGTGCAAGGCAGCTGACATCACCCTTCACATCTCGCCATTTGTCTCTGAAACATGGGTGGGGGTTTTTTGGGGTGTGGTTGGTTTGTTTGGGGTTTTTTTGGTATAAACCTGTTTTAATTCTGCAGAGCTAACAGAGGATCAGCTGCTGCTACTGCTAGAGTCCTTGGAAGCGAAGATTGTGCCCCAACAGCTACAGCTGGTGAGAGAATATACATCACATTTGGCTCAAAATGGAGGGGGAAGGAGGGGTGTTATTTTACATAAAGCAACGTTCAGATGATGCTATAGGGAGCAGTACCACAACTTAAGGTAACAATAGGAAGAAGGGAAGGAATAATTGCCTCAAACTTGGCAGGGATCAAAATAGTCACTTCAAGCAAAATCCCCCCAAGACATGAAGACCTAAGATTTCTAACAACTGTTTTGCTGATAATAAACATTAAATTGGACATAGCTGACTACCATTTTTCTCAAAATGGCAATCAGCATTTCCTGATAATTAAGCATTTCTTTAGCTGCAGATTTTTAAAAAACAACACAAAAACACACTACAGTTTTAATTTCTTGGACACGATGAATTCACAATAACCTGGGAACTAAATACAGGAGCATGATAACCCTTCAGGGTGAAAAGTCCGATATATAGATGGGGATTATTTAGTGCGCCTGTAAGGTGGTAAAGCACCTCACGAGTCAAAAAGATCATTTACTTACTTAACAACTTCTGCAAACGGGAGCATTAAAATACTGATTTTGCTTTTTTGTTGTTGTTGCAAAGGTTGCGAGTATCTTGGAACACAACATAGAACAAAGGAGGGGGAACTTCAAGGTGGACGCTAGCTTGCTCTCCTTCTCAGAAGAGAAGGACCAAGAATTGACCATTGCAATAGTTGAGATGAGTGGAGTGATGGTCCAGAAGGACGGATCTTTTACCTGTATGGAAGATGCCTTCTCGGACATGGCAGCCCTGTGCGTGTCTCTGTTTATCCTCAGACTTCTGAGTAAATAGATTATGTTACGCGTGTCCTCCCATTAGAAATGACAAGTCCAATACTGCAAACCAGTTTCTCTCTCCAAACTTTACCTCAGTGCAGGTGAGGCACTCCTTACTAATGCTCAGTACCGATTTGAAATTATTTGGAAAAGCAGACTTAAGGCAAGAAAGCTCCTGATGGAAACCAAGTACCAAAACTGATTTTTCTTTCCACCCTGTATGACTACAGTGTGTCAACTGAAAAATGCAGTAGCTTAAATAATCACAAGTCTGGCAGTCGCACTTTACGCAAGTCTCGTTTTCCAAAAAAAAAAAAAAAAAAAAAAAAAGCTAGCACGCCGCTGCTTATGCAATCGATAAGGCACAAAGGAATCAATTGGCAATAATGCGCTTACCCTGGTCCCACGCGTGACTCGCGTGTGGCTCAGTGAGCTGCTTGGTGCTCGAAAGCTGCGGGATCTCACCACCCCCCGGGTAAAACAGCACCTCCCTCACCCACCCCACCACCACGGCACAAATGACAACGCTGCTGAACAATGCTACAAATACTTTGATCCCTGCTTTACAAATAAAAAGAATCGTTTCATAACAAATCACTGGCTGTCCTTAAAGGCAATTTTTTAACTCGCGGGTAGTTTCAGTCCCCCCCCCGGCAGTGCTGCCTGGCTGGAGGCCTGGCTCCCCTCAGGCTCCCAAGGGAAGGGGGTGCCCTCATCCATGGGCTGTGCTGCTCACCTGGGCGGTCACCGATGGCTCTGGGGACACCGCCAGGACGAGCGGCCCGGCCCCGGGATCCTCAAAAGCGTGTTGGGGAACGGCGGCCGCTCCCGGGGCCGGGGCCTCGCACCTCGCCTCAGCGTGGCGGAGCCTCCGCGCACGCGCAGCCACATGGGCGGGAATGGCCGAGCCGTAGGCGGAAATACCCGAGCACCTGCCGGAAATACCCGAGAGTGTGGCGGAAACACCCGAGAGAGTGGCGGAAGGAGCCGAAGCGGCGCCGCGCTCGGCGCTCGACCTCAGGGGCCTGGCGGCGAGGCCGCCGTGCGGCTGGTCGGGCCTGGCGGCTCCCGGCGTGCCCCGCGGTTGTTGCAGTGTCACGGCCGGCCCGGCGCGCCCGGCCATGAAGCAGGAGGGCGCGTCCCGCCGCCGCGGCGACAAGGCCAAGGCCCCCCCCGACGGGCCGCCGCCGGCCCCCCCCGACGTGGAGATGCAGGAGGAGGCGGCGGGGGCGG
>VZSF01001247.1:19199-50918 GCA_013398295.1 Chionis minor
GAGTGAGGAAGCCGCGGGCTGAGGGGAACGGCGCGGGGGGGGACACACGACTGGAGAGGGGTCCCTGTAAGGGCGGTCTGTCGTGGGGGGCGTCAGCTGGGGGCGAGAGGGACCGGGGCGGCTCGGGGGAGCCTCCGTGAGGGATCGCGGGGGGGGGCTATAGAGAACGGGAGGACTATAGGGAGCAGGAGGGCTGTAAGGAACTGGGGGGGCTATAGGGAACGGGGGAGCTGTAAGGAACCGGGGCGCCTATAGGGAATGGGAGGACTACAGGGAGCAGGAGGGCTGTAAGGAACCGGGGGGACTATGGGGAACCGGGGGGGACGGACTATAGAGAGTCTTGGGGGGGCCGTTGCAGAGGAGGGGTCGTGCAGGGGTGGCTGCAGAGGAGGGAAGGGGGGGGGGTGTGTGCGAGGGAGGGATGCTGGAAAGGGTGTCGGAGGAGTGGAACGGGGAGGTCGCTGTAGGGAAAAGGTGTTGGGATATGGGGGGGCGCTGTGAGGGAAAGGGAGGTTTGATTTTGGGGGAATCCTGGGAGGGTCGCTGTGAGGACGGGCTGCCAGGGGCCAGGGTGAGAGGGGCTGCGGTGAGACCCCGCAGGGCTGCAGAGGGAGGACGGAGCCCCCGGGGGGACTGAGGGGGGAAGGGACTTCTGGAGGGGTCTTCTCCAGCCCCTGCTCTGAGCAGGGAGGGCCACGGGGTCGGGTCAGGTCATGCAGGACGCTGAGGCCACACAGCCCCGGTGCCGCAAGCGGGCAGAGGGACCCAACAGCGGCCGGCCAGGGCACCTCGTACCTGGAGGGATCCTGGCACCGGCTGCACTCCGGTGCATCCTTGGGCAGAGGCCTCCAGGAGATGCGTGCTGACAGCGCGTCCCTCGTGCTCCCGCAGATATCAAAGAGCACGTGAAGCAGCTGGAGAAGGCCGTGTCGGGGAAGGAGCCGCGCTATGTCCTGCGTGCCTTGCGGGCTCTGCCCTCCACCTCCCGCCGACTCAATTCCAACGTGCTTCACAAAGCCATCAACGGCTTCTTCACCTCCAACAGCACCATGCGGGATTTCCTCCTCAGCTTCCTGGAGGAGGTACGGCGGCAGGGGATGGGGAGAGGCAGCCAGCTGTGGAGGGGACACTTTTCCCACAAAAAAGAGGCTCCGGAGTGCTGCTGTGCGGGGCAGGAGGGCACCGGGAGCAGCAAGGGCTTGGGGACATTTAGGACATGTAGCCTGGCCGCTCGTGAGCGCGTGTGAGATGGGATGGGTCACAGCTCTTGGCAGGGATGGGACCGTAGTCCTGGCAGCCCAGGGTGGCTCTCCTGTCACACCTTAAGCAGATCTGTCACTGAGGTTAGGCTGGGGACAGGCCACGCTGCAGGTGGAGGCGTGAGGAGCACTGGGCGGGCGGCAGCAGCACGGGAGGGACGGGGGTCCAGCACGAGTCTCTCCCCCCAGTCCATGGACACGGAAGCAGAGCTGCAGTTCCGCCCGCGGACAGGGAAGGCAGCCTCAGCCCCTCTCTTGCCAGAAGTGGAGACATACCTCCAGCTGCTTCTCGTCATCTACCTGATGAACAGCAAGCGATACCCGGAGGTGAGATTCCCTGAGATGCCAGCTCCGAAGCTGAGCTCTTCGTGTGGTGCTTCTGTGCCAGGCAGGGTCTGGAGAGCCTCAGGAACCTGCCTGTCTGCGGCCCCACGGTTTCCCTTTGGTTTCAGCTGTGTTTGGAGGCAGCTGCCGGGCTTGATCCTGCAGCCCTGGCAGGATCCTGCTCTTCCTGGGCATCACTTCCTCCGCTCTGACCTCTGTTTCCTTCCCCCAGGCTCAGAAAGTGTCTGATGACCTGATGCAGAAGATCAGCTCCCAAAACCGCCGGGCCCTTGACCTGGTGGTGGCAAAATGTTATTACTACCACTCCCGCATCTACGAATTCCTGAATAAGCTCGACGTGGTCAGGAGGTAGGGTGGGTCCTGGGCACGGGCTCTCCCCAAGCTTGGTCCTGCGCGCCCCGGTGAGCAGGGCTGTTTCTCTCCTCCTCCCTGACACACTTTCTCCCTTTCCTGCAGCTTCCTGCACGCCCGGCTACGGACGGCCACGCTGCGCCACGATGCGGATGGGCAGGCCACCCTCCTGAACCTGCTGCTGAGGAACTATCTCCACTACAACCTCTATGACCAAGCGGAAAAGCTCGTCTCCAAGTCGGTGTTTCCTGAGCAGGCCAACAACAACGAGTGGGCTCGGTACCTCTATTACACAGGTGAGACGCAGGGGCTCCCACACGGCGCTGGCAGCGCAGGCTGCGCCCAAGATCAGGGGCTCTGGTTCCCCGGAGAACCCGTTTGGGCAGCTGGAGATGGGGCTTCCAGGCAGGATTTGAAGCCCCGTCCCCGTGGATCCAGTTGGATTCACTCGGTGGCTTTTCCAAACGCCTTCTGCCCCGTGTGGACTCAGGGCGCATCAAGGCCATCCAGCTGGAGTACTCGGAGGCGCGGAGGACCATGACGAACGCCCTGCGGAAGGCACCGCAGCACACGGCTGTCGGTTTCAAGCAGACGGTGAGCGGGGACGGGAAGCTGGCGCGGTTTGGTACCTCCTGGGTCCCCAGGGAATCTGCCTCGGGGTTGGGACCCACAAGGACTCACGGTCTCTTTCTGCTCAAGGTGCACAAGCTGCTCATTGTGGTGGAGCTGCTGCTCGGCGAGATCCCCGACAGGCTCCAGTTCAGACAACCCTCCCTCAAGCGGTCGCTCATGCCCTACTTCCTCCTGACTCAAGGTACGACAGGCTGCTCCTGCCCGTGCTCCGTCCCTCTCTGGTGTCTCGGCACAATGTCCCACGCCTTGAGGGAGCAGCGGGGGTTTCTCTCCGCTCCCCTGGATGCGACTGAGCTGCAGACCCCACCTGGGGAGCCCTGGGAGTCAGCCCTGCCTCGCTTTCCCCCACACACCCCGGCCCTGGCTCCTTCCCCAATTAACACATTCTCTCCTCCAGCCGTCAGGACTGGGAACCTGGCCAAGTTCAACCAAGTCCTCGATCAGTTTGGGGACAAGTTCCAGGCCGATGGCACCTACACCCTGATCATTCGCCTGAGGCACAACGTCATCAAGACGGGTAGGAGGCTGCTGCTGTGCTGTTTGGGGGTCCCGTCGCGGCCGGTGCCGTGGGCTTGGCAGGCCCAGGGGGCTCCACTCTCATTCCTCCCGCGCAGGTGTCCGTATGATCAGCCTTTCCTATTCTCGCATCTCCCTGGCCGATATTGCCCAGAAGCTGCAACTGGACAGTCCGGAGGACGCAGAATTCATTGTCGCCAAGGTACCTGCCCGTGAAGTTCTGCCCCGCTGGGTCCTGGGCTGCCCACGGCGCCTGGTTCTCCCCGCTGGCCTCGCTCTCCGGCCGGGACCCTGCAGTGCTACCGCCCCGTGGCAGTCGCTGGTTTTAGGTTGAGTCCCCTCCCAGCGCTGCTGGGGACGCTCAGGGTACCGAGTCCCCTCTCTTCACGCTGTGTCCTGAGCCCGCCGCTCCTGTCGCAGCAGCCAGCTCCTCCCTTCCCTCTAAACTGCTGCCTCAGCCCTCGGAGACGGCGGGTGCCCTGACCGCGTGCCCTCCGGCTTGCAGGCCATTCGGGATGGCGTGATCGAGGCCAGCATTAACCACGAGAAGGGCTACGTCCAGTCGAAGGAGATGATCGACATCTACTCCACCCGGGAGCCGCAGCTGGCCTTTCACCAGCGCATCTCTTTCTGCCTCGACATCCACAACATGTCTGTCAAGGTGAGCCTGGCTGGTCCCCGGCGGAAGGGGACGGGAGGGCAGAGCTGAGGCGTTTCTCAGCTCAGAGCTTCTCCTCTCCCTTCTGTTTTCCAGGCCATGAGGTTCCCACCCAAATCTTACAACAAGGACTTGGAATCCGCAGAGGTGAGATCTCATCCACGTCTCCACAGCCTCCTGCCAGCGACGGCTTGTGCCGCAGCCCAGCGGCCACCGAGGCCATGGGCAGGACGTGGCTCCTGTCCCCCAGCTGCCACCAACCTCTGCTTTTGCCTTCCAGGAGCGCCGGGAGCGCGAGCAGCAGGACCTGGAGTTCGCAAAGGAGATGGCAGAGGACGACGATGACGGTTTCCCGTGACCCTCTGGCCTGGCTGTATTTTTTTATTTGTCCCTAGGGAAGATGCCATCTGAGCGGAGCTCCCCCGCGCAGCCCCGGTCCCCCCCTCTGCCTTTCTTTTATAAATACCTGCATGTCTGTACTGTGGGAGGGGGGCAGGGGGGTCCCCTGGGCCCGCAGCCACAGGCCCTGCTCTCCCGTCCCCCTGCCACCCGCAGCGGGAACCCCCTGCCCCAGTAAACAAACATTCTTTTAAGGCCGCTTGTGATCAGTCGCCGCTGAGCCCGGCCGAGGCGCGAAGACGAGCCCATGAATTGGGAGCTCCCCGGGGAAGCGGGGCCAGGGCAGGCGGGGGCCAGGAACGCGGCTCCGCAGGGACCCTGGGTGCCCCCAGCTCTCGCAACAATAATGGGGTCAAACTTTGTTAAGCTTCAATTATGACTTTTAAAATAAAAAGTTGGAAAAATGCCAGCCGGGTGCCGTTGTTGCCTGTTACTTCTGTTACGTGCGCCCCGCCACGGGGCCAGCCGTGCCCAGGCCACCCCTGGGGGGCTGGAGCCGATGTCCCGGCTGTGCCAGAACTGGCACTGGCAGCTCAGGGAGAGGGGGGACGGGGGCTCTGGGACCCCTGAGCCACCCTGGAGCTGAGCCAGCGGCACAGGGTGCTCAGCTGCAGCAGCGGGTCGGGCAGGGAACATCCCGGACACCCTCTGCTCCAGCCCACGGGATCCTGGTGCCCAAAAGCCGCTTGGTCCTGTGAAGGCCGGAGCAGGGATTAGCGGGACCAGCACCATGAGGGTCTGTGCGCAGGGGGGCGAGGGCTGACCCCTGCCACCCCCCCACGCTGCTGGGAAGGGCACGGGGGCCGGGCTGGGCCCTCCTTGCGCCCCACAGACACCAGCAATGGGGGCGGGGGACGTGCAGCCACCTCGGGTGGGTCCCACTGGCAGCTGGGACCAGCTGGGCTCATCTTCTGGGGAAATCTGGGAATCTCCCAGCACACCCATGCTGGACCGGCAGCCAGGGGCCAAGGGTCAAGTGTGGGGCTGCCC
The DNA here is from genome assembly GCA_013398295.1 of Chionis minor. NCBI lineage: Eukaryota > Metazoa > Chordata > Aves > Charadriiformes > Chionidae > Chionis > Chionis minor. Next base: position 24,351 of record VZSF01001247.1, read on the forward strand.
CACGGCAACGGATGCAGCCTGTCCCTGCTCTGGGGCCACTCCTGGGGTCCCTGGGCCAGACGCCACTCTCGAAGGCGGAGCAGGGGGTGTTGGATCTGGGACAGGGGAAACAGGGACACCCTGGAAGTTCTCGCTCCTTGGCAGACGCTGGGAAGGGGCCGAGGGTGCCCAGGTCGAGCACCGTGGGGAGGAAGGATGGGCGCGAGGCAGAACCGCCGTGCATCGCGCGGCCGGGACAGTCCCCGGGGCCAGGCCGGGCAGCGCTGGCCCTGGGTGGCGGGTGAGCTGGGCCAGCTCTGCCGCCCGCGCCCCAACACCCACAGGGTTTCGGGTCCGGCCACCACTTCCTTCCTTGGAAAGCTGACAGGGGCTTTGGGCCCCACCACGTGCTGATTCACATCCCCCCCACCCCGATTCCTGAAAGCACTGACCTGCTGAGACAGCAGCTCCGCTCTGGGAAGCAGGGCGACCCCCAGGCGCTCGGGCACACCACGCAAAGGCCCCTCGATGGACACCCGCTCCGGAAGGGCCTTGGCTTCCCCGGGCTCTGGGGAGGGCAAAGGCAGAGCTGGGGGAGGGGATTTCTCCCAAAAAATCCCATGAACAGGCTCCGCTGCTGAAGTCCTTTCACACAGCCTGAAGGCAGAATACTAGTGCTCCCAGGTCCTGGGAAGGCAAGCCATCATTAGGTTTCAGAGTTAACACCTGCCTCGTGCTGGGCAAGGCCCTGGGTGGTGCTCACCGATTGGCTGCAGGTGCTGGGGGGGTCCTTTCCCCAGCTGGAGGTGGGAGCAGCTCCGGGGACTTGGGGCTGGCTGTGCCAGGTGTACCCCACCAGGTGTGTGGCCCGTCCCAGTATGCACCGAGATGTGCGGTGTGTGAGGACGGGGGTCCCTGTCCCCATCCCCGTCCCCGTGGCCTGCAGGAGGACCGTGATGGGGCCCAGGCCCAGGGAGGGGGTCAGTGGCATAGAGTGAGACCCCCCCACCCCGGCACAGCCTTGGCGTGGGGTCGCCCTGCCCTGATGGATTTGGATCAAGTAGGTGCCTCCCGCGCCCCAGCCAGCCCGTGCCGGGCAGGACCCGGCCCAGCTGGCACCAGCAGATCCTCCTGGAAGCACTTGCGGGAACCGGCACACCGGCACGAGCCAAAATCCCCACGTCAGTGCGGTGGGGCCGCGGCGGGGCAGGGAGCAGCTGGGGCCGCGGCAGGGCAGGGAGCAGCCGGCCCCGCTCCCGGGGCTGCGCTGGCAGCTGCTTCCCCGAAGAGGCAGGCGGGGATGGCCCCTCGCCGGGGGGAGGTGGGTCATCGGGCCCCCGACTTGGCCAAGCGCTCGGCGCTGCACGTGGAGCAGGATCTGGCCGCGGGGTGCTGAGCCGCGGTGCCGCGTCCCTGGGCAGGCGCCTGGACGGGGTCTCACCTTGGCCACCTCTGCCTGGTCCCACCACTGTGACAGTCAAACCGCCGGGGCCCGCCCTGACGCCGGGGTGAGGGGCTCGGGCAGCTGGCGGGGGCGATGTCCACATGGGCGACGGTCCCGGAGCGACGCCGGCTGTGAAAAGCCACCATTCCCTCGCCTGGTCACCCGCGAGTGACCCCGCTGGGCAGTGGCCAGCCCGGCCGGCGAGGCGGGAGCCCTGTGAGCTGGTTAATGAGTCACCACGCCACCGCCAGCACGGTCCCAGTGCCCGGCACCTGCCCCGGTGCCAGAGCTCCACCGGGTGCCCAGTGCTGCACCGAGGGGCACCGCTGCCCCGGGAAAGCCCCACCGCAGCGAGGTGTGGGCAGCGGCCGGGAGCACCCGGCTCCCAGGATTTGCATGTTGGTGATTAAGACAATGAGGCAATCGTCACTGTTGCCACATCAGTGTGAATCCCCGGAGCCCGCTATAAATGCCCTAATCGATGAGGCCGCACAGAGCCAGGGCAGGAGCGAGCTGTGCCGGCCGGGCCGCGGTCGCAGAGAGGAGGAGACGCCAAACCGGGCACCATGTGCTCCCTCACCCGTGAGTATCCGCAGCCCCGGCACCCGCTGCACCCACTGCTCCCACTGCTCCCAGAGCACCCATAAAGCCCACTCTACCTGGAGCATCCGCAGCACTCGCTGCACCCGCTGCCGCCACACGCCCAGCGTCCCCATCTGGCTGCCCCGTGGGGCAGCGGGATACAGGGAGCGCCCGGTCGCTCCCTCCCCTTTCACGGAGCCTCTGCCCCTTCCCCGGGCTGCGTCGGTGCCGCCATCCCTGGGGGGGCATCTGGTTGCTGACCCCAGCTGTGGGTTGGGGACGGGGGTGTCCCCGGGGTGGGCGCTGAGCCACTGTCCCCACAGGCATGCTGGCATTGCTGGGCGCGCTGCTGTGGGCGCCGTGGTGGGCGCTGGACGGGGCGCCACTGGTCGAGCTCTCGGGGGACCAGGACTTCCAGCTCTTCCTGCAGAAGAACCTCGAGTTCACCCGCAAGATCAAAGGGGACGTGGCCGCGCTGCAGCGCGTGGTGGTGAGTCCCGGGTGCCGCGGTGGGGGGGACGGTGGCCACGGGCGCTGTGGGGTCGCAGATAATGTGACCTTCCCTTCCCTGTCCTTATCGGCACGGCGAGGCCAGGAGCCAGCGGTGTCCCCTGCGCCTCGGCCTCCCGCCGAGCTGTTCAGCCACGGGGTCCTGGGGCACCCAGAGGGGCTGGGACCAAGCGCAGTCCCATTGCTCCTTTGGGGATGCGTGGGGACCTCCCGGGGCATGCACTGGCCGGGGCAGCCTCGGCGCAGTTTGCTCTTATCCTGTCCCCATCTCACCGGGTGGCAGGTTCACCCCAGGGGTCCCACACCCCAGGGACGGGGTGTCGGGGGGCGGCGGGGTCCTCCGGCCACCCTGACCCCGTCCCCCTCGGCCGCAGTGCGACACTTTCCAGCTATGCAAGGAGGAAGAGCTGCTGCTGGTGCGGCAGGACCTGGGCATCACGCAGGCGCCGCTGGAGCAGTGCCACCGCCGCGCCTTCCAGGCGGTGAGTGCCAGCAGCCCACCCCTGCCACGAGCTGGCCGGTCTCAGCCTACCGTGGCTCAGGACGCGATGGCCGGGCTGTGCCGAGCCCCCCTGACCGCACTGTGCCCACCCGCAGGAGGCCTGCTTCAGCCAGATCCGCGACGGGCTCCGTGCCTACCACGGCTCCCTCGCCGCCGTCCTGCAGCTGCTGCCCGGCCACGCCGGGCTGGTGGAGACCCTGCAGCTGGACGCCGCCAACCTCTCCTCCAACATCCAGCAGCAGGTGAGGCGGCAGTGGGGGGGTTGGGGGGACAGGGTGGGCACACGCGGGGTCTGCGTCGCTGCGGGGATGGGGAGGGCACAGCAGGGACACGGGGCTCTGCGTCCCTGCGGGGCAGGAGGGGACGGGGAGGGCACGGCAGGGACGTGGGCACCGCCGGGATGCTGCCGCGCTGCCGGGGCATCTCTGGGCCCCGAGTTGATGCCTCTGCCCGGCTGCAGATGGAGGACCTGGGCCTGGCCACGGTGACGTACCCCACAGAGGACCCGGGTTCCCTCCCCGCCTTCTCCTCCCACTTCCACCACCAGGTCGGTGGCTTCTTCATCCTGGCCAACTTCCAGCGGTTCCTGGAGACGGCGTACCGGGCGCTGCGGCACCTCGCCTGCCTCTGACACCCGGGCCCGCACCACCACACCCTATTTATTTATGTGCCAGCCTGAGCGACCTTCCCCCGGGGGTGCCCGGCTTCTCTGCTTTTTTAATATTTATGGCTATTTAATATTTATCCGGCCGGGGATGCTCCCCTGCCCACCGGTCGGTGAGCGGGGCAGCCGGCCCTGCGCTGGCATCCATGCACGGGTATCTGTGCGCCGCATCACCCTTGTTTAATATTTAAACAAAAGCGTATCTCTGCTAGGAGGTTCGGGAGCGGGGCTGAGCCCCGGCAGCTGCCGCGGGCACCGCGTGTGCCTCGGTTTCCCCGTGGCTCGCGCAGGGCGCTGCGGGAACCCCTGCAGCATCCCTCCCGGCCCAGGGGAAACTCTTCATCCGTGGATGAAGACGCTTCGGAAGCAGCACCTCCCTGCCTGGGCTGCAGCCTGCAGGGACAGATCTGCCAGGTGTTATTTCTATTAATCATAGTTAGATTAATTAATATTTATTAGCCATTCGGTAAGGAGGAGGGAGGGGAGGGCGGAGGTGCCGTAGGGATGCAGCAGTCTCCCAGGATGAGGCTTTTCCAGGGGAGCCCCAGCACCTCTGCTCTGCCGGCACCCGTCCCCCTGCCCCGCTGAACTGGGTATATTTATTGCAATTTAACTTATTTGTGCCCGTCTCCCGGCCGGGGGGAGCAGCTCCGGCTGCCACAGCGAGCGGGGCCCGGCGGGACACAGTCATGTCCGTCCCGAGCCTGGCACAGCCCCGGTGCAGCCCCCGTCTCGTGGCTGTGCCGGCAGCTCCCACCGGCCCACGCAGCCGTATTTATGTATCGGAAATTTCACAGCCCGCCCCGGCGGGGGCTCTCGAGCCATGTGTTTTGTACTGTATTTATTGCTGCAGCTGGGTGAGCCCCAGAGAAATACATGCTGGGGTTTTTTTTATATGCAATAAAAATGGAAATAAACTCTATTTTCGCTCCAGAGTCCGGGCTCTCTGCCTTTCCTGCTGTCTCCCATCTGCGTGGGGGGGATGCTACGTGGCCGGGGCGTGGGGACACAGGGAGAGGGAGACGGCGAATGGGGGATCAGCCTCATTTCCACCGCAGTGACCGGCATCAGCTCGGCGGTGCCCAGCCCCGGTGGAAACCAGCACCCCCGGCCCCCCTGACACGTGGCACAAGCCCCCCGAGGACAGGGAGCACCGGCGGGGCAGCCGGGTGCAGCTGCCCGGGGGTGGCGGGTGGCAGCTTCCTCCCGCACCCGGCAGCACCGCTTGGGCAAGAGCCGATTCCTAGAAAGCGCCAGAGCCTCCCTGCGCCGAGCCGAGGGCGGCAGCCCCGGGAGCAGCCCTGGCACCGGCACCGCGCCGGGACCCACCGGCAGCTGGTGTGGGGGCTCACTCCCACCCTGGCGGTGCAGAGCGTCCCCGTCCCAAGCAGGGAGGGCGAGCACAGGTGTGATGAGTGCTCAGGGCTCTGCGCCTTCACCACGGGCCCTGGGGTCGGTGGAGGGAGGTGGGGGGCAGCTGTCCCTCTTTTGCTGCTGCCGTGAGGGGAATTAGCCCCAGAGACACCCCAGGATGTGCCTGGAGCCCTCCTGGAACCACCACGACGGGACGGGACTTCCAGCAGCGAGAAAGGGGAGGCGGATGGACAAACGGACACACCTGAGTGGAGCTGGCAGAGCCAGGAGACCTGGGCATCTCCCCCCACCCTGGCAAGCCCCCGCAGCCAGCCCCGGCCGGCCCACAGCCTCTCCCTGCTCCCCCACGGATGTTTGGCCACCTCGGGCTGTCCCTGCGCTCCCCGGCTTGCACCAGCCCCGCTTCCTCCCACCGGTCCCATGCTCACGTCCCGTGACACCGGCATCCCCGCGCCGCATTCCGCCCGGCCGCGGCAGGGAGGGAGCCGAGCTCTGGTGGGTGCCAGGGGGGTCCCTATTCCTGCCTTCCCCCAGTCTCCCAGCCCTGGGAAGGGGCAAAGCTGGAGCCCCCCTGCCACCCACGGCCCTGTCCTGTCCCATTGCCGCCGTCCCACCGCAGGGAAGCCACCGCTGCCCGGGGTTCTTTGGCTGCACCCCCGGCCTGCGGCAGCCCCCAAGAGAGCAACCGGCAGGAGCCACCGCTCCTTCCTCCCCCGGCTTATCGGCGCTTACAGGAAACCCCTTCTCCCGGTCCAGCCCTTTCCCAGAAGGTGAAGCGCCAGGCGGCAACGCGGCGCGTGGAGCTACTGCCGGCAAATATTGACAGAGCTGGGAAGGCCAAGAGCACCAGGTCCTGCTCTTTGCTCTGAGCTAACGGTAAAGAGTCACCCCTGGGCGAGCAGGCGCTGCCACCGGCTGGGGCAGAGCCGCCTGGACAGGTCGGTGCCAGCTCAGCACGGGACTCATGCCCGAGTCAGGCCCGGTGGGAGCGGCACCGAGCACGGCACAGCGTGGGCACCAAGCCCTGTGGCGGGGCAGCCCTGGCCCTGCTCACCCTGCACCCCGCATCCTGCCCCGGCGCGTGCCGGAGCTCTGCTGGCTGCTCCCCCCAGCCCCGCCACCGGCTCTCCAGCTGCCCTCGTACCCCGGGTCGGGGCCGGACTCCCAGGAGGCAGCGGGAAGGGGCAGGATGCGATGCAGGACCGGGTGTGCGACGGCCAAGGACCAGCCCTCGCCCCCAGCCGCCCCGAGTGCCGCAAGGCTCCTCCGCCGGCCGCAGCGGGGTCTTTCCCCGCAGCAAAGCCTGGGAGCAGCCAAGGGCTGAGCTCACCTCGGGGAGCAGGCAGGGGTCAGGCAGGCCCCGAGTCACCATCCGGCTGCCTTTTCCCCAGCCAGCCCTGACCCAAACCCTGCGGCACCACTCCAGGTTCACCTTGCACCCCCCCCCGCTCCCCCAGCACCACCAAAGCACTCGCTTCGGAGCCCCCAAAACAGAAGCTGTTGAACCCCGCTCATGCCGAGGGGGCGAGGAGGCAGAGCCCAGCCCCAGGGATGTGCCAGGGAGCCGAGGTGCCCCGAGGGGAAGGCTGGGACCCCGGCACCGCTTCCCCCTTTCTCATGAGTCAAGCAGAAAACATAAATGAAAGGAGCAGAGACGAAGCCGCCCCGGCCCTGCCACCCCCTCAGGGTCAGGCTTTCGTGACAGTTAGAGGCAGATTCACCACCAAAGCAGCTGCCTGGGTGCCGGGACAGCCCCACCGAGGAGCCTCTCCCAGCACAAGGCCGGCGCGGCGCTGGCGAGGCCACGGTTACTCACTGGCCGCTGGGTGCCACACTCAGAGCCGGGGACGCGGGGGTGAACTCATGCTCACGTGAAGGAATTTCCAACAAGAATTTGCTTGCCGCTTACTGCCGCGGCGGGAAAGCATCTCCGCTCCACCCAGCCGCACATCTGCAGCTGGCCGGCCGCAGGCACCCGCTCCCCCAGCGGGGCAGCACCGGCAGCCCACCACCCTCCCGGGCCTCTCCCGGGCCTCTCCGGGGCCAGGACAGGCGGGTTAGGGACAGAACGAGGATGATTTCCCTCCCCTGCCCCTTACAGGTCTTGGCCACTTACTTTCCCCTCACCCCCACCCATCACCTTTGCCCCGAGATGAGGGTTTTGGGGAGCCTCAGGGCTGCACTCAGGAAACGAAACAGAAATGAGGCAAAGCCTGGTTCTACAAAAGGACTGAATTAATCATAGAAAAAAAGGAAGGGGTTTGTCTCAGTCTCTGAAAGCCCGTGGCGAGGCAGCAAGGGAGGCCGAACGCGGAGGGCAGCAGCCCCCGGGCAGGACCAGGCCAAGCCCGCAGTGACAGAGAGGCTGTCCCAGGCATCCCAGTCCTAATCCAGCATCCCGGTTCTCATGGGTTTCCCAGGTGCTGCCCGGCCGTCCTCTCCTGCACGGCAGAAGGGAGGTGACCCGCTCACAGTGCAGCAATGGCCTTAGCAGCGACACGGCGGCCCAGGGGCAGGCTGAGATCCGTGATGGCCAGGACGATTTTGGGACTGGACATGGTGGACACTTTCACCAGCTCCGAAACCTGCCGGGAGAAAGGAGAAATGCAGCTGACTCACAAGAGCGCTGCAGTCATGAGAGCTGGGACTCCCCTGGACACGTCTGTCTGTCCCATGGGACCAGCACCCCAGAGCACCCTGTGACCAGGGCGAAGGATCTCGTGGCCACAGGACTCACCATGGTGAAGGGCATGAACTGGAGGATGCTGCCGCGGCTGCCCTGCTCCAGGCAGTCCACACACTCCTCCATGAACCACTGGACAAACTGGGTGTGGGTGCCGGCCGTCTTGGCCCCCAGGATGGAAGAGATGAGCAGGAAGAGGTTTGCTGTGGAGACAGGGAAATATCAAAATCCAGAGCGGCTCAGGGAGGCTGGTGGGGTCCCAAGCCTCCCGCACGGGGGACAGGTCCCCACCGGTGTCTTGGCATGGTTGGATCCGACCCCACGGCCAGGCCTGGGTACCCCCCCGGGATGTGGCCCCGCCATTACCTAGCACCCTGTTCAGCGGGTCCCTCATGCTGACGGTGTGAAGCTGGGAGGCGGAGAGGGAGCTGCTCATGGAGCGATCTGCTGGGGAGGAGAACATGCGTCAGGCTGATGGAAGGCTGGACCCGCCTCTTGGCCCCCTCAGCCGTACCAAGGCGCCCACCCTGGCCACCTCTGGCCGTTGGAGCTCGCCCAGCCCTTGGGCTACAGGAGGGGCTTTGCCCTGAGCCACCCTACGGAGTGGGAGATTTGGACCTGGTCCTTGGTGCCGCCCGTACCCAAACGAGCAGAGTCTTGGCCACTTGGGCACGCCACAGAGGGACAGCGGGGAGACAGTCTCTGCCCGTCCCTGTCCCTCCCTGCCCGCTGCGGGCAGCCCTCGCGGACCCACACATGCCCCAGGAGTGAGGGAGCTCAGCAGCCCCTGGAGGGCTCCACACGCTGCCCCTGCCACTCTTGGGGCGTGACACTTCACTCTTGCACAAGCCAGATTTATTCTGAGTCTGACCAAGTTTAATGGCATCTCCAAAGGGTACGCGTGAGAGAGAGCGTGAGTGTGCCTCCCTGCTACTCCCTCTTCGGTTTTAATTGCAGCGGTGACTCGTCCCTGACGCTCCGCGAGGGCACGAGCAATATAATGCAATGTCACGATCGGGAGTGAACAACAGCGCTCTGCCAAGGCGACACGCACACTGCACATCCTGTGCACGCTGCCTGCCGCACAGCAGGCTGGGCGGAGCGAGCCAGATGTTCAACAGCTGCACAGCATCACTCCAATCTCACTCTCAGGGTACAATTTAGCTACCAGAGCTAAGGCATGTCCAACTAGCAGCAAACCTTGGGACACAGTAAGGGGATTTATCTGACCCAAACTGCGAAGCACTGCTGGGTGCTCCCGCAGGAGAGGAACTGGGCCATCTCCAGTCCAATGGGATGGGAATCTCCTGGGAAGGCTCTTGTGCAGACCCCACTGTACACAGCTACTGCCAAAATCAGCAGGACCCACCTTGTGCTGCTCTGAGGGTGCTCACCAAAAAAAGAAAGCCCTCCCACACTTTTCTCATGGAATCACGAGTTACGTGGCTGCAGCAGGAAGCAGCATTTCCACATCACTGCAGCAAACAGCCCAAAAAAGTCCTGAATGTCACTGGAAAGAGGTGGAACTGCCTCCAAAGTTAAAAAAAGATACTGAAATAAAGGGAAAACCCCATATTTCAACAGTAATGAAACCAACAAAAACCACAGGTTGATGGATGTCTTGAAAACTAATAGAGTAACATAGGATAAGGGCACCAGGAGAAACAATGACCAAGGAACTTCCTGAGTCACTGCCCAGGAGTCCAGACAACGTATGTGGAAGTCATGACTGCACCGCGCTGCGGCAGGACGGCACGGACACCCCGCCGGCATGTCCTGCCGGAGCTGTCGCAACCCGCAGCACCGTGCTGCAGGGGCACGGAGACGTGACTGTAGGGACTCGTCAGCTCCAGTCGCTGCCTTGTTAACAACAGCGGAATGTCAGGATTTAGCCACAGACATCGGGAACGTCACCTCCTACCACCCTTGCTGCAGCACATCAGCTCTTTGGTTGCGCGTAGACTTGCTGGGGGGCAAAAGGCTCTAACGAAACCTCCCTGAGCCCCTCGTGCGTGACGCACTGGGTTGGGTGGCTATGTCACAGAGGGAAGGTGTAACCTCAACCCCTTTTCCTTAGTTGTTCTGATCACAGAAATCAAGATCTTGACCTTTTCTAAGTGCAAAAGCTCCAGGGTAACTCAGCAAAACACACTCAAGCACTCCAAATCTTCACCTGGCCAGCCTGGAAAGAGAAGTGGTTTTGTGCCAATACACATTTCCCACCCAGAAAGGAGCAGTGAGGCAGCACGCTGCCATCGCCCAGGGGCCGCCCGCCCTGCCCGCACTTACTGGGGCTGGAGAGGATGTTGGCGTCTTCCTCGTTGGAGCTCAGCAGGCGCATGAGCTTGGAGGGCTGCGTGTCGTCCAGCGGGAACAGGCTGATGTAATCCTGGGGGGGCAGAGGGGGTTCAGCCCCACCAGCCCCCTCTGAGGGGGGAACCTGACCCCAACTCCCAGGGGCTGATGACCCACCCTGGGCACTGCACAGCCCCAGGGCCCGGGACCATGATCTCTGGTCACGCAGAGCATCTCGGCCTGGGCCATCCCATTACAGCCCAACCTTCCCCAGAAAAGAGAAGGAAAAACCCCCATATTTTAAGGTCAAAGGAGCTCAGACAGCCCAGAGAACCAGGGTAGGGAGTCTGGTCTCAGCCACCATCACCTCCCACAAACACTGCCCGCTCTTGTGCGCGGAGAGCCTCCAACCAAGCCCAGCTCCACACCAGACTCACCTCAATATCCTCTCGGTGCCTCTTCTTCTGCCTGGCGGATGCCTGGCCCTTGTTGTGGGAGGAGTAGGAGCTCAGGGCACACCAGACGGAGAGCCTGGGGGCAGAGCAGGGACACTGAGAGGTGCTGCCAGCCCACCCCGACGACAGTGTGCGAGCGAGGGAAGATGGCAGAGCCCAGAGCGTGTGCCAGGACAGGACACAGCAGGTCCCTCCTCCATGAGAGGCAGTAGGGAACAGGGCCCAGGACACCAGCGTGTCTGCTCCTGTCAGCACTGTGCCAGGGTGGAAACGGAGCGGCTGGGATCCCCGTCCCAGCACAGAGCATCTCCCTGCTCCACAAACAAGCCCAACCGCCCCCAAAAGAGATGGTGCCCGCGGGTCTAGGGTCTTACTTGGCCAGGGCCTTTCCCGGTGGGTCCATGAGGGTGTGCCACTTGGAGGAGTCCGTGAGCAGGTTGGGCAGGATGTGGCCCAGCAGGGTCAGCGTCAGCTGCTGCATGTCCAGGCAGAAGATGGCATAGAGCAGCTCCACGGCCCGCAGCGTGTGCTCCTTCCGCGTCTCCTTCAGCAGCTCCTGTGAGGCAGAGGGCAGGGCTGAGGGAGGCACAGGCACGGCTTGGCCTGCCCCCCTCGTCTCCAGCGCCCAGGACTGTCACAGCAGCCAGCCCAGGCAATCAGGACACCTGGGCACCGAGCATGGGCGAGAGCCAGCAGTCCTGGGCTTGACACTGAGCCATGGCACTGGGAGTCGCAGCCGCCTCCCTCCTCCGTGCCGTACCTTGACCAGGTTGTTGCAGAACCAGTAGACGCCCCCCATGTGCAGGAGGGTGTCGAAGATGTGGATGGAGTGGCTGTCGACCCAGCCCTTCTCCAGCACCTTGGTGAACACGCTCGTCAGCACCTCCTTGATGGGCTTCTTGGGGGGCAGCAGGTTCCAGTAGGGGATGGTGTCCATGCCCATGGAAGGGAACTTGATCTGCGTGGCAGTCTGCTGCAGGACGTCCGCACACATGTGCTCCAGGATGGAGCTCATGATCACCACGCTGCGGCAGAGAGAGACGGGGTCACGCCGGCCCCAGGAAGGGGAGGAAGCACAGGAGCCGGCACCAGAGCTCACCGCTCGTTGTAGAACTGCAGCGTGTTCTCGCCGTACAAGGGGGTGGCCAGCTGCCGGATCATCTGCAGGGACTTCTCCCGCTCATCCAAGCCCAGCATGCGGACGTGGGCCACCAGCCAGGCCACCGCGCACACCGCCATGCTGCACACCTTCCCCTTGATGTTGTCTGTGATTTTCTAGGAGAGGAGATGGGAACGGAGGCGGATGAGCACAGACGGGCGGACGCACAGGTTTTGTTCCCAGCGTCACTTCCCAGGGCTGCAGGACCTCAGTGCAGGGTCCAAGCTCTTCTCTTGCCCGTGGGGCGAACTTGCCCCTGCCAGCCCCACTGCCACCAACAGGATGGTTCGGGGCTGGAGCCACATCAGCTCCCCACCCATGTCATAAAGGAGCCAGCGAGCTCCACAGGGGCTGCAGGAGCCTTCAGGGCAGAAGGACAGGGGAGCCCTGACCTTGGCCCCACCTCAGGACACAGCGCCGTGCCACTGTCCCTGCTCTGCCCCACACCATTCTCCCGCCAGGCCCACCTGGATCGACTCAAAGGTGAGGACACTGTTCTCCCAGGCGTTGAGAATCTCCAGGATGGCAGCTGAGATGCTCAGACACACCTCATGCCACTTCATCTGCCTGCCGGGGAAGGGAGAGAGGCAGGGAGTTCAGGCACTTGTTTGGAGTGGCCACCGGGCCAGGGAAGATGGGGTGGGTGGTCCCGGCCCGTCCCGGCCAGGTGGGTGGGTGCACAGCTGAGCTCTTACACCAGCTTCATCTCGGAGGAGTTGTTGAGGAGGGCAACCAGGGACTCCACCTTGGTGGAGTCAGGGCGGAAGCAGGGGTGGTCGGGGTTGAGGATCTTCCCCTCCTCGGGCATGCAGGTCAGCATCCAGGTCTCAAAGAAGGGCACCTCGCCCGCCGGGCTCGACTCCGACAGGATCACCTGGAAGGGAACCGGCACACGGTCTGCAACGCGGCCTGCATCCCACGGGGATCCTGCTGGGAACCCCGACCCGGGGGTGGGACCCCCACCCTGGGGAGCTCATGCCCAGGGGAACAGCGCCGCCCTGTGGCCTGCACGGAGAGGCAGACACTGGTCAACCCCCAGCAAGGTCTGGTTTTCCAGCCTGTGGGCTGCGGTTTCCCCCCCTCTACCACAGGACTCCCCGGGGAACCACGACCCATCTCAGAGCAGCGCTCCAACGGCTTCCCTCAGGGAGATGCCAGGACAGGACCAGTCCCAAGGGGTTGTGAGCGTGGCAGCGGGGTCACCGTGTCCTGCCCAGAAAGGGTCATTTGTCCCCCCCGCCTGCCCAGATCTGCTCATGGTCCCCAGTGCTTGGGGCCAGCAGGCCCACAGCTCTGCAGGGTCAGGGCGCACGGTCCAGCTGGCAGCCAGCTGGGAGCGCTCCTGAGGGGAACACGAGCTGGGAATCCCGCACGCCGCTTCCTCCCTTCAGCCCGCCATCACCCAAGGGACACTATTTTTGTCAAAAAAAAAAAAAAAGTTTTGCACATCTGTTCAGCAGCAGCTGGTCAGGAAAGTCACTCCGAGACAGACCGGGGGGAGGAGACTGCATCAGGCAGCCCCAGGCACGTCCGCTCCAAGCTGCCTCCAGCCAGGACTCCCCCTCCCGCTCCCCAGGGCCGGCCGGGCAGCCCCCCTTCACTCGCCCTTCGCTCCCTCTCCACGTTCCCGGTGTTTCGGTATCGTTTCACCTCCCAACACACACAGATGTCGAAACATGGAAAATTTTCAGGCAACCAAAGCGCTGTTTCCTGAGCGGGGCTGCAAGTTCCTCCTCTCATGGGGGAGGGCTGATGCTCAGCCTGTGTGCGTGGCCCCCCCCAGCCAGCCAGCACCAAACCAGAGGGGCAACGCTGGGAAAAGTCCCGTGAGATCAGAGCCAGCCCGGAGAGGGTGTGGAGGCAGCGTTCCCACGGTACCGTAAGGGAGCACAACCAAAGCCCCCAGGAAGGCTGCAGCCATCCCTGCTCCATCACCTGGCACCGAGAGACCCCGCAGAGACAGATTTCTACCTGCAGCAGGTGAAAGGCACTGGGTGCTTTATCCCAGGCGGTGGGGTGGCTGTGGGGACGGTGGAGACGGTGGCAGTGGTAGGCTGGCCACTAGAGGAGGCTGGCAGGCTGCAGCACATCAGCAGCGCTCGCAAGGTCAGAGCTTCACCCCCTCGGAGGACGCTTACCTCGGAGCCATAGGTCTGGGCCACATGGCACAGCATGAGGAAAGAGATGTCGAAGAGCAAGGCCCGAACTGAGGCTCCTTTGGCTGAGGGAGGAGGAAAAAAGACCTTGGGGATCCCCAGCCTCGGCACCAGGAGGGAGGCAGGAGCCCTGTGAGCTCAGGGGCTGGGATGCTGCTACCTCCAGGCAGCTTTTCTAACCCACAAAGCGCTGGTGTGCGAACGAGGGCTCCAGGGGATGTGCCCAGTGCCTCCTTCCACCCCAGCTGCCTCTGCTTGAGCCCCCAGAGTGGCCTTGGCCTCCCACTTGACAGCCCCAGCCCATCCCCAGGCTCCCCCCCGTGCCATGGAAGGTCAGAGCACTCGGCAAGTTTCATCACACGCAAATGCAGTCAGAGTCCTTATCTCGGGCTCTGTGCTGACACATCACCCCTTCCAGGGAGGGAGCCAGGGCAGGGCCGGCCTCAAGGGGCCCCGTGGGCTGGGGAGAAGCTCTGCCCCCCCAGGCAGGGAGCACCCCGCATTCGGGATGGACATGCATGTGCCACCCGTGAGGGCAGCGGGACCCCGGGAGCCCAGATCCCCACTGGCCCTCAGCCACATCCCCCCGTACCGGGCGCCCTGCCGGCAGCCCCCAGCCAAGCCCGGCACAGCTCGGCTCGCTCTGGCGCCGCAGTCTGTCCCAGCTTAATCCAGCCAGGCCCCGCAGCGTCCCAGCACGTGGCAGCGGGGGGAGCACAGCTCGAATCACCCCACACATGGATGCGCACGCACTTACAGCCTTCTCCGTTGATCTGCTTCGTGAATTCATTCAGCCTAGAGGGGGCAGAGAGAGCCGCAGTGAAGCGTTATCGCCATGTGTAACCCTCTTCCCATCCCTGAGCCGGGCGGGGGGGCTGCCCCTGCCTGCACACCCCTTCCCGCCCCCCATCCCAGCGCCCAGCTCTGCGCCCTGCACGCAGGAGCGGGGTGGGCAGGGACCGGAGCGGGGCCCGGCTCGGCAGACACCCTCCGGCACAGCAGGGATGAGCTGCCTCCTCCCTCTGCCTCTGCTCCCCTGCAGCAAAACAGGTCCAGCAACGCTGCTTTTCCCCACACCCAGTCAGCCATTTGAGCCCCATCCTCTCGCCGGAGCTTGCTCTGCCCAGCTGCGTGGGGATTTCTGAGCACGGCCCTCTCCACACCGCAGCAGCACGAATCCCCAAACACAGCGAGCATGGCAGAGCGGCGCACCCAGCCCGGCTGGCATGTTTCAGGCTGCCCCAGGCTTCCCTGATGGAGGAAGCACATCACGCAGCCCCACGCGTGCCAGCGCGTGTGTTCTAACCAGGACACCGGCATCTGGGGACTGAAGGCGCACACACAGCGAGCACCCTGGATCGGAGGCTGTGCTGGTGCTTTCCGTTCTCTTAATACTCTTAAATCAACCTGACTCTGATTCTCTGCCCTGTTCATGCAGAAGCAAAGGAGACGGGGAGCTGCAGGGTGCAGTATCCCTGAGATCCCAGCCCTCCCCCGGGCTCTGCTGGATCCAGTGCTGCAGAGACACTGGGCCAGAGGCACATCCAGCTCTGTCTGGGGGAGAAAGTTGGGGGCTGCCCCCTCACCCCAGCCCTGCTCGTCACCAGGGACTGTGTCATCCAGGTGGGCACTCACTTGATGAACTTCCGAGCAAAGGATTTCAGCTTGCCTGTCGCCGCTGCTGCTGCCAGCAGCAAGTCCAGGCTCTTCCCAGACAGCATGTGACCCAAGACCCCCAGCAAGCCCTCAGGGGACTTGGAGTGATCCGCATCCATGGTCTACAAAAAAAAAAAAAAAAATTAGAGGAAAGAGAAGTCATGGGGAATGTGTGCTACAGTGCAGCAGTAAAACTCCAGCGGCGGGGGCAGAGCCGATCCGCTGCCAGGGCTGTCCCGTGAGGCCTCGGTGAGCCGGGACCCGCAGGGCTCCAGGGGTGTGAGGATGGAGCTCTCTGCGCCCCAGGCACCACAGGGCACAGCACAGGGGAGAACCGCAGGGCACCGGGGCAGCACGACCAGCAGAAAAACATCCTCTCACGCTCAGCAGCATCAAGGCAACCAGAGCGACGCAGGGATGGAGGGATTCCCCAGGGATTGGGGGAGATGCATGCAGGAAAGCGGCTGAGAGCAGGACAGGCAGAGCTGGCTGGGCTCAGGCTGCTGGCACTGACAGCAACGTGCCACCTGATGGCTCCTCCAGCTTCCTGGGACAGAGGAGAGGGACTCCTGGTCCCCACAGCAGAGCAACAAGGCTGAGTGATTCCTCCACCTCATCACAGGGGGAGATCAGGCACCTCCCAACCACCCCGGCTGCCTGGTGAGACTGGTGCTGCTGGAAACAGGCTCTGAAGCCGAGACCAGCCTGCCCAGTATGGATGCAGGAGGGGACTCACCTTCAGGATGTTGGTGACAGTCGGCTCGGCCCTCAGGATGAGCCCTGGGTTCGGCTGGATGTTGGCGTTCTCTGCCGATTTCAAGTGTGGAGCATGTTCTCTGTCCGCTGCCCTGGGGAACCCGCAGAGAAGGGCCAGTGAGCAGGAATTCGTCACCCTGCCCTGCTCCTCCCTGCCCTCAGCCACTTCCCACCCACCTCCACCATTGGCACCCCGGAGGAAAGGCCACCACCGCAGGCCACCACCAGCTGCTACTCCCAGAAGACAGACTTTGTACTCCAATCTGTCACTAAATGCAGAGCCTTGTCCCTCCAGGCCACGGTGTCCCAGCTGCAGGACAGTCAGTGGCATCACATTCATGTTCCCCCCAAGAAGGACAGCAACACGACGTGTTCCAACCCCATGTGGCTCCCCAGACTTTTGAGGGGGCTGTACCGTTTCTCAATCAGGTTGTCCATGTTGGCCTCTGAAAGCAGCCCCTGCTTGCTGCATTCCTGCAGGAGCAGATCCATGCAGTTGCAGCTGAAAGAGAGGGAGCAGAGTGTTACCCTGAGGTACAGCATTGCTGCTGCCCTAGGCAGTGCCACAGGGCAGGGGCACCCCCGGGTCGCCCTCCTGGTCCTGCTCCCACTCCTCTGAGAATGCTGCAGGGCCAAAACCAGCTCCAGACATCACCCAGCATCACCAACAGGCCAATCAGCTGTCAGACAATGCCTTGCTCATTTGGCACTGGCAGGTTCAGGAAGAAGGAGTTGGATCAGAAACGAAAAAAAGCCTTCCCAGGAGCTGCCCCAGCACCCCCCACCGCAGCTCCCCGCAGCGAGGACGGGGTTGTCGCGGCACAGACCGGCCAGAGGCTCACAGCGCTGCAGGTCCGCCTCGGGCAGAGCGAGCACTCACTTGCATCGCTGATCTGCTTTGTCGAGCAGAGGGGTCAGCTTCAGCAGGAACTCAAAGGCACAGTTCACATCCTCAGTGAAGTCCTGCTGTGCACAAAGCCAAGCACTCAGCTCAGAGCGCTGCCGAAATAAGCCCACCTTCCCCTCCCACGCCGCCTTGTCCGTTAGAGGAAGATTGTTGGGAAATAGACCATTTCCTACCCCAGCCACCCCCATGCAGCTTTGGCCAGGCACCAGCTCCATTGTGACAAACAGAGCTCACTCGTGCACACAACGCGGCAAACGGGTGCGATCGACAGCCCTTGAGACTCACCTTCTCCCCTTGGGGATACTTCTTGAGTTTAACCAGGACCTGGGGGATCTGAAAGACACAGGGCACGGACGTGACCGACTGCGGCAGACGCCGTTCCGCAGGCAGGACCTCCCAGCAACACAGGCAGCAGGGGCCCACGCAAAACACGCCTGCAAGCAGCTGCTCTCCCGGCCCAGGGAAAAGAGTGTTTCTGGAGCAGCCCCTGCGTCCAGGGGACTTTGAGCCCCTGCCTCCCCTCTGCAGGGTCCTTCCACCACCACAGGGAGCCACAGGGCACGGCCACCTCTCTACAGCCAGGCAGGGGACTGAGGCTGCGGAGGAGCCCAGCGCAGGCCAGAGCATGTGTCAAGGCTGAAATTACACGCAGATCCCTTTTGTGTGGCACAAAGAAAGGAGGCGAAGCAGACTGCTCCGGGGCTGCCCACCGCCGAGCTGTGGGAGCGCAGGGCCCGAGGCTGCTGTGGCATCCTTCAAAGGCCAGGATTTCCCCCACAACATCCCAGGAAAGCCACTCTGCAAAACAAAGCGGAGCTGGGCTGAAAAAAAGGCCCTGGACAGCAAAGCCGATGCTCAGCGGGTTGCAGGAGGGGTGGCCGCGGGCTCATCCGGGGCGTGGGGGGACGCCGAGGGCCACGCTGCGGGAGAGGAGAACTAATTGCTCTGCCGGGGTTCGGCGCTCAGCGGGGGTCAGGCACGTGGGGAAAAGGCAGCAGCAGACCCGGGGCTGGAAGCAGTACGCTCGCAGCGGGGCTGGGCCCTACCTTCAGGAAGGTGAAGGCTGTCCACTTCAGCTCCTCCGTGCCCTCTGGGGACTCGATGAGGCCCACAAAACAGGCCTTCCAGATCTCCAGCACGAAGAGCGGGGAGGGGATGCGCTGCAGGGCACGCAGACAGAAAGCTCCAGTGCTGGAAAGGCAATAAAGCGCCTCCCCCAACCACAGCCAAGCCCTGAACCCCCTGCGAAGGTGTTGATGGGCTCATGCTGCTCCCTGCAGCTGCGCCCATACCCTTGGACCAGGATCAGTACAGGGAGGTACCACAGCACAGAGCTGCAGCGGGGCCCTGGTCCCACCACCCCAGGCCACCCCGAGCAGGAGAACACGATGCCACTTCTGTACCTGCATCCTCTTCACCATCATCAGCTGCTCCACCAGCGGCTGGGTCTCTCCTGTGAGGTTCATGGTCCCCTCCAGCAGCACCACAGCATGCACAGTGGGGAAGCCGGTCTTGTTCAGCTGCTCGGAGTGGACTGAGAGCATGGTGGGGATGCTGGGTGGGAGACGACAGCACAAGGTCACTGGAGCCTTGCAGGGATGGATCCTTGCTCCTCCTGTCCCATCCTCCTTTCCTGGCCAAGCCCCTGACCTTTGCTGTCCTGCATCTCTCTGGGGCAGGACAGCCTGTAGCTCCTGTGCCCTGCAGAGGAGCCCTTGGGCACAGCCAAGCACCCGTGCCACAGCCCGGACCCTGGGAACAGCTCCAGGGGGATCCAGAGCACGGGGGGCAGCTCTGGTGTGGCCAGAGCAGCTGAGGGATGTGGAGGGACCCCAGGGTCACCGGAGGAGCAACCCCTGGCTAAGACTCCTTTGCAGCAAGTCACCGCTAGCCCCATCCCCTCTCCTACCCCTGGGCCTGTTGCCAGCTCCTGCCCACAGCCGGTGCAGGGCTCCGAGTTTGGAAGGGACAGGGAAGCAGGGAGCCAGCAGGGAGGGAGGCAGGAGGCGCTCAGCCTCCAGAGCAGAGCTCAGACCCATTTTACCCTCCGAACCCGCGGAGGCAGCAGCACAAAGCTACCTCTTGATGAGGGAGATGCAGTCATCAGCCCGGCTTCGCAGCGGGGAGTTGCTGAGGCTGTTCAGGTTCTCCCCCAGCTTGACGAGGGACTGCTCCACCGCGCTCCAGGAGGCTGGGGAGGGAGGGCAGGCGTTCAGCGGCAGGGGGACAGTGACACGCTGAGAAGCCGGGCAGGCTGGCAGAGGGCATGCCGAGGCTGGGGGTCCCCGCCAGCCCCCACGGTGAGCAGAAGTCAGCCCACCTCTGCAGAGCTGAGCCAAGGGTCTGCGTGCCACCCAGCAGCTCCTCGTCCAGGCTCGGCCTGGCACAGCCTCTTGGCCAGGCGCAGGCCCCGACCGAAGGTGCAGGCTGTGCCAGGCACGCTGGCGGAGCAGGAGACCCGCCACACGCCCAGGAACAGCTCACGCAGCTCCACATTAATTCTGCTCCTCTTCCAAGGGCAGCGTGGAGGGGAGGGGGCAGAGGGTGGCACGGAGCCAGGGAGGAGACGGTTACAGCAACAGGGCTGGAAGATGGATGGGCCTGGAGCCGCAGGGACAATGCGGCAGGAGCTGGGCAGGGGGAAGGGAGAGGTGGCAATGACATGTCCCCAGGGCCAGCAGCGGCTAGGAGGAAGCCCTGGCAGCGGCCACCGGCGGAGCAGGCTGCGGGGCAGGGCAGGGGCAGTGACATACACGTCTCCTCCAGCTTTGCGATGTGGATCAGGGCGCGATTCTTGGTGCTGCTGAGCATCTTCCCCAGCCGCTCCAGACACATCTTCAGCTGGCTCTCCGCTGCCGCCTGCTCCAGCGTCTCCTTCACCTTCTCAGCGTAGAAGGCCGCACAGCGCAGGAGCCAGTTAAGGGCACTCATCAGCGCCCGGCAGAGGCCGATGCACTCCTCTGCTTTGCCGTGGCAGCTGGGAAGGGGAGAGAAGCGGGACCGTGCTCACCATGGGCCGGGTTACTGCGCCCAGGGAATCCAAACCCACATCCCGTGCTCCCAGCCCAGCCTGCCCACCAGCTCGCAGCTCCTCTGCCGCAGATCCCAACCTGCTCAACCCATGAGCATCCCCGCTGTGCCAGGGGAAATAAAGTCTCCCCAGTGCAGTCTCCCCTCTGGCCACTCTACTACAGGGAAACTTTCCAAGCCTCTAATCAAATTATCTTGCTAAGGGAGGCTCAGCATTGATCAATGTGCTGCGAGAGGTGAACGCTTTCCCCTCCTGATGCACAAATCATTGGGGCCAGAAGTTTTGATCAAATTAAGCAGAGGATCAGATTAGGCAAGGACTGGATTAAGTGGCCGGCTCTGCAGTTGGCCAGCAACAGCTCCTTGTCAACATCTGTGACTGATGCATATTCATTGCTGCTGCTTCATTTCATGTAATTGAAGAGCTGCTACCTTCAGCCTTCCTCCTCCTCCCGCTACATCCCCCCCCTGCCGTATGTTGTCTGCTCCGGCCTCCCAGAAGAGGCTGTCAGGGGTTAACAGGAAGATTTCTGAGCTTTCTAAAAAAGTTTTTGTGGCCTGAATGGTCTGGACTCCCCTGGGTCCTGCAACACCAGCGGAAGAGCACGAAGAAAAACAAGGCAGCTGCCTGGAGCGCCTGGGGCAGCGCAGGCAGGACTGTGAGCACTGGCAGACGGGGACACGCAGCCCTGGGAAGCTGCAGAGGCCACACAAGAGAAATGAAAGGCTCTGAGGGGACACACACCCTCAGGCTACAGGGCTTATGACCCCCTTCCCCATATACCTGAGCCGGCAGGAATATCACGGCAGAGGTGTTTATCCCACAATAGGTGGGTTTCCTGCAGCTTCTGATAAGCTGGTGGGTTCTGGACTCCCTCTGCTCTCCCCATGCTGGCACTCACGTGGCAGCCCAGCCTGAGGGGGACGGCAACTCGGGAACAGACACGGAGCTGGAGGGGGAACCTGGCTCCCCCTGCCAGGGCGAGTATCCCGGGCTCAGCCAGGCCCCACCAGCTCCCAGTCCCACCCACGGTACAGCCCAGGGCCGATGTGGCAGGGCTGGAAGGGCCACAGTGTACCTGAGGCGGTCGCAGAACATGTCCATGATCTCCAGCAGCGACTGGACACACAGGTCCCGGGAGAAGTCATCGAACTAGAGCGGGAGAACAAGAAGGGATTTCAGATGGGGGCTGGTGGGCTCCAGCGCCTCTGAAAGCACAGGCGACCCCTTCCTCCAGGGGCTGGGCTGGGCGCTGGCGGCCGCAGGACGCTCGCCCTGGCAGCTGCCCAGCAGCCACTTGAATGAGAACTAGGTCAGGACTGTCCGACGGCTGGGTCGTGCCCTCCTGGGGTCACAGGAGGCAACCGGGCCACAGCAGCGGGGACAAGGCTGGGTTTTCTCGGCAGCTTCCCCGAGACGGTGGCGGGGGCCTGAGCTCCGCTCCCCGCCGGCTGCCTTGACGTGGCGGTGGCTCGACGCCAGCCCGCGTGCCCACCCCCAGCTCGGCAGAACTGGCAGTGCCAACAGCCCGGCTGGCCGCGGGGCCGGGAGGGCGGTGGGCAGCAGAAGCGTGGCTCCCCGCCTCCTCGCAGAGCAGATGGGGCCACCCCACCGGGCCGG
Organism: Chionis minor; assembly: GCA_013398295.1. NCBI lineage: Eukaryota > Metazoa > Chordata > Aves > Charadriiformes > Chionidae > Chionis > Chionis minor. The sequence goes on from VZSF01001247.1 coordinate 46,124, forward strand.
AGCTAGCCCGCAGGTCTGCTCTCAGCCCACGCTGATCTGAAGGAGGAAGCCTCGGCTGTCAAGGTCAGCTCTCTGCCCGCCCTGCCGGAACGGGCAGCGATGCACAACCAGGGGAACGGTGACGAGCCTGCGCCAGGCGGAGCAGACCCGCCACCTTGCTTGGTGTCAGCCAGCCGTACGCTGCCTCTACCCTCCCCTGGGAGCGCGCCCACCGCCCCAGATCAGTGCTGAGCCCCGCTGGAGGGGTCCCCGCCTTCGCCAGGGCTTTGCGGCACACTTATGGCACAGTTCCAAGCTCAGCCTGTGCCGCCCCAAAACAATACTGGCATTGCATGGCTACCAGTGCCTTTCTACTCCTGTGCCCCAGTAACCACAAGGAGGTGGGAGGAAAGAAATTATCCTCCCTTAAATCATTCTTCATTCAAAACAGAGGTCGCCCTGACAAGGCTAGTGCCCGGGGAGGGTGGGGGCCTGAGAGGGTCTGTGAGGGGCTACGGCTCCCTGCAGAGCAGCCCCAAACAGCCAGCGGAGGCAGCTGCAGAGGGCTCATCCTCATCAGAGTGCCATGGGGACACCGAGCACGCGTGGGAAGCCAGCCGGCCAAGCAGAGCGGGTGGCCGCAGCCACGTGGCTCGGGTGCTGGCAGCCCTCCCTGGTGAGCGGTGCTGCTCTTCCATTGCCAGCTCTGGATCCCCGCGGTGCTGCCAGTGCCGCCGGCCGCAGAGGGATGTGGTTTCCAGCAGCCAGGGCGTGGTTTACACACAGGGCGCTGCAGGGCAGGAGCCTGCCAGGCCCCACACAACGGAGGGACGAGGCTTTCACACCCGCAGCCATCCCCAAAACCAGAGCAGGACCTGCCAGGCGCGGCAGCAGCCTGTCCCCAGCGGGACATGGAAAGACTCAGGCGCTAATCTGCACTGTCTGACTGCTGCTGACTCAGCAGAGGATGTCATTTTCCACTTGACCTATATTTGGTGAGAGTTGTGGGGAGGGAAATGGATACACGGGCCATAGGTAAAGAGAAAAACCCCAGACAGCACCTGTCAGAGCCATACCTTGCTGATGGCCATCAGGACCGTGGAATAAGAGACCATCTAGGAACAAAACACAAAACCAAAACAATGCCGGTGCAGCAGCGTGTTAGCGGGTGATGTTTGCCAGTGCGGTGCTCGTTGCTGAGGAACGGCAAGGTCAGGGCACGGCCCCACTGCCTGTCACCACAGACGGGGCTGGGGCGCTGACCCGGCACAAATCCAAACAGACATTTTTAGGTGATCGCTGATTTGTTTCGCGCAAACTTTAGACGATATTAAATGCTGTGCTAAGAAAGCACAGAGCCCGCAGCAAGCGCGGAGGCTCTCGGAGGGCAAGGATTCCCACCCCGCGTGCAGCCGGGTAATGGGCAGAGGCCATTTGCAGAAACACCCCTGCGTCAGGCGTACGCTGAGCCCTCCACCGCCCACCCAAGCCCAGGGGTGGCACAGATGGGACATTCCGGATGCCTGCCCGCCACCCACTCCTCACCCGGGTCTCTTTGCCCACCTGCTAAGTGGGGCCGTGAGGTGACACCCAGCAGCGCGAGGTGGGGAGGCAGCACGGGGAGTGTGGTTACCTGGGAGCTGATAGCGTATTTCAGGTAGGACAAGATGAGTGGGTTCGGTGACGGCCCGATCATGGCCTGCTCAAGAAGAGCCTCTGCAAGCAAAGGAGAGGGGCCGGGAGGTCCCAAGTCAGTGAGTACGCAGCGTGGGGACACGCATGCCCGCCCGCTCTGCCCTCATCCCCCAGGAAAGGTGGCAAGGACAAATTGTGCTAACCACAGCGACTTTGCCCGGCTCTTCCCTGAAATTAACTGAATCCCACAGCTTTCTAATCCCCGATGGCAAAAGGCAGTAAATAATTCAGGCAGCGCAAGCAGCCTCCTGCTAACTCAGCTCTCCCCGGGCACCCTGGTCCCGAAGCAGCGCCTGCTGCTCTCCAAACACGTTCCCCTCCCTCCCACGTCCTGCCCAGGAGGCTCTTGCATCCTCCACCCAGTGACTTTTGCTCCGGCACCTGGGGCTAAACTCGGGGCAGACAGCCCCTCTCAGCTGGGATCAGCCCTGCACGTCTGGCCCTCCCCACCGCCGGCTGCCTGCCAGCGCCGGCCCGCGGATGCTGGAGGGGCTCTGCCTGTCCTATCTGCTCAGTCAAGCCTTTAATTGACCATTTGAACTATGGCAGAGCACAGGAACCACCTCCTGAAAGCAGGCCCCGGGCTGCAGCACGGGTTGTAAGTAGGTCAAAGCACCCAGATGCAAGAGGGGGCAGCAGCCATTTGGGAAGTCGTCGCCCCAAAGACGACGAAGAGCAGCAGCCATTGCCGGATCCCGACTGCGGGAGCAGGAGACTCCCTGGGTCTCGCTCGAAGGCTTAGGCCTCGGCCAAAAGTGTCTCAGCTCAAGGACAGAAGGCTAATGGCAGCCTTCCCCTCCCCATCTAATCAGGGAGTGTCAACACAAGCCAGCCACATGCTGTTACCCACTGCAGACGTGTCAGCATAGATTTGCTGGGCACCGCCGTGATCCTGGCAGCTCGTGCCAGCTTTTCCTCCTTTGTAGTCTAAATCTGAAAGGCACGAGCTTGGGAAAGGACAGCTCTGGGGCTGTAGCAAGAGGCCGCGGCTGTTACAGCCATCGGGGGCTCGGGAACAGCCTCCCTGCGTGCCCACCACAACGTTCACGCTGCCCAGGACGGCATCGGTGTCAGCATTCCCCACAAGAAGCTCTGCCGGCAGCAGGGAGAAAGGGACACAGCTCCCTCCCGCTCCTCGCAGAGGGGCTGCCCTCCCATGAATCCCAGGCACATGAGCCTTTCCCTGGCAGCGGCACTAAGAGGTGGCCAGGAGAAACCTGTTTCTACAGAAATTGTAGGGACCGATTATCTCCAGCCTCGCCTCGGTGAGCGGAAAGCTGCCAGCCCGCTTTCGGAGAGCGGGAGCTGGACCTCCCAGGCCAGGAACAGGCACCAGGGAGCCCAGGGGACCAGCTGGCCAGCGGCAGAGCCGGCCCTCGAGCCAACCGCCCCCGGCATCCCCCAGCGCTGCGCTCACAGCCCCCACTCCCCCAGCCATGCCAGCCCCCTCTCCGGGCAAATCTGTCACCCTGCCACCGCAGCCAGGCCCCACAGCTCCAGCTCGGCTCCTCCAGCCCCACATCACCGTGGGGCTGACCACGTCCACACGCTGACCCCACCATGGGCCACAGCAGGAGAGGGACAAACCCAGCCTGAGGAGCTCAGCTATGAGATTGGATAAAACCCACCACCGCCAGCCAGACGGTACCAGAAAAAACACTGGCAAGACGAAAGGAGGAAAAAAAAGACCTGATCTGTCCTCCCTCAGTGGGGCAAGGAGCGCTGCTGCCTGTGCTATTTCCCTTTAAATTCCCCGGTGCAGCAATCCTCGAGCAGCGCCCTGTTTATTTATCCAGGGCTTGCAAACACGCGCTTGCTGCACAGGAAAAAAAAAAAAAACTTTAAAAAAAAAAACCACCACCACACCAAAACCTAGCAACAAGTTTCTAAAATTGGCATAAAAGCCTGGCAAATCTTTAAACCGTGGAGCTCAGCAGGTACCAGCACTTGGCAGGAATTGTGTCAAACGCCCTTGAATAGGGATGGGAAAAGAAACCCTAATAACCGGGGGTGGGAAGTGGCCTCTGGAGCAGCACCTGGCTCCTTCGCAGCGCTTTTCCCTCCCTTGGCTAGACATGTTGAGGAGGCAGACGGGGTCCTTATCGCCTCACGCTGGGAAAAATCAAGGCAGGTGGCAGGGACCTGCGTGCAGCCGGGTGGCAAGCGGTGTCGGGGCAAAGCCGTGCGACACCCTCCCAGTACCTAAAGAGGGCCTGCAGGAAAGCTGGGGAGGGACTCTGGATCAGGGGGTAGAGCGACAAGACAAGGGGTAACAGTTTTAACCTGAAAGGGGGGAGGGTTTAGATAAGACATTGGGAAGAAATTCTTGACTCTGAGGGTGGTGAGGCACTGGAACAGGTTGCCCAGAGAAGCTGTGGCTGCCCCATCCCTAGAGGGGTTCAAGGCCAGGTTAGACAGGGCTTGGAGCAACCTGCTCCAGTGGGAGGTGTCCCTGCCCAGGGCAAGGGGGTGGCACTGGATGAGCTTTAAAGTCCCTTCCCACCCAAACCCGTCTGTGATTCTGTGATCCCAGAACTTTGTGTCAGTGGCATTTCAGCAGGTGCTGCTGCAGCCAGCAGCAATCCCAGTCCCGCTGTCCTGCCAGGCCAGCCCTCCACCACCACAGCTGAGCTTTAGGCCAGCTCAACCCCGGCTCAGGCAACAGGACCAACCCTGGGCAGCACCCGAGCGAGCACCCCAAAGCCGAAAGCCCCTTCCACCCCCTTCCTCCCCCGTTTCTCTGCCCCGAGCCAGCTCCATCCCCATCCCCAGCCGCCCCTGCACCTGCCAGGTTGAGGATATCCCAGGTGGCTCCACGGGGGAAGAACCGCTTCATATTTATGGCCCACTGGTAGTCGCTCCATCTCTCCTTCCAGGCCTGCAGGATGGCCTGCTTCAGGTTCACCACCTTCATGGCCGCGCTCTGCCCGGGGGGAAGAGAAAGAAGGGGACAGGTAAAAGGCTGGCAGGATTTGGGGGGAGGATTCCTGACCCACATTCCCCCACACACACAGGGAAAAGCAGAGGGATTTGGGCCCTGAGGGGAAGGGGAGGCCGCGGATGGGGCCTGGCCCTCACGCGGGGCGGGGGGGGATGGGATGGGGGGGTCTCCGGGGCCTGG